>OZ005649.1:117258904-117751404 GCA_963930645.1 Salticus scenicus | reverse complement strand
CAGCTCTAAAAAATAAAGCAATAAAATGGTTTAAGTACAAAATGAATAATTATTCTTTCAAAAGTGATCTTTTAGAGATATAGTTATTGATTTATTTAAATATAAAATTAAAGTTTCAGATTTAACAGAGATAAAGTTACCAAAGGAAATACCTATTGAAAACTTGGTCTTGAATTATAAAGATAAAATATTTGAATATATTAAAATTAAAAAAATTATAGGAAATAGTAAGGATTTTTTCCACTTAAAAATTCTTCTAATATCAGAATTTCTTATAGTTATAATATAAATTTAAAAAATGTTAATTTGCAATTATAATAAATATAGTAAAAATTTAGACTTTATTGAAGATAAAGATTGTTATTGCAATCAAGATTTCTACAATGAATTTAAGGATTCCTATCATGAACATATCATTGCAGGTAATCTAGATATAATAGAAAATACTAAGCTAAGAAATCTTAAGAATTTAGGTGCTAATTTCAGGTTAAATTTCAACTATACCATTAAAAAAATCATGGATTTTATTAAAATATATTAAAATATTTTTATTCTGAAACTCTCTTACAAGTATAGTTGGCCCATAGAAGTTTTTAAATTATGGAAAAAGAAAATTTGGGAATATTTTGAAAATGATTTAATATTTTATAGGAGTTACTTTGGAAGGAAAATTCATGAAGATTACATTAGAGACTTAAAAGAAAATATTGAAAATTTAAAGAAAAAAAATATTATTGCTACCGTTCAAAAAGCTGGAAATATTTTTTCCATTTTTTGTAATATCTATATCGCAACTTTTTGTGTCATTCTTTCCTCTATGTTAAATTCAGTTCTATATTTTAGTGTGCTGTTATTGTTTTAGTTCTATTAATTGCTAAATTTTAAGATTAAATTTTATTACGTTATCTATTATTTATATATATATACATATATATATATATATATATATAATATTAGTTACAATAGAATATTCTGGTAATTGCTCTTACAAAAAATTAAATGATTCCCCCTCAATTATAAGAAAAGGAATCTTGGCTTTGATAAAAATTTAATATAAATAGAAGCAGTTTTAATTTTTCATACCTTTTTTTAACGTTAAATTTCATAAAAATTCCATTAAATTTCGTTACGTTTCTTGCGGCAATTTTAGTTATAATTACAAGGCCAGTAAAAAATTTTTTTATTTGCTCAATAACATTTTGAATACTTTAGAGTCAGACGATAATTGCCATATCATTAAAAATAATTACCCAATATTAAAATATTTTGAAGAAAACTCAGAAGATATATTTACAATTAATACATATGGTTTTGAAAACCTTTTTGGTAGTATCCCATATTACTTACTTCTGGAAATTTTTGAAAAAATCTACGAGGAATTTTGTCATGTAAAAGCCTGCGAAAAAGTTTACTGGATTAACCTTATTAAATTTTGTATCTTCGAAAATGTTTTATTTAACGGTGTAGATTTTTTTTTTTTTTTTTTTTTTTTTTTTTTACAAATTCACGGTATCCCGATGAGAACCAGTTACTCAAGGGCCGTCGCTAACTTTTTTTTTTTTTTTTTTTTTTTTGGTTCATGTTTGAGAGAAAATTTAAGAATATTACGTTTTATAGATATATTGATGACGCAATAGCAATAAAAATAATGGCTATAAACTGTGAAAATTTTGCGAAAATTGCAGCTGAAATCTATCTCTCCGACCTTATCTTAAACCGTACTGACTATGAAGAAAAAATTCCTTTCTTGGATTTGAAAATAAAAAAAAATAGGTAAAAACTGGTTTATGATAAAAAGCAAGATTTTAACTTTAAAATTTGTAATTTAACGAATTGTTTCTCCTGTATCAGTTATAGAGTTTTTTAAAAATATTATGTTTACCAAAATTAACATAATTAAAATGATTTGCAATAACCATTTAGACCTGAATTTGGCTCTGGAAAATCTCAACTGCTCAATAAACATTTCTGTCTTCTTGATTACAATCTTGCTTAAGATTTATTATCCATTTCTGGCGATATTTAAGAACTGGTAAGTATTCCTACCAGCCGAAGCGGGCTCTCTTTTTTTTATGTAGGGGAGGGGGGGTCAATTTTCCTCATTCTACTGACTATTTAAGTTTGTTCTTGTATTTATTTATATTCTTGTATTATTTATATTTTTGTACTTTATATTAATGTATTTACTTTTATTCTTTATTTATTCTTTATTTGTTTTTTTTTATGCTTTGTATTAATTAAATTCGTTTGCTGTACGGTCTTGCTTCCATCTGTGAGAAGTTGGGGTCTAGAAACATGTTTTTTGGCTAAATAGCCAACGTTTCGCCAGAAACTTCTCATATTTCATTCCATACATGGGGGAGCTGCCATGAAGAAGACCTTGATGCGTTTGGGATTAGTTTTCATTTATACTTGGTTATTTTGCTTATTTATTATAGTTTTTATATTTCCTTTAGCTGTATTTGCAGTTGGGTTTATAAATTCTCTGTTCTAGTTCTATATTTAAAAATTCAAGTTTTATTTCATCTAATTTTTAAGATTTATCATATATATATATAATAAAGGGTGAGACACAGTTATCGTTAAAATCGTAGTTCTTGAATAATAGTAGATCCATCTATTATTGATAAATACCCAAATTAAAGTAAGTGCCCACAGTAAATGTGTCTGCAGAAAGACATCCTGCAGGCAGTGGGCACCTAGTCCTGAAGCAGTGCGTACATGAAAACTGCTGCCGTAGGCATCGGTACCCGAAGCTGGATTTAGAATGATTTTTATGTAATATATTCCTGATTTTATTTATAAAGTGATACAAAAAATAGTATTTTTATTCTTTTGAAAATTCATTTCAAGATAGTGACCAGTGAAGCGGGCGTAGCGAGCTAGTAAATAAATATTTTCACAACAGTCAAAAAAATGAAATTTCCTGCCAAAAAACGTAGTAGTTGGACAAACTAAAAATATCACACTTCTTTTTTTAGATTCGTTAGCTGTTAATCGACACAAATATCACATTTTTTTTTTCTAAATATGTTTCAGCAACCTTGCTATGAATATTCATTACTATACAAATAATTAATCAAAGTAAAAAGTCATTAGTCAAATCACTTTTAGAAATATGTATGAATATGCTCTTTAAAAACTTCAATTTGCTCAATTATTTTTTATTCGTTGTTGTAAACAAAATGAAATAATCTTAAAATTAACTTTTTTTTTCTTTCTAACAATAATTGATATAGTTTAAAAATTCATTCGAATTGCTGAACTAATTGTGTTGCTATAAATAACATGAAAAAATCTAAAAATAACTTTTAAAATATTGATAATATTCTATAAATTAATTAGAAAGTTAGTGCCTGTTTTTTTTTTTCGAAAATCATACTTGTCGTTCTAGCCGACTAATTTCCCCTTGATTTTTTCTGAAATTCGTTTTAATATGAGCTAGGACAGGACACCTTTGAAATAGTTCAAGAAAGGCAGTCCATGCTATAATACCTGTTGGACACAGTTGGCCATAATTGTTAAAACACTACTATCTACATTTTATCGGACATCTATTTAAAAAAAAAAAAAAAAAAAAACTTATTTTTTTCACTGTCGACCAATTATTTGTTTTCAATGTATTTTAAAATAATTCTACTTTATTCAAGGTTTTCTGTCATAAAATATTGACAGTGCTTTTCAGCTACATGAAAGTTATAATCTTCTCGTTCTAATAATTTTGTCCTTTAATGATTTTAATTTGAATGAAAAAGGCTGAAATCTTCATAGAAAATGCTTTAAAATTATTAAAAGCTAGACAACAAACTCTAAAGCTTACGTTATCAAGATCTGAATTAATTCAATTTGCAAAGAAATTGGCCTTTATCGAATGATTCAGCTTTTCTGTATTTGTGATAAAAAAACAATTTTTGTTCATTTGATGTAGTTATTCATATAAAATTTAATATTTTTATTATCTTTTGATTTACATATTAAACAAGAACGAAAAATCATGCGGTACACATTGATTAATAACACTTTCCAAATGCACGTAATTATAGTTTCGTATAATTTTCAAACCTCTTTGCCTACGTAATCATAAAAATGACAAACAGAGGCTCTGCAAGGCTTACAGGTAGACTAATTGAATTCCTAATCATTCTTAAACATTGTTAGAAAGTGTTAAAAGGGCTTAACACAAAAGGAAACGTGGCCCTTATATTCAAATTGCAGCACTTTATACATGCGAATATTTTAGTACAGCCCTGTAAATCTGAAAGTTAACAAAATCATTTTCTATACAAAATATTATTTTAGCATATTAATAACAATTTTCAATTTTTTTTTATGTTTTTTGCAATAAAAAGTTCTTTAAATGAAATTTATAAAAATATCTATCCTAAAATGCAATGCATTGATTTTTTTTTTTTTTGGTATCCTTATACACAAAGCATTTGTACAGGACCTGTTAATGCCATTAAAATTAGGAAACATTCTACAGTAAATTTGAATAACATGTATAATTTTGTAAAAATTCTGATATTATTTGCGAACGCTGGCGTCGAGCAGACGTAAAGATAGAGAGATAAACTGTCGGACCAGATAAATACACAAATTGAAATCATAACCGCATTTAAAAAATGATAGAAAGTGTTAAATCGCTTAATGCAAACGAAAATGCAATTTCAGTAAATTTCCAATAAAAGTCTTCAATGTAAATGAATATGTTTGCGTGGCTCTGTAAATCTACATTCTGTAGAAAGCATTCTTTTGTGCATATGAATAATATATTTTAATTTTAATAAGATTTGCACATGGTAAAGTTTTTCAACATACTACATTCTGTAGAAAGCATTCTTTTGTGCATATGAATAATATATTTTAATTTTAATAAGATTTGTGCAAGGTAAAGTTCTTCAAATTTGATTATAAAAATACCTCTCATAGAACGAATGCTTAGGAATACTTTTGGGTGTCCCTGTATATAAACTTTTAAATATATTTACTCCCTTTCCAATGAGAAACATCCGATAGTGAACTTGAATAATATGTTTCAATATCATTAAGGTTTGTGTAAAGTAACGGTATTAAAATATGGTTCTTAAAAGTACCTCCCATAGGACACAATTGCTTTGGAATACTTTCGGGTGTCCCTGTACATAAATCAGTAAAGGAAAGTAAAATATAATTCACTTCATTTTCAATAGGGAACATCAGATAGTGAACTTGTATGACATATATTAGTTTCAAGAAATTTCAAGAATATTTACGAGAGTTAGAGACAGACAGACGGACAGACAGACAAACAAACCGAAGCTATTATCACTTTTCAACCTTGTTGGACAGTGTTAAAAAGAAAGTAAACACACACTCTTATCTATCTATCTATCTATCTATCTATCTATATATATATATATATATATATATATATATATATATATATATTAGTATTAGTATTAGTTGTTAATTAGTTGAATGTATAAATGAACAATCAAATATGTATATTAATTTCTAATTATCAAATTTTGTCACCTAGAAAATTGTTACATTTATTTATAAAACTTTTGTTCTCCCATTTATTCTCAGTTTTTAGTACTCCTTTTAATTACCGTTTTTTTCCAGAGCAGAAAGCGATTTAATAATAATTTTCATGCAACGTATAAAACGATGCTGGAGTGCACCTTATCAAAAAATTTTTCGAATTTGAATATATTCTTTTGTTCTATTTTATCCATTGATTTTTCCTTAGATTTTTGCATTCATTTCGATCATCTGAGCCGCTTAGCAACGGCTCTTATACGATTTTTTTTTATAAATTTATTTGGTTAATTCCGTTGGAAGGGAAATCTTTTATATTGTTTCTTTATTTTTTGTATTTATCAGAAAATAAAATGGTCATATAGAAGAAAATATTAAAATTTAAATAATATTTTTTATGTTTTTCTTTGTTTTTTCTTTTCTTTTTTTTTTTTTTTTTTTAGATTTTTTTTTAAACAATTTTGCGTAGTGTGTTTGAAAATGTTTATTTATTTATTGTAATGTTCGAAACCATATGATAATAGTATAGAAAAAGAGCGAGTTGAAATTGAGCTTAATTTAAGTGCTGAGAAAGAACCATGAAGAACCTATGCAGCGCGGCCCGCTGGCAGCGTGTACCTGTACATTAAACATAATTCAGAAATCTTCCAATTTTTTTTTTTTTTTTTTAAAGTTATTTTATTTACCGAGTGGTATTAAAATTATAACAATAATAGTAAGCATGATGATTCAATGTTTTTGGGATTCATTTAGGTATAGCGGTCAGCGCAGCGGGTGTATCTTGCTGGTAATGAATACAACAAAATTGATTTTTTATCCATACTTTCTTCTCCAAATTCTCAAAATAAAATTTATAATGTCTTATTCCTAAAAACACTGAAATTTCAGCAAATAGAATGATGACACAAAACGTACTAGGAGAAATACATGAATAAATTAAATTTAGAAATTGCAAAGTAAATAAATATGAAATTATTAGTCTAATAAAAATAATACAAATACGAAATTGGATGAATAAACTAAAGAATTCGCAATTAAAATAAATTAATTAATCTTGCGTAATTTTTTAAAAAAACGAAATGCAAATTTCATCAAACCAATTAAAATAATCTATAATAATAAGAATAATAATAAGTTTTAACAAAACTGAATTAGGATATGAAAATATTAATTTGATAAATAAATAAATAAAATAAAATAATTATGTAAACACTAATTCGAAATAATAATAAGGAAAATGTAATAGCTTAATTTTTGCACCGCCCGAAAAGTCTGGGACCCATTCTGGCCCCAAAACGCCTGAGATGGTTCATCGCATCCCCCCTTTTCAATCTTTTATGTTAGCGATGGTCATTTTCCCGGCGTTAGTTGTCAGGGCAAATGACAAGTGGGCGGGTTAACTTTATGGTGACAAGAAAGGTATAAGGAAGGGGGTTTTCTTGTCCCAAAGCTTTTGAAGTGAGAAACAAAATTTTTATTCCCAGTTTGTTCGCTGAGATAATCCTGTATTCTCTTATTCCTTTCTATTTGTTTATGGCTTTTCGACGTAAAAAAATATTAACACAAGACGAAATTAATGCGATTTTATTTGCATCTTCTGATGATGAAATTAAGAAATCGAATGATAGCAGTGATAGTGATGAAAAATTACGAGTTGTATTTCCCCAATCTCTTCGTCAAGCCATCCTATTTGAGTTTCATGACTCTCCAATTTCGGGGCACTTTGGCATTAGGAAATCTTATAAAAAGCTCAAAGATGCCTGTTACTTTCCTAAAATGAGGAAGTTTGTTAATGAATATGTTTCGAGTTGTCGCTTGTGCCAGCAATATAATTATAAAAATGTAAAGCCGGCCGGTAAATTAATTCCTATTAAAGTTGATTTTCCAAATCAAATTCTTGGACTCGACTTAATCGGTCCTTACCCCCTCTCTAAACCAAACAGATTTCGTTATGTGTTAGTTATGGTGGATTATTTTAGTAAATGGGTTGAATTTGTGCCTTTACGTAAAGCTTCGGCACAAGCAGTGGCCACTGCCTTCTTTAATAATTATATTTTTCGTTACGGCGCCCCCCTTCAAATTGTAACGGACCATGGTCCTCAATTTATAAGTAATGTTTTTAAGGCACTTTGCGATACACTCGAAATTAAACATGTCTTCACGGTTCCATATCGGCCGCAAGCTAATCAGTCCGAACGTGTTAATAGAACTCTAATAAACATGATTGCGACATTCATTGGTCAAAATCATGAAAATTGGGATCAGTTTCTTTATCATTTTGGCTATGCAATTCGTACAGCGGTAAGTGATGCAACCGGAAAAACTCCCGCTGAATTGTTTTTGGGCAGAAAGATTCTGACCCCCTTTCAAAAACTGGTATTAGTACAGCAAAACGCATCTCAATTTATTACGCGAAATATTGAAGAATTGCTACCAGAATTTCAGAGAAATTTGAGAAAAGCTCAAGAGTAGCAAGCTCTATATTATAACTTAAAACGTAGAATTTTAGAAGTAAAAGTGGGAGATAAAATACTCCTAGAATCACATTTTCTTAGCTCTAAAAAAGATTCTAAAGTAGCTAAATTTGGGCCAAAATTCATTGGGCCTTTTTCTGTTTTAAAGATAGAAAATAATAATTTGACAATTGATTTTAACGGCACCCCAACGACCATTAATGTTGATCAGGTCCGAATATTTAAAGAGCGCACTCAATCATATACTGAAACTCTTGATAGTGATAGCGTGCCGGGTTCAAACCCACCTGACGAACAGTCCGTCCTTACGCCTAACCTCACTCCCCAGCCTAGTGCTCCTGATTCTTGTACAGCTGATGAACTACCTACTCCTACAACACCCGAACATTCTGTTCAGGGCACTTCCGCTGACCAATCTAGTGTTAGCAGACCCGTCGCACAAAAACGAGCTCGTAGTGGGTCATCAAACTATTCTAATGTGAAATTTCCTAGGCAAACTGGTCGCAAACGCGACTATTCTTTTACTAATGGCTCTTTTATACCGCAGAGTAAAAAGAAACATGGTTGGAACAAGGGTTTCAAACGCCCTCAAGCCCCCTCCTCAAAGTCCTCTGGAACACATCGCCCACAGAAGGTACTAGCAGTTCCAGATTCAGTGCACACCGACTCGTTCCGACCTAAGAGAAAAGCAAGGGTTCGAAAAAGACCTCCACCCTCTTCATCAGCTAGCGGACGGCACATGGAAAAATTCCTAGCAGCTCCTGACTTGATCGGCAAAGACGAGTTCTCTTCACACCACCGATTTAATACTCGGCGTCAAGCCAGACTCCGACAACAGGCTCAGCCATATGAATCACCTGCCGAGCAAGCCTTTGTACAAGCCTTTTGGGATAGCCCTAGACCCCGGTCTGAAAGCCTCCAACCCTGTGGCCTAGCTGACGAGTACATCGAGAACATTCACCAAGACCTCTGACCTTGCTGAAGTTACAGCTGCAAATTCACATCAAGTGATACCGTTCTCTATTTTTTTTTTCTCTATTACAAGTGCATTTCTGTCAGAGCTGTACAAAATGTTCGACGTACCTTGAAGCCTTTTTGGGACTTTATATTTTAAAATTTAACTTAGCCATGAACTTTCAAATCAAAATTAATGTTCTGCTTCAATGTCAACATTTTTGTTCTCTCTTAAATATCTATTTTATGTATGTATTAAGTCTTTTACCTTGTAGCCATCTCCTGCAGAAAGCTGGTAATATAAACTGTTTCTTTGGCCCCTTTGTAAATTTCCCCCCCTTTTTCTCTTGTATTTTTATAAATGATGTATTTATAAACTGCATATTTGTATTTGTAAAATTTTTTGAATATTTGTCTAAAAGTTTATCTGTATGTACTTTTAGAGGGGGTAAAATGTTTTTTTTTTAGCTATAAGCATAAAAGTCGTGTTTAACTATATAACATTAAAAAGACTAACTACTCAGTTTTTTCCGCTTATGCTTTAGCTAAGGAGGGAGAAATATTTCTGTATGTAACCTATCTATTATGTTAATAGAGACGAACATGTCTCAGTTTCTTCTTGAGATGAATTGTCACTTTTTTTACTATGCATACTGTAAAAGTTTTTCCCATTTCAGACACTCTGTTGGACTATTCTCTTAATCTGATGTTAACTCTTTTTATCTAAAGTGAAAGATCTTAATTTGATGTCAAAAAGTTCTTTTTTCCTGCTTATGGACAGCCTGTGGATTCTGACGTCTGCTCTAGTGCGAAGAAAGTTCAGCCTATTCTTGGTTTACTCATCTACCTTGCAGACGTAGAGCTCCAGATACCAGTCCAGCCAGTCAACTCATATTAATAAAGACTTTATCATTTTTTTTCTCTTTTTATTTTAAAGACACTTACTCTTGTGTTATAACAAACTTTAAATGTCGCATTTTGTCACGAGCGACTTACATTGTAAAGCCAAGATCAAGTTGAATTTAATATATTGCCTTCCTGGCCTAACAGGGAGACGTTTGTTAATCCTACTGTAAGCCTGGTTTTAGCTCAGTCAGTCCCGGAGTTTCTCGGGGTAAACGAACGCCTTTTATTTAAAATTTTAAATTTTTTGCGTCCCCGAGTTTTCCGCTCAGGGACTTAACAAATTTTTAAGTTTTTCTCACCCAGTTAAAATTTAAGTGACGGCTGCACTCACACTTCAGAGATTTGAAATAGTTAGAGAGGGAATGAAGCTATTTAAATTTAATCGATCAAACCCGTTGGGGATTTTCCCGACTAAATTTTTTTCTAGGAGGGGGACTGTGAGGTTGAGACGTTAGAACGTCACCACAGTTGTTTCAATTAAGCTGGATCCAGCAAAGTAGGAAGTGGGGACGGTTAAAATCACTCCGTCGCCAGTGACTCGGTGACGGTTGAGGTCGAGCTAGTTTTGTGTCGGCAGGGTGCTGCATTAAAAGCCTTAGATTTTGAATATTAGTTAAATCAGAAGTGATTTTTAAACGTACGGATTGAAATGTAGTGAGAGGAGGGTGTAGGAACAAGTATAAAAATAGAGATGGTTTTAGTAGATAGTGAGGATGTTGGAGGATCGTATAGTGGTTGTTGGAGGATTTTATAGCGAGTGTGCTGATTCTTATTTTGGTGAATATCGAAAGTGGAGTAGAGGAGATTTAGTTGTGTGAAGTTAAGTAGTGTTGAGTGTTGGTGAGTGTCTACTAGTTTTCGGAAGTTCAAGCTGGGATAGAAGGGAATCCTCTGTCCCATAGTGAAGCCGTAGTTGGAGTACGAGTGTGACCGTCTCTACACCTTTAGACTATCTGCTGGGGTGAGATATTTAAAGTTATCTACTTAATGTGTTGATTCATATATTTTGATTAAGTAAAACGCTGGCTGAGCTATATAAATTTACCAGGCCGCCCTCCCATTAATCTGCTCAAATAAACTTTAGTTATTGTTATTTAAAGTCTTGTGTTCTCTTAGTAATCTAAGTATTTAAGTTAAGATGGAGTTTGCAGGAGCGCAAACTCCACAACGTTAAGTAAATAAATAGATAAATAAGAAAAGAAAGCTTAATCTTTCATAATAAAAATATTTTTACAGAATATTGTTTGACAAATAATTCTTTTTCTTCTTTTTTTCTTTAATGACTCTATGCATATATGTTATTAGATATTTTAATCTTTTTCAAATCTCATTATAATGATTTTTAATTATAGCTGAGTATGAAACATGATGATATACGACACACTTTTAATATATTTAATTTTAGACATATTTGTAAAAACATTTCAAATAGTTAGGAAAAATAAAAAACCTAAACTGCGTATAAATGTAAAAATATGACAAGCCTATTTCGTGGCGAGTAAAACTTTTTTTGGCGAGTGCAATATGAATTGAAATTTCGAGCCCTGTTATAGATATTAAAGATTTGGATACAGTTTGGAATTGGATTTATGAAGAATATGAACTTGCTAATGTGATTGATAAAAATAAATATGAAAATTAAAAAAAAAAATTAAACCCACATGTGATCGTATCACACGTGGGTCTAGACTGAACAACCGATGTTGAGTATAACAGTTGTCAAACATCTAGAAACGTTCTTTATGATTTACATTTAATAGTGTGAAATTTTAATATTTAATAAAAAAAATTAATAATGTAAAGAAATTGTTATATCTTATACATTTGTATAAAAATTGTGACCTGAAGCGGAAGAGGGGACTAGTAAAAAAAATTAAGGAAACGTCAAAATGTTTTGGATCAACCCATAAAATGCAATGCTTTAAATGCGTTTTAAATGTAGCATGTGATTATGAAGATTTTACTCATCTTTATAAATTTTTATGAGATTATCATATATTAACAGAAATATAACTTTCTTTGTTAAGAAGAAAAAAAAAAAAAAAAAAAAAAAAAAAAAAAAATCGACTTTTTATTACCATGTTTACTTGGTTTCTTTTTTGTTTGTTTGTTTGCCCAGTGCAAATCTTGCAATCGATTTTTAACTAATTTCCCGACTAGCTAGACATTTGAAATTTTTAAAATAGCTCAGAACATGATGACAATGCATTTTTAAAATACTTTTAGCCAGTTTAAATGATTCAACAATCATATAACTTTCCGACTAGATAGACATTTAAAACTTTCAGTATATTTAAGAATACGGTGACAATGATTTTTTTTTTTTTTTTTTTAATACCTCAAGCCGATTGTTTTATGAATATGAATTAAAATTTTATATTTCGTTCAAACATTTTAAAGAACTCTTATTTTACTTAAAATTAATAAAATACTTTAACTTGAATCATGAGGTGGTTTTCTTTTATAGGCGAATTATTATTATGATTATTTTTTATTTTATATAAATATTTTTGAAACAAATCATTTGCTTTTTTTACCTACATTAATATAAACTTAATATTAAAATTTAAGGTATGAAAAACATTTTTTTTTCAACATTTCCACTATACTTTAAGAAAGATATTAATGCAGTTTTAGAAACAGATTTGTATGAAATACATTCTTGTGTGAGAGGGGTGTTAGCCCCCTCTCAAATCGGGAACGAACATAATTCCGAATTCTGGAAAAATCTCAAACTCGAAATGTACAAAACTCGGCCTGATGCTGCCTGCGTGCCAATAGATCAAAGTTTGTTAACGAAACCTTTTTTTAATTCATGAAATCAATGAAGGTAGTGAATCAACGAAGGTTTTCCTCGCTTCGCTGGTCACTATATTTAAAGGAAATTCTTTTCTATATCGCTTTACAAACAAAAATGAAATTTAAAGAAATCATGAAATTGCTTTAAAGCCCGCTTTGGTTCCCCGCTGCCTTTGAGAGCGACCCGCTCATTCGCAGTCTCTCGGGTATCTGTCCCTATTGCCGGTGACAATAGCTTACCAGTAGGCTTCCGTTTGAGTGCTTATCAGATGAGAGTTTCGAAACGGACAGTATCGAAAAAATTGAAGTAGCCATTTTATGTTTGAATCCCAGTTACATATGAACAACACTATATGTGGTGTACATAATATTCTCTTTCACGTTATTTTGTATATTTATTTGATTTATTCGATCAACCATAAAATGACAACAATTTCACACCATATACTCGTATATTATTACAATGTGCTATGATCAGCTACGTCTATCGCATGAGATAATTAATTTTTGTGTTTATAATAGTAGTTGAGTTAGTTAATAGTAGTTGGTATATAGAAAAATAAATAATGAAATATGTAAACCTGATCCTGGTACAGCCTTAATGTAGCCAGTTTCGCGACTTTTGAATTTTTATCGTCACTTTAGACAAAAATACATAATTTATGTTATTATTATTATTATTATTATTATTTTCTTTTCTTTTCGTTTTCTTTCTTTTCTGTTTTTCAATATTTTATAATTTATTTATATTTTTTATGCGTTACTTGCCTTAAAGTGGCTATTACGAAAGTGGAGTCCTTGGCGAAAAATGTCCGATCTATTTCAGTATTAAAATTTAAAAAATTACCCAGGATTATCAAGTAAAGCTCGTTAATGCTAATGATTATCAAGTAAAGCTCTATAATAAATTTAAGTAAAGCTCTTTAATGTAATGCTGAATTAGCTTTCATGCCAAGCGCGATTCATCCGTGCCAAAAACATACTATTTAAACAAAAGGAGGGAAAAAAATCTAAAATTGAGGTATATTATTTTATTATTATTATTATTATTTTTTTTTTTTTTTTACTCGATTTTCATATTTTTATTTTTTTTTATGTGCGGGAGCAAATTTAATATTATTTTCATTATTCATTCATTTATTTATTTATTTATTATTATTATTATTGTTATTTTCACATTTTAATTAATTTTAAAAAATCTAATCAAAATTTCATTACAAATAAGGTACCAAATGAAAGGGGCCTTTTTTTCTGAATCCGTCAACTTATCGATCGGACAATTAGATTTTTTAAAATTAACTTAAGTATGAAAATCTGGTGGCAACTTGCGTCAACACACATACAAACAGACTAAAAAATCTCTTAACCATTTATATATATATAGATTGGTGCTACATCCGTTAAACATTCACGAGTCTCATTAATTCTTATAGAAAATTTAAATTTCATATTATTAAGAGAATTTTTATTCACATAGCTTATTGAAGCATATTTGATTAATTAAAAAAAAAAGAAAAGAAAAGGAAAAAGAAAAAAAAAAGAAAAAGAAAGAAAATCTGTATTTTTATAAATTTTGCAGAGAGAGAGTGTGTGAGAGAGAGGGGGAGGGGAGAAAAGGAAACAAAGTAGTAGAATTAAAAAAAAAAAAGAGAGAGAGTAATGACATTGTAATCCGAAAGAACAAACAAACAAATAAAATAAAATTTAAGAAAAAAATCATTTTTTAAAGTTAGAAGCTTTTTATTGTGAAGCCCTAAAAAGCATAAAATAAAAAATTTTCTGGCAAAGACATGCTACAAAGAAATGAAAGTTTCAACACTAAGAAAATTTTAGAGAAAAATATAGGTACTTTCCTTTTGCAAGAGATGAAAATTTTTTAATGTTCAATATATTTTAAAAAGCTTTAAAGACTAATATTCTTAGTTATTAATTTTTCTATAATCATTCGTTAAGCCAGACATTTCAAATGTCTCGAAAGCTTTTAAAAATATTTTGAACATTAAAAAAAATTTATCTCTTGCAAAAGGAAAGTACCTATATTTTTCTCTAATTTTTTTTAGTGTTGAAACTTTCATTTCTTTGTAGCATGTCTTTGCCAGAATAAATTTTATTTTATGCGTTTTAGGGCTTCACAATGAAAAGCTTCTAACTTAAAAAAATGATTTTTTACTTAAATTTTATTTTGTGATTTTTTAGTTACCAAAAAGAAAAAAGCTACTTAAAAAACTAATTAAAATTTCTTAGGATATTTTGTAGACAACGGAAGATTTTCTTTTATCAATTAACATTTTTTTTTTCGATTTTTTATCTGCAAAAAAAGTACTATATCGTCTTTCTAGGATCGAATCCAGGACCATCGCGTTATCAGCATGACGTTCTAACCAAAAGTCTAACAACTGTCAAGAAAAAGTCATAAAACATTCTAGAAAAATCTAAAAAATACTTATACAAAATGAATATTGTTCTCGAATGCTTTTTAAAATATTTGGAATATTTAAAATTTTTCATGTTTTGCAAAAGTGAAATATGTATATTTTTCCTTAAAATTTTCTTGTAGTTGAAACTTTTATGATTTTATAGCATGTCTCTTCAAAAATAAATTTTTATTTTAGGCTTTTTAGGGCTCCACAATACGAGTAATAAAAAACTTTCAGTGTTATTTTTATTTATTTATTTTTATTTTTATTTTTACTGACATTTTTGTTTTGTGCGTTTAGTAACTCAAAAGAAAAAAAAAAAAAAAAAAAAAAAAGCTTCTTTAAAAATACTATCGAAATTCCTTAGGAACCTGTGTAGACAATGAAAGATTTTCTTTTATCAATTGGCATCGTTTCTTTTAATTATCGGCAAAAAAGTAACACGTCGGCTTACGAGGATTAAGCCCACGAGCATCGCATTATCACCATGACGCTCTAACCAAATGTGCTAACGAGCGGAGACGTCTTCTTTTTCAGAATGGCACAAAAACACGATGATAAAAATCCACTTTCAATAAAAAGTTTCTAAAAGAATAATATATATATATATATATATATATATCTTTTTATTTTGTGCCTTTTAGACAATTAAAAATTTCCTTTTAGCGATTGACACATTTTCTATTAATTATCTGTAAAATTTAACGCATCGATCCTTCGGGGATGGAACTCAGCACCATCGCATTAGCAACTTGACGCTCTAACAAACTGCGCCAACAAGCGTCAATAAGGACTGCTGACATTTTTTTTTTTTTTTTTTTTTTTTTTTTTTTAAGTTGAGTTGCCTTATTTATTAGCGTGACATGAAGACGCGATAGCGAAATCCAATTTCCATAAGATGCTTCTAAAAAATTATATTTATTTATTTTTATTTAAATTTTTATTTTGTGATTTTTAGTAACTAGATAAAAAGCTATTTTAAAAACTCTTCAAAAATTATTAGGATACTGTGTACACAACGAAATATTTCCGTTTATCAACTGGCACCATTTCTATTAATTATTTAAAAAATTAACGTGACACTCTAACCAACTAAGCCATTAAGAGATAGAGATACAATGAAATGCTTACTTACTTTTTCTTTTCATTCTTTCTTTTTTTTTTTTTTTTTTTTTTTTAAGTGGAAGTGTCTTAATTTTTAGCGTGACAGAAAACGCGATGACAATTCAACTTCATGTAATCAGTTAAAATGGGTGAAAATATCTTACCTGAAAAATGGAGATTTAACACTTTCAGGTCTAAACTATTTCCACCTGCTGGACTGAGTTTTTTTTTTTTTTTTTTTTTAATACTTTCTTTTACTAATTGACACATTTTCTAAAATATCTCCAAAAATTACCATATCGGCCTTTCGAGGATTGAACTCATAACCAACCGTTATCAACATGATGCTCTAACTAACGGAGCTAACGAGAATGCAATGCGTTGCTTATATTTACTTTAAAGGGGAGGCACCTTGTTTTTTAGCGTGTCACGAAGACACGATGAGAAATTCCAATTTCAATAAATAGCTTCTAAAAAATTTATTTATTTACTTATTTTCACTTACATTTTTATTTTATGCTTTTTGTAATTAGATAAAAAGCCGTTTAAAAAAAAACTCTTGAAAAATTATAAGGATGCTGTGTACACAACGAAATATTTTCTTTTATCAATTGACACTTTTTCTATTAATTATTTGCAAAAAAGTAACACGTCGGCCTGGACTCAATAAATGTTGCAAGTAATATCAACATATTATACAAATTTTGAGTATCAAATTTTGGTTTTCTGCTATTGTTATTATTGTTATTACTTAATTATACTGATAATAGATTTATACATACCGTTACAAACTGTTAAAAATCGATATTCAGATTCGGTAGACCTTAAAATGTCTAATCATAGGAAAAATTAATTTTCGGTAATTTGATCCAAAATTATTTCTCTACGAAATGTAGGTAAAAGGAAGTAAAATATAATAAGGGACAACTGGGAGAGGATAGGGGAGGGCAGTAAAAAAGATTTTAACCTTGACTAAATATTTGATTGAGAATAATCAAAAATAGTTACTTTCAGATTATTTATTTATTTATTTATTTATTGGAACTTAGTTTCTGTTGATATGTTATACTTAGCTTGAATCTAAAAATAATTTATTTAATTAGTAATAATGAAAATACATCCGCTGTAAATTAAAAAACTAATAAATAAGGTCCTTTTACACTGGTTCCCCGTGAAAAAAGATAATAATTAATTTAATAAAAAAAATTATAAGTTAAAAAAAATTATATACCATGTTTTTAAATTTTTTGTGAATCATTAATGTAATAGACGAGGATAAAAAAAAATAATTTATAAGCAATATTTATGCAGATGGACACAGTTCAGTGAACTAATAATTGTAATGAAAAAAAAAAAGTTGGTTTTAAAAATAAAATATTACTCTTTTTAGAACAACGTATATTAGCATTATACATAAGCACTTATCAATGTGTATGAAATTTTTAAAGTGATAATGATGTCAATTTGTTTTTAGATGCATCATTTAACTTTTTATAAATTTTCAACTTTCATGTTTTAATTAAACGTGAAAATTTAATTAAATGTATTTATTTTTATGTCAAAACAAACTGAACTGGTATTTTTTTTTTTTTTTTTTTTTGGCCAACATTTAAATTACAGCTTCAATGGCTATTTTTATTGCTATTAGTAGCTTATTATTTTCATATTTTAATCATATTTTAATTAATTAAAAGAAAACTATTCGAAAATTCGAAAATCTGACTTCGAAGTATTGTGTTGTCATCGGGTTCTGAGCTACTGTGAAAGTTTCAAATGTCTAGCTAGTAGGGAAGTTAGTTAAAAATAGCTTCCAAGATTTGTACCGAACAAACAAACAAACAAACAAGAATCGAAGTTAATAAAGGTAAATTAATGTAAAATTCCGCAAATAAATGCATTAAAAAGGACAGAGAGAAAAAAACAAACAAACAAAAAGTCTAGTACAAATCCATTAGTAGCTTAAACCCGGACAGTGAAAGACAACTTTAAAGGTACTTTTTACTTGCACACTTATTTATTTATTTTTATTTTATTTTATTTATTTATATGATTTAATTAATTAATTATTTTTTTATTTATTTAATATATATAATTTTTTATTTTTTAGGAAATGTTTATGCAAATGATGTTATTATATTAAAAAAATATATATGAAAATAAGCATTAAAATTTTTGGCATTTTTTTACTTCAAACCTGGAATAAAATTAGCCGGTTGGGAGTTAAACTGCGCACCTTCTATCTATCTATCTATCTTTTTTTTTTTTTCAATGCGGTCTTACATACAAAAATCGGAGATAACTAAATTATTAATATTACCAAATATTTTTAAAGGATAATATATACATATATATATGGTTAAAATTCCTCTGTGCATTAAAATTTAACAAAAATGTTTTGAATTATAATATTTAAAATTTAGTTTTTCTAATGTTTAATTTATATTTTCTGTAATATCTTTTAACATCTTTTAAAATCTTATGGTAATGATATAAAAATTGCTCTTAGAAGTTTCAGAGTAATTATCTCAATTTTAACTGTCTAAAAGTTATACGAATTTTAAAATCAATATTTAAATATTAATATTAATTTTAATTTAACGTATCAAATATTTTAGCTTTCTCCTTCAAATCATTTATTTAATTATGTTAAAGAAATCATAACACCAGCTTAAAGCGACAAGTACACTTGCGATTTATTTTTTAATCACTCTTTCTCTTTTTACTGCGCTCAAAGCTGGTAGACGTGAGGTGCCGGGTTCGATCCCAGGTCGCGCTCGTCCGCCTAGCCGTTCTGAGATTTCCGTGGTTTTCTCCGAAATTTGCGTAAATACGAGATAGGGTCCCTTAGAAAGACCCCCCCACGAAGGGCACACCCCCTCAGGCCTGGGATCCAAGAACAGCAAGTCGGCCTTAATTCCCAACCCAATTCTTTTTCTTTGTATTCTACCCCACCTCAGTTCACTTTTCGAAATGACAACTCTTCACAGGTCTTATACATTTGAATGAATAGTAAACATGTATATTTACCATAAAGCAGAAAGCGATGTCCTGACGCCAACCTTCAAAGGATATGTGGGTTTTCAATGTAGTTATCGATATTGAATCGACATTTTCTAGCTGACTAGGGATGTTGGAAATGACAAACTAAACGGATTAATTTAGAGTTTTTCTTTCATAGCCTAGAATCAGTCATACAATCACTAGATTATTTAATTTAACTGTGTGTAACATCCTAAATATCAGGTTAATTTACTCATATATATGCTTTTAAAGCATATATATGAGAAGTGGATAAGTTTTTTTGTTTTTGTTTAAGTAAGATTATTTTAAATCACCGAATAAAAGCAATTTTGCTTCAAAGCCTAATAAATAGAATATTCAACCTGAAACAATTCTAAAAAAAATGGATGCTCTGGAAGGAAATTTCACTTGGAAAATACATTTCCTTAAGCTTCTTACAATGAAATTAAGATAAAGTGTTTTGTCAATTAAGCAAAGATGCAGCGCTAACAGGGGCGCAAAGCAACTGAGCTTTTTAAAATCCACGGTAGTGAAGTGCCAATTCGATCCCAGATCGCGCTTATATGTAGTTTTCCGTGGTTTTCTCCGAAAATCGTATAAATATGGGCAAGGACCACTTAAAAAGACCCCCGTTTTTACTTTCGAGACAATTCCATGTATCTGAAAAGAAGGAAGGACGCCGCAGACGCCACGGAGCGGAAACACGCTAAGATTAGAATGTTAAAGTGTCGTTTACAGGATAAGCGAACATGCTATTGATAGTAACTGTCTGAAACGGGGAAAATTTACATAGACGCCACCAATTGAGAATTTATGCTATGGTCAGATATTTTAAAGGTCGTAAATACGGTCAAAATTTTCAAGGATAGTTTATAAACAGACAAACAGGCTGTTGTATTTGTCTGAAAAGGGAAGAAGGCGTTTAAGATCACACCGAGCGGAAATTTCCAGTCAGACTTTTTAATGCAAAATTTTTTGCTTGTCGACCAATCAGCTGGTCGCCAAAAGCGGCTAGCGATACACAAATCTTAGCAATTTTGATACATTACGCTAATGAACAAAATTATGAACCACTTTAAAATGAACTTTAAGGCGCAAAACTGCACATAAAGAAAGAAAAAGAAAAAACCTTTACGTGCCACCATATTTTTCAAAATATTGGGGGAGGGAATACCACTTCCCCCCACTCAAGCTATACCCTTGAGCAGAGCAGCCACAGCATTTTTTTAAGTCGGCACCCCTGCTGGTAAATGAAGATTTTTTCGACAAATCTGCTTTTCAGGAAATTTTAAACATATGCGAACAAGAACATTTTGATAAATTTGCTTTCGAGGGCAATCAACACACCTGCTTTCGTGGACATTTAACACACACGCAATCGAGGACAATGTAACACACCTGCATTCGAGGACATTTAACACACCTGCCTTCGAGGACATTTAACACACATGCAAATGAGGACATTTTAACACACCTGCATTCGAGGACATTTTAACACACCTGCTTTCGAGGACATTTAACACACATGCAAACGAGGACATTTTAACTCACCTGCTTTCGAGGACATTTAACACACATGCAAACGAGGACATTTGAACACACCTGCCTTCGAGGACATTTGAACACACCTGCCTTCGAGGACATGTTAACTCACATGCCAACGAGGACGTTTTAACACAGATGCAAACGAGGACCTTTTAACACACCTGCCTTCGAGGACCTTTTAACACACCTGCCTTCGAGGACCTTTAACACACCCGCCTTCGAGGACTTTTAGCACATCCGCCTTCGAGGACATTTTAGTACACCTGCTTTCGAGGACATTTTAATAAACCCGCCTTCGAAGACAATTTAACATACTTGCCATCGTGGACATAGTCACAAACATGCAAATAAAGACTTTTTGTACGTATTAGTTCCATAACATTTTGAAATAATTGCCTTAATTCGGAATTTAAATTACATATTTTAAAAATTATCTTGACTATTTAACATAAAGATGTGCAATTGAATGTTAAATTAAATATATGTTTTAATATTTTAAAAATTATGCAATTATTACATAAAATATTTTACAAAATATTTGATATTTCATAACTTGCATATTTCATTTAGCCAACGTTTTGTGTAGATATTTATTAATTAAAAAAAAAATGCTTTATAAATGTAAAAAAAAAAAAAAAAAAAAAACAATATCATCGTTTATTAATTCAATGTATGCTTATGCATACGAGAACTAAAACCTACCATTTACAGTGAATTCATTATGAAAATCTATTTTCAAAAATGAGACTCTAAATTTTCCCCAACAGCAATAAGGAAAGAAATTGTGTGATATAAATATTTTTATTCATATGTTGATTCTAGAAAATAAAAATAAGTAGTTTACATAATAAAGTTTTACGAAAATAAAGCTACGAAATAAAGTTTTATCCGATTTAAAAAAACAAAAAAAATTAAACGTAAAGAAAAAAAAATATATATATTGTATTTTAACATGTTATAGGACACAAATCACAATAATTATTTCAGGAAAAAAAAATTGTCATTATTAAGAAATCAATTATCTTTTACCAGAAAGTATGCATATAAGTTCATTAATAAAAATTAAAAGATAAAGATAAAAAAGAAAATAATATAGATACATAAGATAAAGAATACTTTTCAGAAGATAAAAGAAGAGAAATGGATTTACACACTCATATGTATCCACATCGTGTAACCGAGGACAACACTCCGTATGCATTTGCATCCGCAAACCGAGGACTTCTTACACACTTCTGTGACAGAAGTGTGTAAACTACACACACTTAAAAACGAAAAAACCGGAAACTGAGGACATATTTTAAAAAAGCAAAAAAAACATTTCTTAGTATAAATTTAGGTCCTAGAAACGAAATCCGACAGGATTTCAAACCGAGGACGTCCTCGTTTTGAACGACGTCCTCGGTTAGAAGGTGTGTAAACAAGAGCATGTCCTCGGTTTCCACCTTATACGAGAACACACACACACACACACACACACACACACACACACACACACACACACACACACACGCACACACACACACGCACACACGCACGCACACACACACACACACACACACACACACACACACACACACACATATATATATATATATATATATAATGTTTGCAGTGTCTTGCAGCATGAAATATTATACATTTTTTTACTTTTTTTACAATCGAAAAATCCACATATAACAAAAAAATTAAGAATATTTACATTCTTTATTATTGAAATTGAAATTTTATGGGAATATTTATTGGAATTGAAATGTTAATACTACAAAAAATTACTTTTTAAATGTAGTAAGTATACTTATAACATATATATATAGAGAGAGAGAGTTGCAAACAAGAATAAAATAATAATAATATTAATAAAACATATTTTATTTTTAAAAGCAAGAAACCTAAATCAATTTTTATTCATCACTAACAGTGTAAATTAGTGATTTTGAAAAACGCTAATACGTAATTTAACCATTAATGAAATATGTTTAAACTTTGCGACTGAAGATATTAAAGCAATAATCCTCGCAGACATGTGAAACAGAGCGTAGTAACAGTAGATGAAATTTGCCCTTGTATTATGGTTCGTACTTTAACAAGTTAAATATACTTAAGCACATATTTAACTTATTATGCATATGTGTTAGACACGGCTTTCGTAACGGTGACTATTCATTCAAAGAAAAATGTACAGCTAAATGATTATTATTAATGGAATTTTTCTTTGCAAAACTTGTTTTTCTTTAAAGCTTTCTAAATTTGTGGGTTTAGATATTAATCAAAATAAACTCATGCATATATACCAAACTTTGCAATCTCAAAGGAAATATTATTTTATATTATTCCTTCAAATGTTTACCAATGAAGCAGAGTAAAATAATGGTAAAATTTAAAATCAGTTCTCTATAATTTTGGTTCGTGATGTATCTTTAAAATTGCATGTATTGAATATTCAAAAGAATATTTTAAACGTATAATTTAATTGATGGATGTTAGATGCATAGAAATTGATGTAGTGCATCATAAAATATGTATGGAATTAATACTGCATTTATTGCATTTTAGAGAATTAGGAATTTGTTTTTGTATGATCTATTACAATAAGAAAATAAATATAAAACTGAAGGTTATAAGTATGAATGATATCAATTCTTAAATTGAATCTGTGTACTACAAAAACTGTATTGATTTGCGTGTATATGCGTCAATACTGAAAGCATAAAATATTCTTTTTGACAATTGATAATTTTTTTTTAGAAATGACGCATTTATTAATTCTTAAAAACTTACAGAATATTTAAAATTGAACATTTCTACTTAATAAATTTAATATAATACATCAAAGAATATTATGTTTAATCTGAAGATAATAATAATAATAATTTATTGTCGTATTTACATTTGTACATGAAAGGAAAGTTAAGAGAATAGATATATTATATATGTTTTAGTACTTTCGCTTCGAACTAAAACTGGAGAATGTATATCTATACCCCGTACGTAAAGAAAACCACATCATTAAAAACAATTTTTTTTAGAAGGGCAATTTTTTTTCCAACTTTAAATACAATTCTTTGCAACTAGCAGTAATCGTCATATGATACTTTAACTCATTATTAATGGCTTAATGTACATATTAATGTACTAAAACAAAAAAATATATATACACCAAAGGCGTAATGTTAAATCTCTTCACAAAAAAAGGACATGGTGTCTTTTATCTCCAGGTTATATATATATGTGTATGTGTATAAAAAAGAAATATTTTTCGAAAAATTAAAAAATCAATAATTACTGAAATAACTATTATTAAGACAACAAATTTACATTCACAATGCTGAAGAAAAGGCAACAAAACTGAGGATATGCAAACAGAATAATAAAGTAAATAGTGAAAATGAATGCAGACCAAAAAAAAAAAAATCATAAAACAAATCAAAACATAACAATCAAAAGATTAACATAACAATCTTTAAATTACACATAAAATCTTAAAATCAAAAACATAACAATGAAAGAAGTTCGAAAATCCAGACAGAAAATTATAATTAAGCCCAAAAAATTGAGTCCATTGCTAAGTGGCATCAATGTTATGGCTTGGTTGTTTATGTAAAGGGCATCGTTTGTAGTTGTTTATCTTTTGGTGTTTAACGCTGCTTCCTGTTAACATTTTTTTAGTAGCTCTTTTTTTAAGTATTTGTTTTTTTTCAATCTGTTTATAAGTTTATATACTTATATAAATTATGACAAATATTATAAGTTTTTCTTTGTATTGTCTATTTTTCTTTTTTTTTTTTCTTTGCAGTCATAACTTCGCAGGTTGGGTTTTCTTTTCATGGTAATACTTAACCGTTTACCCGCCAATGTTCCAATAATGGAACATGATTTTTAAAATAAAAAATTTACATGTAAAAAAACTCTTATTAATATCACTTTTACATACAATTGAATATGACATTATAAAGTATTTTTTACAATAAGTTTTATTCTGTTTAGATAATTATTTATTTTTTTACGATTTTTTGAATTTTACTATATTTTGTCAATTTTACTCTCTCTTACAATTAAATTTACCAAAATTCCAGTTTAAATTGAAAAAACGCAATACTTTAAAATATTTCATTAGAAAACATATCCTACGGGAATACAACAAAAGCAAAATTTTATTTTTAAAATTTAATGGTAAAATTTACGTTTTTATGTCTCTGTTCCATTATTGGAACATTGGCGTTTCGAGAGTTCATTTTTCATTTATGTGCAAAGCATTGTATGATATTGCAAACATTATTTTCTTTTGCATTCTGATAAGAATAGTAACTTTTCTAAAGAAAGTAAACAGATAAAAGAGATAATAGGGGGAAAGTGAGGGATTATTTAGACTTCTTTTGTCCTCTAAAATTCGAAAAATAAGCAGGTACAAGATAATACTGTTTTCAAATGGAAGCTGCAAAACTTCGAAAGGATTATAGTATTGGCCCTTGACATTGATGTTCAGTTTAGTAAAGTCATAACAATAGAAATAAATTATTTTTGATAAGGTGGCTGAATATGTGTGTGTGTTGGGGGGGAGGGGGGATTTCACCTGTGCCTTTGGAGACAAGTGCAGTTTCACATAAAAGGTGTCTTATTCCATATGTTTGCTGAAATAGTTATCAGTTTCCTTTCAGATAGCGTTTTTCTTATTAGTTTTGTTCGATGACAGTGAAAAAGGTGCATGTGTGCTTTCTATGTGTTTCATTTATAAAGTTTTCATAAATTTAACATCATGTCCAAAAGATGCCTCACGGTACAAGAAGCTGTGGCCTTTCTAGAAACTCTTTCGGATTCTGATTTGGAAGATGTAGATATTTGCCAGTTAGAGCCGGATGAACGTGGTGATATAACCGATGAAGAAGATATTGATGACAATAATTTAGACGCTGTTACGCCATTTGATGTGTGTGGAATGGTCGACGTCACTTTAAAAAAAGATGTAAGTACTCCAAATGAAGAGGAATTTCAGAAACCGGGTCCAAGTGCCAAGAAGAAACGAAAAACTGAAAACCCTGTAGTAAAATGGAAAAAAAAAGTGAAATTCGATAATCCAACAGAATTTGAAAAACCGGTACCAATATTGCATAAATTTCGAGAACTCATGGACTGCACTCCTCTTGATATATTTCATATTTTTTTTCCTGAAGAATATGTCGAATATCTTGCGGATATGACGTCACTTTATGCTTTGCAAAAAGGTGAAACAATTGATGTTTGCAAGAATGATATCTTACAATTTTTTGGTCTTCTTCTTCTAAGTGGATACCATTCAGTTCCTACTGAAGATATGTATTGGAATTCTGCGGAAGATACATGTGTTCCAATAGTTCCAACTGTTATGCCCCGCACTCGTTTCAGAAATATCAAGAAATTTTTTCATGTAATGGATAACAATAACTTGGAAAATGGTGATAAATTAGGTAAAATAGCCCCGATTTATAAAGAGTTGTCCAAAAATTTCCAACAATTTGGAATATGGCATGAGAAGTTAAGTATCGATGAATCAATGGTTCCTTACTACGGTCGTCACTCATGCAAAATGTTCATAAGAGGAAAACCGATCAGATTTGGTTTTAAAGTATGGATGTTATGTTCTTCAACAGATTATCCATATGCAATGGATATATATTCTGGGAAAAAATCAGAATCAGATAATAGTATTTCTGGACAGCTCGGACCGAGAGTTGTTAATGAGCTTTTATCTGTTGTTGGAGATAACTCACATCATGAAGTATATTTTGATAACTTTTTTACGTCTTATAATTTATTGTTGGAATTATCCCATAAAGGAATGCGAGCAACGGGAACAATTCGTGAAAATCGTACACAAAAATGCCCGTTGAAATCTAAAAAAGAACTTACCAAAGAAGACAGAGGAAGTTTTGATTTCCGATCTGACGGATCTGTTTATATCTGCAGCTGGAACGATAACGCGGTAGTGACTGTAGCATCAAACTGCTACACACATGAGCCTATAGGTAGTGTGAAACGCTATTCATGTGCAAAAAAAGGTAATATTGAAGTACCTCGGCCAAATCTAATAAAAAAATACAACGAAGGAATGGGCGGAGTAGATGTTTTAGATAAGCTTTTATCTAGTTACAGGCCTCAGTTGCGAAGTAAGAAATAGTGGTGGAATCTATTTAGTAACGCATTAAACATGGCAGTTGTAGCTAGTTGGAATTTGCACTGCGAAGTGCATGCAAACTCTAAAAAACTATCACATTTGGAATTTAGAAGACAGTTGACGATGAATCTTTTGCGGAAAAAAGAGCGTCTTACCAAACATCCTGGACCTCGCAGTCATTTAAAAGTTGAATTAAGACAATCTGATGGTCATTATATAATATCTACGTCTCAAGGTCGTTGTGTTGTTTGCAAAAAGAACACTACAAAAAAATGTTTTCATTGTGAAAAGCGACTGCATGAAAAATGTTTTCTGTCGTATCACAGTCGCTGAAATTATGTGAGTATCATTTATAATTATCTTTTAATGTATCTATAGTGTCATAATATTTATTAATTGTTCATTATTTAAAGATAAATAAACAAAACAGTTAATATTAAGAAGATATTATAATTATTAGACTTTAAATTAACTATTTTCATGAACTTTTAAAAATATGCAAAAAATAATCATGTAACACGCCAATGTTCCAATAATGGAACATGGCTAAAAACACACTCAAAAATTTTTTTCACCTAATTTTAAAACTTTATTGTATTTATATACTCTTAATTAATATAATAACCAAATTTCAAGTCATTGGGACTATTCTTTCTTAATTCGGCGTTTAAACGGTTAAGGCCGTATGCAAATATTTGTCTTTAATAGTAGATCTACAAAAATGTTACTGTTTCTACCCTGTATTTAGGGGCTCCCTTCAAGATAGCTTCAAGGTGTTTTGAGTTAATTATATATTTATGTCTTTTCTTGCTTACATTCATTATTATGTCTTTCGCCAGCATTTATTTAAAATTTTTGTTTTATTTATCTATTCTTTTTTAGTTTGAGAGCATGCACTTTTGATGATGTGATAAAAAAAAAAAAAAAAAAAAAAAAAAAAAAAAACCTTTAAATTTAAAACAAAATATCACACTTTCTTAATATCTTGCCTATTGTAAAATTCACGTTATTTAATAGACATGCATACTGTATTAATTAATAAAAATAAAGGCTGTTTTTTAAAGAATGAAATGTAAGCATTTGCCCAAACGTAAAATCATTGATGCAATCCAGTTGGATTACACTACTATGATTAAAGAAAAAATGTCTTTTTTTTTCTTTTCCTGCGTTACAAATTGTCAGATGTAAAGTGTTAACAGATATTTTTTGTAGCACAGTAGCCATCCCGTTCATAGAGGATTAAGATTCTGATATCGTGCCTTTGAACCAGCCAAAGAGTGAATAAATGACCATTGCAAATTGTACTCCGTGTAGCTCTTGTGCGACGTTGAGTAATTTGTGGCCTCTCAGGTATTCCAATTTAAAAACTAATAATCTAGGCGCCTGGATTATATCTTTTATTTTTTCTTCCTTTTACAGCATTTTGAAGTCTTTAGAATACTGATTCCATGCTCTTTAAAAGTTGTTTTTGATGAAATATCATTTTTTTATCACTATTTTTTAGAAAATGTAATTTTGGACAGTTAAATGATTAATTGATAATTTCATAGGTATAATTAATGACTATGTATTTAAATTTTTATTAATCATACTTTTTCTTCAAATTTATCTTAAATATATTCGGAGTTTACCTAAATTTGAAATATACCTTTGCATAAGTCGTTGGATAAAATATATTCAACAAAGAATTTCATTATATTCTAACTTAAATTTTTAAATAAATTAAATTTTCAAAATATTATATTAAAATTACATATCTGAAAATTTCATGATATATTAAAAGAGCTCGTAACTAATATAGTTGAGAAATTTTAAATTAAAAGGAAGACAGTTCGACATAGGTATTTTTTAAATTAACAAAATGTATTTCAGAGTGAAAAGGATTTTTAAAGGATAAATCTCTTTCGCTGTTAAAATATATTATATTTTTTATCTTTCTATAAGGAAACACTGCCTCTACGTTGTAAAATCTGAGAAGAGGTAAATTACTGTATTTTACTAATTTACTTAAAAATATTTGGAATGCGGAACTGATGTCTAAAATATCATTTGTATGGTGTTTAAAAATTATATATACATACACATATATATGAAAACAAAATAAAGCGGTTTATGCTTCTAATATTCTGAAAATTAGCGAAAGAAGAAAACAAAAATACTAATTTTCTGTAAATTTATTAATTTTTATTAATATGTTTCATTATTCTTTATTTATTTGTCTATTTAATTAATTTTTGAAAATCGCTATCAACTTGTTGAAATTTAACTAAATTAATAAATGCTTAGTTTCTATATATATATATAAATATCTGTTGAATGAATTGAACTCTACGCAGTTTTAGAAAAAAACCTTCTCGCGTCGGGATTTTTTTTTTTTTTTTTTTCATTTATTATTTTATTTAATTTCTTTTCTTTTCTTTCTTTCTTTCTTTTTTCTTTCCTTCTTTCTTTCTTTCTTTATTTGTAAAGAGAACATGCAAATGAAAGTCCTATAAATTGTAAAATTTTGCGATTAGAAACGTTTATTTCTTATTTTGCCTCTTACTTAAGCATACATGAACTTTTAATTGCGATGCTGACTAGGTAGATGAAGCGTTATTGCTGCAGATGTTTTCCTTGAGGTAAGAACCACCGAGTGAGTAGCAGTTAGCTGTGTTATAACTCGTTCTCAAGCCGTAATTTGTGGTGACGACGGACACATAAAAAAGGATTTATATGCCTGTAAACATTTGCATGTGAATAAGTAAAGTGTTTCATGAAAATGTGCAATCTGGTGACGCACAGCGCCCTTTATCGACAAATAGCTGAATTATTATTTTTTTTTCTTTACCAAAATAAAAAATCCCCATTTTTTTTTCGCAATCCGCGTCCCATTCTATCGGTTCATACAATAGTTATGAATTTTTAAAATGTCTACAGACTTATGGGACATCCTGTATATAAATTGTATCTAAAAGAAGTTAGAAATACAATATTTCAGTGATTTACGACTCGATGTTTTAGAAACGCTAATTGGTGTAAAATGATTAAGACAATTATTGTATTAACGAGTAGTTATTTAGGTCAAAAATAATTTAATTTTTCAACTTAATTTAGTTTATTTATGACCCATTTGAATTGCTCAAACTCGAAGTAAGTAAATAAATTTCTTGGAGGAATCACAAAAAAAAAAAAAAAAAAAAGACTAAATAATTTTTAATCACAAAAATTTCAAGTATTATTATTTATTTATTCTTAATAAACCTGTGAATTTTTCATAGTTTGTTTATCACTTATTATGCCTTTTTTTTTTTTTTTTTTTTCTTATCACATTGTTTTTTTTTTTTTTTTTTCAATGCAACTATTAGCTTTCGAAGTAAAAATAAATATGCAAAAATAATAATATAACATAGAATATAAATAAAATAATAATATAAAGTATAAAATAATAATATAATATGGAAAATTTAAAATGAATCTAAAACTACAAGAACTAACATTAGAACAATAAAATGAGGAATATTTAAATAATAAATTCCCCTTTAAAAAAAAGAAAATGATTTCAACTTGTGAAATTAAAAAGAATCGTACTGCTTAAACTTCAAAAATGTATGTTTTTTTTTTATAGGTTAAATTTTTTTCTAGGAATTATTTGTTATTATCCATATGTTAAATTGTTATAATTGTAATTTTCTGGAACAATTATTCTTCTCGAAGATGCATACTTTCTTTTATTTTTATTTATTTATTTATTTTTTTTTTTTACTTAAACTAGCAAAACAAGTTTCTGCATAAACAAATATCATTTGATATGTTTATTCGTTATAATTATTGTTTTTATAAGCATAATTTTTCAAATACAAGAAATTAAAAAAAATAATTATCATTTCTTGAAGCTTTTTTACAGTAAAATATCTTATTCATATATCTATCTATCTATCTATCTATCTATCTATCTATCTATCTATCTATCTATCTATCTATCTATCTATCTATATTTATTTATTTATATATATTAATGACAACTCATCAGTAATTAATTATTCTCATGGAAAAAACGGTAGCTTGAATTTCAAGACTCTACATTAATATTTGTTAAACAGCACCAATTGCTATGAATTTAATACACGCCCAGCTAAAAAAAAATCTTGAAAAAATCTATAAAAAATAAAGAAAAACTGCAAATAATCTGAAGGTATTTAGAACAATCCCAGCTTTTAAAAAAAAAAAAAAAAAAAAAAAAAAAACTATAAAAATTAAGAAAAACTGCAAAAAAACTGGATGTATTTGGAACAATAATAAGTTTAAGGGGGAAAATGTTTACAGGGTGAAATTGCCTGCAAATTTTTTGCTGTTCCAAATATTTGTAGTTTTTCTTAAGCTGGGATGGTTTGAAATACCTTAAGATCATCTGCAGTTTTTCTTTACTTTTTATAGTTTTTTTTTTTTTTTTTTTTTTTTTTTTTTTTTGAAGATTTTTTTTTTAAATGGGCGTCCTGAACTAAATATCGAATACATGAGCAAAAATGAAATTAATTTATAACCCAGTAACGAAGCAGATTTGAAAACAATAGGAAATATTTAAGTAATGTTGGATTTAAAATGAAATCAAACGGGTAAAGAACAAGATACATATATTGAAATTATTTAAGAATGCCATGAACAAAAGATGTGTTTTTTCAATTATAAAGTTTTCTATAATAAAATCCATGCCAATATGAATTTAGGGTATGATTGACAATACATCTCATTATAGATCTTTCTATACCATTGTCTCATAAACCATTATACTAAATTCTTTAGAATATAATAACACATTAGTATTAACATATATCTGCAAACATTATTATACTTTAATTAAAAATGTAAATGGCGAAAATTTAAAAAATAGTGCAATATTCAATTAAGTTTTGATATCTCCTTTTAATGCGTACTTGGAATTTTGGAACTTGCAGTTTTAAAAATAAGTACAGAATCCTAGAAATTAAAACTAATTCCTTTTAATAAACAGGTCAAAGAATTACCCTGGCCAAAACATAGTACCACGATATGATAGAGAATTCAGATAATAATGTTTTATCTCTTAGTATTTAGAATATTTTGCTTCGTATCTTGTTATTTGAATGACTTCATGCGTGAAAAGCATCAAGCAATTAATATACTGATTCGTGAATTGAAAACAGAATTTAATGTTTGAGTCAAAATAAATATACATTTTCATGATATTCCGAGGATTACAGTTTGCGTTGATGCGCTATTTTAAACAGGCTGATTTCTGAGATTATCTTCAAATTGAAGTTCTGTAATTAGAGTTTTAGATTTCTACTTAGTATCCCTAATATGTCTAACATATAGGAAATGGGTACTGCATTAAGTACAATATTTAATATTGTTTAATGCTTAGATATGTAAATTTAATCCCACTTTATATTAGAAATATTTGTTTAAAATAAGAAGGAAAATAAATAACGAATTGTTTTCACTGATTAATATGATGCTAGTAAGAATTTGTATTAAAATTAATTAATATCAAGCCCAGGCATATGATTTTATTGAATTATAGAATAGAATTATAGAATTATTGAACTTTAGAATAACAATTAATGTACAATTGTATAAAGAAAGAAAATATTTACAAAAGATAAATTTAAATTATATGCAGTTTCGAATATATTTACATGTTTCATACATTAAAAAAAAAAAAAAAAAAAAAAAAAAAAAAAATTAAAAATTCAGTTTTTGTAATTTCAAATTAAAACGTATAATATGAGAAATTTCTGTTTAAGTTTAATTGGATGGTTTTTTAGAAGTTTAAAATTAAAAGAAGAAACAATTAAAGTTTTTAGACGCAACGTTTAAATCTCTCGCTTAGTTTCAATTAGCTTTTCATTGGTGCGTAAGCTTTAAAACTTCTTCACACACCATAAAAATGAAGATAGCACAACTGGTTTCGAAAGAACGTGGCCTTTCTTCATCAGGTGCAAAAAACACGTGCTACAGCCTTGGAGACAAAAGCAAGACTGAAAGCAGGGCGAAATCCAGAGGGGAGGAGCAACACAGCAAGAACAATCAGTTAGGAGTACAGCCAAAAAAAGAAAAGAAAAGAAAAGAACACTACACAGACACACACACACAAAAAAAGAGAGAGAGAGAGGGAGAGAAGGAATAATTTTTATTTTAATATATATATACATATACATCAATTTAATTAATTGATTTAATTTAATTAAATTTTCACGTTATTTTTAAACCTGTTAATAAATTGCAATTCCCTTCACTTTATTTACTAATGTTCCCACTGAAGGTATACTTAAATGTTTAGAAAAAAGGTTGCGCGAATTTCCTTATTCTGACATTGAAATCAAAGAATTTGTTAACCTAACTAAACTTTGTGTTTCCCTAACCACTTTTGAATTTAATAACTTTTTAACACTTTCCAACAAGGTTCAAAAGCGTTTATGACTTCGGTTTGTCTGTCTATCTGTCCGTCTGTCTGTCCGCGCTCTAACTCCCGTAAATTTTTATGGAATTTCTTGAAACTAATATATGTTATTCAAGTTTACTATCGGACGTTCCCTATTGAAAATGGAGTTTATACCTCTACTGGTTTGTGTACAGGGAAACCCGAAAGTAGTTCAAAGCATTGTGTTCTATGAGAGGTATTTTTTTAAACCATATTTTCATACCTTTACTGTAGACATATCTGAATGAAATTGAAATATGTTATTCAAGTTCACTATCGGACTTCCCTTATTGAAAATGGAGTTTATACCTCTACTGGTTTGTGTACAGGGACACCCGAAAGTATTTCAAAGCATTGTGTTCTATGAGAGGCATTTCTATAAACCATATTTGCATACCTTTACTGTAGACATATCTTAATGAAATTGAAATATGTTATTCAAGATCACTATCAGACGTTCCCTATTGAAAATGGAGTTTATACCTCTACTGGTTTGTGTACAGGGACACCCGAAAGTATTTCAAAGCATTGTGTTCTATGAGAGGTATTTCTATAAACCATATTTTCATACCTTTACTGAAGACATATCTGAATGAAATTGAAATATGTTATTCAAGTTCACTATTGGACGTTCCCTATTGAAAATGGAGTTTATACCTCTAATGGTTTGTGTACAGGGACACCCGAAATATTTCAAAGCATTGTGTTCTATGAGAGGCATTTCTATAAGCCATATTTTCATACCTTTACTGTAGACATATATTAATGAAATTAAAATATGTTATTCAAGATCACTATCGGACGTTCCCTATTGAAAATGGAGTTTATACCTCTACTAGTTTGTGTACAGGGACACCCGAAAGTATTTCAAAGCATTGTGTTCTATGAGAGGCATTTCTATAAGCCATATTTTCTTATCTTTACTGTAGGCATATGTTAATGAAATTGAAATATGTTATTCAAGATCACTATCGAGCGTTCTTTATTTAAAATGGAATTTATACCTCTACTCGTTTATATAATGGGACACCCGAAAGTATTTCAAAGCATTGTGTCCTATGAGAGGTATTTCTAAAACCATATTTTCATACCTGTACTGTAGACATATCTGAATGGAATTGAAATATGTTATTCAAGTTAACTATTGGATGTTTCCTGTGTAAAATGGAGGAAATGCCACCATCGGTTTATATACTAGGACACTCAAAAGTGTTCCAAAGCATTGCGCTCTATGAGAGATATTTATATAAATCAAATTTTAATAACTTTCCTTTCGACGAAGTTTTAGGAAATTAAAATATGTTATTTATATGCACAAAAGAATGCTTTGCATAGAATATAGTATGATTAGCATTAAATTTACAGGGTGGCACAAAAACATCCAGTTATATTAAGAGCTATTAATAACAAATTGCTAGAATTGTACCTTCGTTTACGTTAAGCGTTTTTAACACTTTCTAACATTTTTTAAGTGTGAATATGATTTCAGTTTTGTGTATCTGCCTGTCTATCTGCCTGTCTGTCTGTCCGAGCTCTAACTTCCGTAAATATTTATGGAATTTTTTTAAACTGATATATGTTGTTCAATTTCCCTATCGAATGTTCCCTATTGAAAATGGAGTTTATACCTCTACTGGTTTGTGTACAGGGACACCCAAAATATTTCAAAGCATTGTGCTCTATGAGAGGTATTTCTATAAACCATATTTTCATACCTTTACTGTAGACATATCTTAATGAAATTGAAATATGTTATTCAAGTTCACTATCGGACGTTCCCTATTGAATACGGAGTTAATACCTCTACTGGTTTATGTACAGGGACACTTAAATGTATTCCAAAACATTGCGTTCTATGAGAGATATTTCTATAATTCAAATTTTAATAACTTTACTTTCCACAAAGTTTTAGGTAATTGAAATATGTTATTTATATGCGCAAAAAAAATACTTTGCATAGAATATAGCATGATTAGCATTAGATTTACAGGGTGACACGAAAATATCCATTTATATTAAGAGCTATTAATAAAAAATTGCTATAATTGTACTTTCGTTTACGTTGAGTGTGAATATGATTTCAGTTTGTGTATCTGTCAATCTGTCTGTCTGTCTGTCTGCCCGCGCTCTAACTCCTGTAAATATTTATGGAATTTCTCGAAACTGATATATTTTATTGAAGTTCACTATCGGATGTTCCATATTGAAAATGGAGTGAATATCTCTTCTGGTTTGTGTACAGGGACACCCAGAAGCATTCGAAAGCATTGTGATCTATAAGTGCTTTTTTTTTTTTTTTTTTTTTTTTATAAATTTTTTCCCTATAGAATGTTCCCCATTTAAAATGAGATTAATTGGTCCCGTTTAACTAGTTTGTTCACAGGGACATAAAAAAAAAAAAAAAAAAAAAAAAAAAGCCAATGCATGTTATATTTAAAAATCTTTCTGCTGTAAAAATCATAAAAATATTGAAATGTATTGTTAATATTCTAAAATAATATTTTGTATAGAATATGATACGATTAACTTTCTGATTTACAGGGCTACACTAAAATATTCAGAGAGATCAAAAGCTGTAATTATAATCTAATAGCTGCATTTTTTTTTCGTTAAGCCTTTTTAACTCTTTCCAAAATGCCTAACAGTTATTTTAAAATCAATTAGTCTATGTGTATATTTTTCAGTCCTTCTGTCTGTTGTGTGATAACATAGGCAAAGAATATTAAAAGTTATTCGATACAACAATTACGTACAGTTGGAAAGTGTTCTAATCAATGCGTTTTGCATGATTTTTCTTTCTTGTTTTAATAAACAGTGTGATGTTTTATGTATGGGTAATCTTTTATCTCCTATTCTTGTCGATATCTATGTGCATTATTTTGAGGAAAAATTGCTAAAGGAGTTAAATTTAAAATGTTGGTTACGTTACGTAGATGATATATTCATTCTCATTGAAAAATCTTTTTATATTTCTACCATTCTTTGAATTGCGAATTCTATTGATCCCCATATTCAGTTTACCTTCGAGTTAGAGAATGTTAATCAACTTTCCTTTCTTGATGTTTTAGTTAGAAGAACCTTTTCCCTGTTCCAAACCCCACTCTAATCATCCGGCTAAACAAAAAATTGGCACCTTTTACACTTACGTGTATTGTGACCTTAAAAATGTGTTCTGATACTTCTTCTCTTAATTATTTAAAGTCTGTTCCTATCAAAAGAGGTTTTAGCCCCTCTATTATTGATAAAGCTTTTTAAAAATTCAGTAGACCAGCTTATAATTCTACTATTTCCAGTGAGGATAAAATAAAACCCAATAACCTAGTTGTCTTGCCTTTTTATTACCCCCCCCCCTCCCCTTAATGTTTTCAATTAGCAAAAATTTGGAAGCATCTTAATTTTCACGTTATTTGAAACCTGTCAATAAATTTCAATTCCCTTCAACTAAATCCCCTTTTCCCGAGCTTCACATGTGGGGAATTTATAATGTCCCTTGTAATAATTGCGATTTATCTTACATTGGCAAATTAAATGAAATATCGAATGCCGTTTTCAAGAACTTTCTCTGTATGTTGTTAAACAAGAAATATCTCAATCTTCTATCGCTAAGCATAGTTGGGAATTTGAGCATAGCTTTAATTTTCAACGTGCGAAAATTATCTTTTATGCGAAACGCGTTGCCGAACTGGATTTTTTGGAAAATTTAGCTATTTACCTAAATCGTGATAATATTGTCAATGAAAAATCTTATTCCACTTCGCTGTCTACAGCTTGTAAAAATCTGTTTAGTTCAATTAAATAATTTCTTAAGAAATTAATAACAACAATATTAAAATTAAACATATAAATAAAAATGGAACAAAATAGATATATAATTAATTTAAAATAAATAAATAAATATTTATATATTGTATATATATATATATATACACACACAGAATAAAATAAAAATTATTCCTTCTCTCCTTTTTTTTTTTTTTTTTTTTGCTTTTGCCTACAAGGCTTTGTTTTTTGCACATGATGAAAAAAGGTCACGTCCTTTCGAAATCGGTTGTACTGTCTGCAATTTTATGGTGTATGAAGAAGTTTTAAACTTTATTGATTAAGTGTACATTAGTTTTGAATTTAGTTTTGTCATTGGTGTTTAAATTTTCAGATAGTATGCAGCGTACGACATAAATGTTTTTTGAAAAAAAAAAAATAAATAAATACATCTTCAGAAAACAACATAACGCTTACATTAAATAAAAGTGAAATAAGCATTTCTTGTTCAAATAATTATGCATGTTGGAAAGAAATTGTTGCGGGTTTATCAAGTTCAGTGTATTTCTTTGGCGAAGTTTTACGCGTCATAATTTAATAATATTATTTTGGTATATATTTTTGGGAAATTTTTAAATAAAATTAACAATATAATGTTATAAAAAATTATGTGTCATTACATTATTATTTTACTTTTATTATTTTCTTTCTATTCAGCTTTTCAATCTCAATATAGTAAAAAGAGAAACTTGGCTCTTGATAAAATAAATAGATAATATATTGGGTGTTTGAATTAATTCGTAACTTTTTTTTTGCCGAAAATTGAGGCTTTATTGTGCAAAAATAATTACAAATAGATTATTCAAAGTATTGACCCTCACTAGCCACTACTTTTTCCCATCCTTCTGAGAGCATACGCATTCCGCTTCGGAAGAACAAATCGTCTTTAGAGCCAATCCAAGAATCGATCCATTTTTTACAATTTTCATAAGAAGTGAAGTGTTCCTCAGACAGTCCATGGCTTATCGATCGAAACAAGTGGTAATCAGATGGAGCATTGTCTAGAGAATACGGCGGGTGAGGTAGGACCTCCCATTTGGTCGTTTCGATGTAGGTTTTGACCGGTTTCGCGACGTGCGGACGAGCGCGTCTCTAGGTTTCAGTTCGGAAGGGACCTAATTCCCCTGCTTTTGGATCATTCCCATGGCTTTTAGGCGTTTGCTGACTGTTGAAAAGTGAACTATTAATGATTAAGCTAAATCTTGAAGCGTTTAGCACGGATCGTCATCGAGCAATGACTTCAATTCTTCATCCTCGAATTTTTTTCGGCTGCCCAGGTCGTTCCTTGTCTTCCAGCTCAAAATCACCCCTTTTAAATCAAGCAAACCATTTCCGACACGTTTGTTCAACTAGTGCATGCTCTCCACAGACTTCCACTAAAATTCGATGACTTTCAGCAGCGCTTTTCTTCATGCTAAAGTAATGAAGTGGAACTCCCCGAAAAAACACTTTATACGGCACAAAGTTAGACATATTCGATGAAGTAAAAAATTATGTTATTTACGCTTCAACCAAATGACATATTCTAATAACGATGCTCAATGATAGTAGGTTTACGGGGAATATTAGTCACGCCATCTATTGGAAAATGCCACTTGTCAAGCCATCTATTAGAAAACGCTACGAATTAATTCAAACACCCAATATATATACAGGGTGAGTTTGACATAATCTGCCAAACGAAAGGGGGTGATAGAACAGCCCATGGGGAGCATAAAACACCATAAAAACCCTATCCTATCTCTAACCGTTTCCGAGTTATGGTAGATAGAAGAAAATCAGTTTTTTTTCATCCCGTCTGAAAAAACCCAAATTTGTGATCTTTCTGAAAGACTTACATGCAAAATAAGCACATATTTGGAAAGAGCAGAGAAAAATCCTATCGGGTGACACCATTTACATCAGGACACCTTGATTTGACTGCGAGCTATAAGCGCTAAAACATTGGCGAAGTTTAAAATCGAGTTGTCACCAAATTTTTTAGCCGGCAATTCTGCAAACACCGTTCAAGCTACAATCGGTCAAATTTACCAAAATCTTCTCCATTCCACAAGCTTTAGAATGAGCCCACAATAAACCATATCGGTGTTCTAGTTCAGGAGAAATTTAGCTTTTTGTTTGTAATACATCACTGAAAACGGCGTTAGTCGAACTTCGGCAAACGAAACGATGGTGACAAAATGGAACGTATGCAAATTCGTAACTATCTGCATATGGACTCTTAGTGATATGCAGAAGTATTCCAACCTTCCTGCGCGCGCATCCCACTTGCTAGTACAAAAGGCGAGTCAATCTGTAACAGCTCATTAGCTCGTCAGCTTCTTTTACGTTTTATGCTGCTTATTGCTTTAGCATTTTCTGGTTTTTGCCTGAGTTCGGCCAATCCTATTCACGCTGCCCTCACGTCTGCTTGCTCTCTCTTAGTTCATACTTAGTATGTTTTCCTACATTGGTAGGAATTAACCAAGTTGGTTCTTATTCCGTAGCACATTTTTTCTTCTACTTTTGTAAATTAATATTGAAATTTTATCCATTTTTGTTTACTCTTCTGAATTTTATTTTCAATTGAAGTCATCACAGGGATTAAATTGTCATACTTTCCAACCTGTAAACAGATATGTCTAGTTTAACAAATGAGCAGTACGCGGATATGTATTTTGTGCATGGATTTTGCGATGGTAACTCTCGGAGAGCCGAAGAAGAGTACCGTCTACTTTATCCACATCGTCGTGTGCCCAACCGTGCTGTATTTGCCGCAATTCATCGAAGACTTAGGGAAAGTGGGTCGTTCGGTAGGGTGTACGAAAGGGGCCATGGTCGCTGCTCCGCCACCGCTGAGGAGTCCGTACTCGACCGAGAGGAGGAAAATCCATGAGTTCACGCATACTTGCAAGAGAAGGTGGCATCTCCAAAGTAAAGTGATGAATGTTTTGCGCAAAAACCAGTATCACCTATACCATTTCACACCAGTATAAGAATTACGCCTCCCAGATTTTTAAAAGCGGGAAACATTCTGCCGCTGGCTTTTAGAGCGAGATATTGAAGAACATCATTTCCTTAGTACGATACTGTGGAGAGATGAGTCACTTTTCACTGGGGATGGCATGTTAAATTTACATAACTGGCATCATTACGCTCAACAAAATCCATTTGTAACACGAAACTCATCGTTCCAGACGCGATTCAGCTTAGATGTTTGGCTTGGAGTAGTTGGTCCACTTGATAGGTCCACATGTGTTCCAAGGTCATCTGACAAGCAATACATATTTGGAGTTTCTGTAACATCATCTTCCAGGATTATTTTATGTCATTTCTGTACCCCAAAGAGCGGAAATTATTTTCCAACACGATGGAGCCCCTGCACATTCTTCCAATGCCGTTCGGGACTTCTTGACTCAGCAGTATCCGCGATGGATTGGTCGTAATGGACCAAATCCTTGGCCACCTAGATCGCCAGATCTCACTCTATTGGACTTCTATGTTTGGGGTTTCCTGAAGGAAGAAGTTTATTGCGCATAAGTTGCCAGTTTGCAAGATTTAAGCAGCCGCCTCGATGATGCAATAATAAAACTGAGGGATGAGCTATCAGGTGCGGGGGTTATCAATTTCAGCAGCGGCACTAAATTCCACACATCCTTTCGAATGCATATGTGATATAATCATAAACGTGAGATACGTCTTTTCTTTTTGTTTTTCAAATTCCTTTTTGAAAGACGTGAGATGCGTCATACTTCTTTTGTTTCCATTCCATTGTGTTTGTAAACTTAATACAACTGCTACTTTTCTTGTTTGTCTTTAAAACTTTCTTTTTTTGCATATGACAAAACAGCGGGCTGAAGGCGGATATGAAATCAGAAACAACCATGGCACCCCTTGAGTCTCCTTCTCGACGAACGTGAGTTCAGTGATGAATGTATTTCAAACAAAATGCTAAATTTCTCCTGAACTAGAACATCGATATGGTTTATTGTGGGCTTATTCTAATGCTTGTGGAATGGAGAAGTTTTTGGTAAATTTTGCCGATTGTAGATTGAACGGTGTTTGAAGAATGGCCGGTTAAAATATTTGGTGACAACTCGATTTTAAACTTCGCCAATGTTTTAGCGCTTGTAGCTCGCCGTCAACTTAAGGTTGCTTGAATAAAGCAACTCCAAAAATTTTGAAAATGAAAATGGATTAAAAGTGAAAATGCAGCGTCTTTTTCCCAGCATTGTTTGCTCAAAAATCTACAAAGCTCGAAAATCTTCATTTCTAGTTTAGGAAAACAGAAAATCACAACTTATTTATTCTAGATAAACATGGTATGTATATTTCTTTCCCCAGTGTATAAACCGCAGCTGCGATGACTTAGCCATTCATAGATTTCAAATCTTGAACAAAATAAATGTCAAGGTAAAAGTCTCAGCAAGTCGAACAGTTTCTTCCAAGCTGAGCGACTTACTATCATTAATAAACTATCAAAAAAAGCTATAATTACTGAATAAAAAATAAAATGTGTTAGCCTTTCATTATTATCTTACGGGAATACCTAACAACACTTCAGTCACAAATTTAATCCTTCAATACGAAAGAATTTGTTTAAATTTCAACACATATTTGAAAACGTAAATATAAATATTATTCCCAAATATTATTTGGTTCATACCTTGGCATTTGCGGTAAAAGAAAATCAGATAAACTAGCAAATTATGCTGCAGAAAATATTGATAAATTTATACCATATTATTTTTACAAAAAGACAACATTACCCTGACTCTGTATTGCTCATAGAATGCAAATAACTTGCTTAAGAAAACCGGTACATGTATAAACATAAAACGTGAAATATTATAGAAAAAAAATGATTATTACTTTTTTTTTATATTTTTTGTATTTATATACAGGTTATTATTAAAACATTACAAACATTATTAAAATATTTGGTTACATTATTAAAATATTTGGTGACAACTCGATTTTAAACTTCGCCAATGTTTTAGCGCTTGTAGCTCGCCGTCAACTTAAGGTTGCTTGAATAAAGCAACTCCAAAAATTTGAAAATGAAAATGGATTAAAAGTGAAAATGCAGCGTCTTTTTCCCAGCATTGTTTGCTCAAAAATCTACAAAGCTCGAAAATCTTCATTTCTAGTTTAGGAAAACAGAAAATCACAACTTATTTATTCTAGATAAACATGGTATGTATATTTCTTTCCCCAGTGTATAAACCGCAGCTGCGATGACTTAGCCATTCATAGATTTCAAATCTTGAACAAAATAAACGTCAAGGTAAAAGTCTCCGCAAGTCGAACAGTTTCTTCCAAGCTGAGCGACTTACTATCATTAATAAACTATCAAAAAAAGCTATAATTACTGAATAAAAAGTAAAATGTGTTAGCCTTTCATTATTATCTTACGGGAATACCTGACAACACTTCAGTCACAAATTAAATCTTTCAATACGAAAGAATTTGGTTAAATTTCAACACATATTTGAAAACGTAAATATAAATATTATTCCCAAATATTATTTGGTTCATACCTTGGCATTTGCGGTAAAAGAAAATCAGATAAACTAGCAAATTATGCTGCAGAAAATATTGATAAATGTATACCATATTATTTTTACAAAAAGACAACATTACCCTGACTCTGTATTGCTCATAGAATGCAAATAACTTGCTTAAGAAAACCGGTACATGTATAAACATAAAACGTGAAATATTATAGAAAAAAAATGATTATTACTTTTTTTATATATTTTTTGTATTTATATACAGGTCTATAATGGATAAACATTTTCCATAATTAAAAATTCAATGTTTTTCACATATTTAAATAAATTATAATTCAAAAATTGTCAGAAGAAAAGAATAAAATATATGATCGGGAAAACTTAATACTCTTGCCTTTATAAACTGTCAAAAGTAGTCACAGCAAGATAAAGAATTTTAATGATAAATTTCTGGAATTATTTTTTAATGAATAATTTTTACGTGTTTAAAAGTCTCAGAAGTAAATTAATGTTTTTGAAAATTCCTTGCATATGGAGCTTCTAATTAAATTTGTAAGATTATTTTTGGGAGTGCATATTAATCATTTAAATTTCATACTTTGTTTCTAAATTTTAAACATTACTCAGTAGATAATCTATTAAAAATGGTATACTAATAAAAATTGTACATATTTAAAAAAAAAAAAAAAAAAAAAAAAAGAATTATTAATTTTAAGTCGCTAAATTATTGCATGGAATTAAACTTTATTTTCTGTGAAAGGTATATTTCTATAAATATTAAACTAAATGCATCTATGGAAATTTTTTCAGCATATACATTTATAGATATATGCAAATAAATACATTGCATAGTATAAATATGGAACTTCATTATAATTTACTACAGATACTAATTTAACTTCTATTCTAGAACAAAAAAATAAACAAATAAATAAAATAAAATAAAATAAAATCTCTCATTTTTTTTTATTTATGAATGACGTCATTAATACTTAAACAGTTAAAACTTTATTATAAAACTTTTAATAGTTTAAAAAACAAGAATAAACCATTTTTAGGAAATAAATTTCAGAAAAAATATTTTTTTTATGTGTACAGTAAAAAAAAAAATAGGATGTCATCCCTGTACTAGTTCGTCCTAAATTCTCGTAAAAAATGGGCTGGTAGCTAGATAATCGAGCATAATTATTAATCTATGGTGAAACTTTGCCTAAGGGTTGTCTACAAATGAAAATTTTCTTCAATTTCATTTTTTGAAATAGTAATACCCGTTTTTAAATTTTTGAGAGTAAGGAGGTTCAGAAAAAATTATAGTTTATATACTTTGATAATTCTTAATCGACTTACAAACGAAAATACGTAGAGGTTTCAAAAAGTAAGGTAACAAGAGCTCTGACGGGTGGGCAAATTATCCGCATGAACCAAAATCCCTCTGAAGATAACGATGACGATCACAGGAATCAAACGGTGAAGGTAGAAGGGGGTGGTTGTCCTGTAATATGACTAAATGTTAGTTAGAAGATGGCTGCGTTGACGGAAACATGGTCCGCCATTTAAATAAGGAGTGTGATAAGGTTTTTGCGTTTATTGAAAACATTTTCAGCTGAAATACAACAGCATTTGGTAGATTAACACGGTACAAGTGCTATGTCACGAAAACATGAGTGTTTTCGTTGCACGAAATTTGACAAAGACAGAACAGATGTGCGAGATGAAGAAAGAACAGGTCGACCATGCACGTTCACCACAGAGGAGAATGTTTGCTGTGCTGAAGCTTTGATTCAAAGTAATCGTCGCATTAATCTGAGTAAAATTACACAAGAACTCAATTGTATCTCCAATGCAGTGCAAACAATATTGTACATGAACAATTGGGCTATCGGAAGACATGTGACATGCTCGTAGGGTACCAGGACATTCATTGGTGGGATTGGACCACCCTCCTTACAGTCCGGATCCCGCATCAAGTGATTTCCATCTCTTCGGAACCTTTAAAGAAACACATTGAGGTCAGAATTTCTGAACAGATGCTGAGTTTCAGCAAGCCATACTGACGTGGTTGCGCAACCTTGATTCATCGATGCCGGTTTCGATGGTTTGCTGTACCGATGGAACAAATCCCTCGATAAGTATGGTGATTATGTGGAGAAGTAATATGTACCTAATGACTTCCTACATTGTATATATATATATATATATTTATTTCCTGAATAAACGTTTACTCTGAATGTGCTTGTTACCTTACTTATTAAAACAACCTCGTATACTGGGGATTCATCCATACATTAAAATATATATATATAAATGTAGATCTCACGTATAAAAGTATTATATTTATTCAGGTAGTATGTGGAAAAGAGGTATGATAATTTAAATATTAAATAAGCTAACATAGTTAAGAAATTATATGTCAGTTTAAACTCACTTGAATGACTACATCATTTCCTATGTGTATACAGTTTATACATGACAAAACTTTTAATAGGTAGGGATTCCCTAATACCAATAAAATATTATATATCACTATACCTCAAAATATAATGATAGGAAGGAGTTGTAAAATTTAAAACTCATGTTTTTGTAATGCCTGTTAGGTTTGTGCAAAAATTATATAGGTCATAATTCATGTTTTTTTTTTTTTTTTTTTTTTAATATGAATTTATTAGTGATACAGTATCCTGTATACCATATTTAAATATATCTTTCTGTTACAGGTTACAGGTAAACATAACAGAACTTACACTAAACCAGGAAATGAAGAGACACGATGTTATCGCCTCATTGGCTGTAGAACACTCCTTTTATGAATCACTGCATTCCCAAAAGTCGCCCGATCTTTCGCTTTCAAAATTCGGTGTGAACTGTAAATTGCCAGTGCTGATGTGACAACTATTTTGCACAAGAAACGACATGGGCAGGGCTCGGGCACCTGAATTCATAAATTTCGTTTAAGCTGCCGTCGAAGAGGACCCTGGAAAGTTCATGAGGGCACTCAGCAGAGATCTGCAGTTAGTGAAACCACAATTCGACGTGTGGTTTATGATGATCTCCGTACGTAATACAGATAGTAGAATTCATGTCTGATAAAAACCAAAGAGAATAGAGTAATGAGAGCGAGGCGCTTCTTAAACAAGCTAAAACACCTGAACATTCAGAAAGGATCTAGTTATTTTCTAACGGAGAGAAAAACTTCGCCCAGAACCAGAAAGTCAAACTGAGATATGATCGTTGGCTGTGTAAAACACAAGAGGAAGTTCCCACTGTCAAGAACACCAAATCCCCTGCCTCTTTTATGGTCTAAGGTATCGTGAGCAATGAAAGTGACGGGATGCTTCCACTATTCTTTTGTCAAGGGGCCAGAGTCAAAACAGTTGCTTATACCCATGCATTAGATACGGTTGTGAAACCCTGGATTACTGCTGTAGCTCGTGATAGGCCATATGTTTTTAAGCAGAACTCTGCGCCAGCCCATACGGCCCATTAAACCCAAGAATCGATGGAAACAATACCGTTGGATTTATGAAGACAGCTATTGTGCATGCCATCGCGAATATTCCGAGGGGTATCTCATTTCTGCCTGCGGGCAGCTTCGACAGCGTGTTGAAGCTGTTATTGCAGTTGATGATGGATTTATTGGATGATGTCGTGCATTAGGACCAACTTCTTGTGTACGCAATGTTCAATGAATCATATATCTACCCAAGTAGCACATAACATTGCTATAGCGTTGCAAATAAGTCTGAACAGTGAAAAATTAGCTATAACAACGTTATGTGCTACTGGGGTGTAGTGTTTGCTCCCTTTTTCTACGGACGATACATTCTTGTCAAATACCGCATTTACCCTGTACGTTAGTGTCACTCCATTATAACGCATTTAAAAAATGAAAATTGAATTTCATAATTTTTCAGCAAGGTATTATGAATTTGTTCATTCACATTCATTTAACACTAGCATCCTCAAATTTTGACAACCTATATAGAACTCTATGAAAATTTGAGAGACAAAAATGAACTATACGATTTTCTAGGCTGATTTGACAAAATTGTCATCCATTTGAAAAAAATGAAGTAGGTGCAAGATTTAACATGTAGATGATCCTGTAAGCAAAATCAAATTATACCATTATAAACTAGACGTTATTACCAATCGATCGGCATGAAACCGCATATTTGTACGACGATTTGAGGAGAAATTCCTCGCCACGTCTTGTACAAAAAATGTAAAAAAAAAATATCTATGACAATGTTAGATGATTTTCGATATATACACTGAGAAACAAAAAATACACCGCCTACATCTACAGTGACAAAGTAGTTATTTTCTGAATCCCTAAACTAGAAATATAGATTTCTGAAATATGCGTATAGGGTAAGCAAATAAACTGGATAAACGAAATGTTCGAGAATTTCTAGTCTATTCTTTTGTAGATAATGAAACAATATTACGAATCTTTTGTACTGAGATAAATTCTCGGTTGATTTTCTAAAATTGGGTCATAAACCAAAATTATAATTAATAAAACTCGCCTCTTGAGTTCGCATATATTTGCAGAGATTTTTAAATATGTTTGACCATGAGCGTTTTTTAATATTAATAGGAAAACGCTCCAGAATTCTAGTAGGAGGCTTGAGAATTCGCTAGCATAGAGATTCAGTGCATACAAAATAATACAAGAAAACATAATTAAAAAAATGTTATTCCATGTATGCATACCTTTAATCACATGCATGCGCGGTCATACTAAAATGTAACACATTCTTTAAATTTTGTAAACAATATTTTATTTTATTATGAGCAAAAAATATTTCTAAACACGAGAAATATTTGCTATTGGTATGACTGTATACAAGAAAACTATTTCACACATTAAAAATATAGAAATATGTCATTTGTTTTATTTTTATTTTATCATATATATCACGGATTAATAGATCCGTGATATATATAATATTTGCTGAGATATGAGAATTTATACTAAATTTTTTTTTTACTGCGCATGCGTGAAAAATAGAAAAGATTTTATTGCATAGGTTGAAAGTTAGATATATTGGGCAACTTTTGTCAAAAGTTAATTTGAACAGACTAAAAATTAGAAAAATTGTCGGCAAAAGAACGATCTAGACTTTAGGTATTTTCCAGAGTTGTACTTTCATAAGTGGTATTTTCCTATGCCGCATATTTAATTTGAATATCCAATTATTTCGATCACATTAAAAAAGATCTTTTTTGTGAAAAACTCTTTAGGCTTATAACTTTACCGTATTTTAATTTATTTACTAAGATTTGTGAATCCATAATTGTTCTTGACAAAAAGGGCCTTTTGCAACGTGGTTGACGTAATTTTATCTTCAAATTAAATACGTGGCATGAGAAAAAACTCTTAGGAAATTTCAACTCTGGAAAATACCTAAAAACTAACTCGTTCTTTTGCCGACAATTTGCATAATTTTTACTCTGTCTAAATGAACTTTTGACAAAATTTGCCCAATATATCTAGCTTTCAACCTGTGCAATAAAAGATTTCCTATAGTTTCTATATTTCCTATAAAAAATATATATATATATATCTTTTCGGCAAGCTTAAAGGCAAAGTTACATTCCTTTACGTTAATGTTACAAAAATAAAGGAACATTACATATGCATTAACACATACTTAGCCGATGGCTTTGTTCCCACACATTGCATTATTTACATCGCTATTCAGTTTTCAAGAAATTTAATTTTCAACTAGAAAAGAGTTTTATTCATTTTACTTAAAGTTTTATGCTAGATTTATTGGTCAGTAAATGTTTTAATTTTTAAAAATTCAAGCTCATAATCATTCAACAAATAGAAGTCATAAAGATTTAAAATCCCAGCAATGGTGAATCCGGGAGCCCAAGTAGAACAACAACCGGCCATTGTTGGACCATCATTGGCCGGCAGTGGCCTATCTTTCGCTAACAACGGCCCAACATTGGACAATGTTGGCTAATAATGGCCCAACATTGGCCAATATTGTTGTGCTACAGGGGAGGAGGCAATTGGGCTAAAGCCCCCTCCCCACCCAAGCTGAATCAATATTAATTTTATTTAAAATCTATATAACTGTTGGTTCAATATCTGTCTTTAAATAAAAAATAATAGAAACGTGAAAATGCACTTATGACCTTACTATGCTTAAGCGCTGGTGAACCTGGCGTTGCTATGGTCAAGTCAAATACAGTTAAATTGTAACGATTTTTGGATAGTTATTTCATTGTAGTTTTTTATTGAATTATTGAAAGTTTTGTATTGTGTTTTTGTGATTATTATTGTCACATGAGTAAAAATTGTAAAGTGAAATGGTTTTGCCTCACATAAGCTGGAACATTAATATTAACATTAGTTAACATTGGGCCATTTGGGCACCACTAAATGTCAAGGTTAATTGTTAAGAATTTAGTAAATTTTATGATTTGGCGATATTTCGGTGGCAGAACTAGCAACTTAGCAATACATTTGTGATTTGGCGACAAAATTTGACAGTTGAGGACGACATTTTTGACTTGGCGATGAAATTCGTTATTTATTGACAAAATTTGGTGAGTTTGGCGAGGGAGGATGGCAAATTTGGCGTCATTATATTCTCTTCCCACGCGAAAACCTCATATCTCTTCACAGACCAATATATTTTTTTCCACATGATATAAAGTCAATGGAAGCTGTAACATATTACTCTCAATTTCAATCGCAAGTTTTAAATTCTTTCCTAAACCAGCGTTCTGAACTATTCACCACAAACGATATTTTTACAAAGACTAACGTATAATTTCATATTTTTAAATGATTAATTAAGTTGTTACCATGGTTTTATATTTTCAGTGATCTTTTTTATCATCGTTTGCACGTGACGTAAGCATCAGATTAGAAATTTACGCAATTAAAGCTATAGAAAAAGTCGGTTTCATCACAATTGACAAAAAATCACTATTTAACTTCTAACTTTTAGGCAATTGTTAGGAGTAAATGAAAATTTCCACCCCTCCACAATTTTCACCCACTTTGAGCTGGATACCCCATCTACGAACTTGACTGAGATTTTTACTGCCATAACAACATATCTCGAGCTGGTTAAATTTAAATAAAAATTACTCCAGTTATCGTGTTCACAACTTAACATGGGAAAAAGCGTTATTTATATATATATATATATATATATATATATATAAACTTTTGAACGGAGGGTGGTTTGGGGTTCTAGGGGTCATGATCGGTAAATACGTGAAGACATTTTCCAGATGTCGTGTCTTGAGAACCATTGCAATGTTTCCTATAAGGAATCTACCTAATATTTACTCTAAATGCTCATATCTCAGCAAAAAGTACGTGAGTGATTTTTATAATTTTAATGTTTCAGACTAATATTTCTTTAATGTTTTGTAAATTTTTCTGCAAGTATTGTAAAATTTATAGAAATATGTTTTAATTATAAGCAAGGGCTATTAAAATTAATATCTATTGAAATTAAGAAATTATTGTGAGATGAGTAATTGTTTCACAATTGTGATAAATCATATTTAATTTCTTTATACAAATGTATATATATATATATATATATATATATGTGTGTGTGTGTGTGTGTATAGTTAAATGAAAATTTTCATTGAGTTTTACACAAGAAAAATTATAATGAATTGCAAACCACTCTTTATAAAATGTTCACATGTTTCAGATTTCTTATCTATACTATTATAGAAGGAAGAAAAGTTTGTTTGTACGTGGATGGTAAACTCTGGAAATTCTGAACCGATTAAAAAAAACAAAAATCACTAATTAAAAGCCACATTATCCCCGCGTGCTGTAGGCTATAATTCATTTTTATAAAATAACTTTTTTAAGTAGAAATATCAATATTTTAATTGAAAGTCCATGAAATAAAAGGGATTATTAAAAAAATAAATGATGCCAGTAAAAAACAAAATTTTACACGTTTATTTATTTATTTATTTATTTTATTATTATTATTTTATTTATTTACATATTGTCTTGAAAAGAAATATGTTTATTCGTAACCAATAACACTATTTAAAGAGGAAAAGTTTGTTTGTATGTGGAGGGTAATCTTTGGAATTACTCAACCGATTTTAAACAATTTTTCACTAAGCAAAAGCTACACTATTCCTGAGTGCCATACGATATAATTAATTTTGTAAAATACATTTTTTAATGTATATTAATATATAAAGAGGAAAAGTTCATTTGTATATGGAGGGTAATAATCTGAAACCAATGAACCGATTAAAGCAAAATTCACACTAATATATACTAACTCATAAAAAGGAAATGTTTCTTTGTATGTGGTGGATAATCCCTAAAACTTCTGAACCGACTAAAACATTTTTTTTTTTTTTTTTAATTCAGAAATTTAATTCATCAACCTGGAAATTAATTTCTGATAGAAATTAATCTTCTATCAGAAATTAAAACTTTTTTTTTTTTTTTTTTTTTTTTTTTTTTTTTTTAAGTCAGAAGATATAAAAATATAGAAAAAAATCTTTTCTCATTGGTGGAAACCTCATAACGGTTCCTCATTGCTTCAGCAGCGTATAAACGCGAGCTTACCCGTACCGTCACCGGATAATAGATTTACACTTTCTAAATAATTCGCAATCGATTCTTCACACCCTAAAACACTAATATTATCGATGTTCAATGGTGTATCTCAAATTTTAAAAAATTGTCCCCATCCGCCCACCGTTTTCCTTTAGACATTTTATATTTTCGAAAATATCCGCAATCGAGCTTTCACCCCCAAATACCTAATAACACGAATTTTCAAAGCTCTATCTATATTTCTAAATTTTTGTCCCCCCCCCTTTTCACCTTATCTGTACTCCCGAATAATTTTATACTTTTGAAAATATCCACAATCCATTCACCCCCCTCATAAATCTATATTTAAGACCAATTTTCAAAGTTGTATCTGTTTCAGGATTCCCATAGCCCAAACTCTTCCTCCCTAAAAACTTTACACTTTCGAAAGTATCTGCAATCGATTACCCACCCCCAGAAAACATATTAAATCAGATTTTTGAGAGTGCATCTGAATATGAAACTCTGCAGTATATGAATCAAAATTTCATGTTATCCTGGTCAATTGATCAAACAACGAAGCAAAATTTAATTAATAAAAATATTTTTCATTAATAATGACAGTCCTAAATTACACGTTTCTTAATCGATTTGAATAAAAATTGTGCTGTGATATGTCACGCTAGCCTTTTTTTTTTTTTTTTTTTAAGAGATTGGAAATTGTAATTTTTATGCTTAATTCGAAATTACATGATTATTTAATAATCCAAGTATTGACGTCAAGAAGCCTTTTGCAATAGCATCTACCTTGTGAGCAATCAGGTTTTTCAAACAGATATAAAAGGAATTGCAAAGATGAGTTTTCTAAAACTAAAAGTTTACTTAATAACTCAAACATAGTTATATTTTGTCACTTATTATACCCTCCGTAACGCTTCTATGTACCTGTATGTCCTTTTTTGTGATTCTACGTTCAGTGGGGACTGAATGTATAGATAAAAAGGCATACACACATTTTCTTTATTATTATAGTTTTAGAATTACAAATTCATACAACAGTTTACCATTATTTTCTAACGATAAATTCTGGCAATTTAATGACAAAAAAATACTGTAAAATTACGGCAAATCTTTCTGTATGAAAATAGTGGTGTGGAAATTAATAGAAATGGCAATAATAGAAATTACATGTCCTCTGCCTGTCGATCGTATGTTCTTACGATAGGAATTTGCAAATAAGAGATTTATATTTTAATAAATACTCTATATTGTGGTATTTAAAAGCAAAAACATTGATTTAATATGACAACTTGATTTAAAATCAGAGATCAATTTTTAATCGTTCATAAAGTTAAGAAAAATAACAAATTAAAATAAATCAATATAAAAATAAAACATTTAAGTCTTTTATTTCCTTGCCTAACAACGAAAACCAAATTATATCAATATCACAGAAAAGCCTTTTTAAACCTCATTAACCAACATTCTTAATTACCGCAGGGAATCCAGCTATATTAAATTAAGAAGCAATTAAATGCATTCTTACCTTTATTGAAAGCGATGTTTTAAGTGGCATCATAATTTATTAGTGACACATACGTTTTTTATAATTATTAAAAGGTACATTTTCTTTTCTTATATTATTTTTAGAAATTAACTTAAGAATTTTTCAAAACCGTATAAATGAAATTAAAACCGATATCTTTAATAGCGATTGGTAAGGCACGCACCAAAGTAAATTTAAATCATTAAAAATAACTACTCAATAATAAAATATTTTAAAGAAAACTCAGACGATATATTTACAATTAATACATATGATATTGAAAACCTTTTTGGTAGTATCCCCCATTACTTGGTTCTGTAAATTTTTGAAAAAATCTACGAGGAATTTTGTCATATAATAGAATGGGAAAAAGTTTACTGGATTAACCTTATTAAATTTTGTATCTTTGAAAATGTTTTCTTTAACGGGATAGATTATTTTTTACAAATTCACGGTATCCCGATGGGAACCAGTTACTCGAGTACCTTCGCCAAAATTTTTTTGTTTATGTTTGAAAGAAAATTTAAGGATATTAAGTTTTATAGATATATTGATGATGTAATAGCAATAAACTGCGAAAATTTTGCGAATAATGCAGCTGAAATCTGTCCCTCCGACATTATCTTAAACCGTACTGACTCTGAAGACAACATTTCTTTCCTGGATTTAAAAATTAAAAAAATTGGTAAACACCGGTTTATTGGAATTTATGATAAAAGCCAAGATTTTAACTTTAAAGTTTGTAATTTAACAAACTGGTTCTCCTGGATAAGTCATAGAGTTTTAAAAAATATTATGTTTACCCAAATTAACAGAATTAAAATAATTTGCAATAAATATTTTGACCTGAATGTGTCACTAGAAAATCTCAAAAATATATTAACTGTCAACCGCTATCCTGTTTTTCTAAAACGATTCAGTCTTCTCGATTACAATCTTACTTAAGGTTTATTTTATATATTTCGGGCGACATTTAAGCGCTGGTAAGTGGCCCTACCAGCTGAAAAATGGCTCTATGTTTAAAAGGGGGGGGGATTTCAGTTTTCCTTTAACTATTCGAGTTTGTCCCGTATGTATTTTTATTTATTAATATTTATATTATTGTATTATTTATATTATTGTATTTTATTCTGATGTATTTGCTTATATGCTTCATTTAGAAATTCATGCTTTGTATTAATTAAATTCGTTTGCTGTATGGTCTTGCTTCCATCTGTGAGACGTTGGGGGCTAGAAAAGTATTTTTTTTGGCTAAATAGCCAACGTTTCGTCAGAAACTTCTCATATTTCCTTTCCTACACGGGGGAGCTTCGCTGAAGAAGGCCCTCATGTGTTTTGGGATTAATTTTCATCTATCCTTGGTTATTTTGCTTATTTATTGTGCTTATTTATTGCTCATTATACAGGTTGATTCAAAATTAGTGTGACCAATTTCAGAACATTAGAAACTTTTATTGAATTAAGTTATTTAAATGAAATTTTCAATATAATTTCCTTTAGCATATTACATTTTACGTAAATCTTTAGGCCAAGCCAAAAGAGCTTTTTCGACCATTTTTAGTTGTATTTTCCCTCTTTGATTGCTTTTTGAAGAACTTGAAGTGTTCTTACTTTACATCTACTTAATTGTTTTTTTTTTAAGTATTCCCATAAAAAATAATCGCAAGGGGCACAGTCAGGGGATGATGGTAGCCATTTCTCAGAAGGAAGACAAATTATTTTTTTTTATCTTTTAGCAATTTTATAGTTGATTTTGCAGTATGACTTGGTGCAGAATCTTGGTTAAAAACAAAGTTTCCTTGTGGGTAAAGACGTTTATTTTCTTTGATCATGTACTTCAAAACATTATTCTGATATTATTTAGCATCAGTTTTAGCTTTTGGTTCTACAAAAAATGGCTTTGTTAAGCCTTGGGAGGACATTCCCATCCGTACCATAGCACCTGACTGCCAACTTGCCTTTTGAAAAACAGTTGCGTCTTTGCGACGCTTTTCGGGTGAAATATATTGCATCTCCGTTTTGCCATTTGTGTATGACAGATAAAACAGTGTTTCATCCGCTGCTATCAATGTTTTGTATCTACCTTTGCGTAATATTAAATACAGAGGCCAAGAACGTTTTCTTAGTTTTTCTGCGGTATTTGCAGACATATGATGACATATTGGTTTATTCACTTTTTTTATAGCCAATTTTCTTTATCTGACAACAAATTGTAGATTGCGATACCTGTAGTTTCTTTGCTAAAGTTCTTTGAGGCAGATGATTTTCTACAGCGATAAGTCTTTCCAGCTTCTTTTTTTCCTTTTTCACCAAGGACTTCCTTTCGTCCACATTTTTTCCCTGGAGCTTTTAATTTCCAGCCAAATTTTATTTCTTTTCCAAGTTTAGATAGTAATCCATTATAAAAATATCTTTTCTGATTTTTAAATGCTTTATTTATAACAGAATATGAGCAATCATCATTCAAAAGCTTTAAAATTTCGTTTCGGGTTTGAGGATTTAATTTTAGAACCATAGTTTACTAATAAAAAATAGCTAGATTGGTATTTTAAACGTCTCACTTTTTAAATAAAACTGGTAGTAGAGCGATTAAAATATACCATAAATAGTTACATTCTTTTAAAATTGGTCACACTAATTTTGAATCAACCTGTATTTCCTTTAGCTGAATTTGCGCATTGGTTTATAAATACTCTGTTCTAGTTATATATTAAAAATTCAAGTTTTATTCCATCTTATATTTAAAATTTATCTTATATTATATATATATAGATATAGATATATATATATATGTCATTTTTTCTTATTTTCGAAAATTCAGTAATTTTTGGTATTGTTTTAACTATATTTTATGAATTTTATATAAATTAATATCTGAAGTTATCATGTAATGCGTTTCTTTCAGAACTTTATGTTTTATATATTAAAAAAATATTAGTATTTAGGGTTACTTTTATAATTTTTTACAGACTGTATCATAGTTATAAGGAGACAGTTAAACCTTATTAATATATGTTTAATTTTAGCACTGTGTGTATTTAATGTTTCTGTCACTTAAAATGCAAGAAGTAAATGAATAAAATTAAATCCTATGTAAATCTTTTAAGACATGTATTCAAATATGTCTGTGCTTTTATAATTTTAGATGTCTTGTAACAAACTTGAAATTCAAATTAATTCATAAAAAAAAGTACTTTTCTGTACCCATTATAAAGCTTTCTTGTATATTATTCTAAATAAAAACATCATGTAGAACTTAGCTTGTAATAAAATTCAATCATTATATTTTTTCACAGTAAATATACCAGGTGTATAAGCTTAAATCCGCTGTTTTTTAGTAATAAAAACACATTTATTTTTTATATAAAGCAAAACCAAATTTTATTCAAAATAGTTTCCCTCGCTAACTATACATTTTTCCCATCTTTCGGGCAATTGGTGAATTCCACGCCAAAAGAATTCCTTATCTTTTGAGGCAAACCACTCGTCCAGCCATTTTCGAACGTCTTCGTAAGAAACGAAGTGCTGTTCGGCGAGTGCATGGCCCATTGATGAAAACAGGTGATAATCAGAAGGAGCCAGGTCTGGTGAATTAAGCGGAATGGGGTAACACCTCCCAGTTAAGTGTTTTGAGATAATTTTGGACCAATTTTGACGTGTGTTCGGGCGCGTTATCATGAAGAAAAATCAGTTTGTCATGTCTTTGTTGATAATAAGGCCTTTCCCATGGCATGTAGACGGATAGAAATGGCTGGTTGAGTGACACCTAACTTCTCGGCAAGCATTTTTTGCGATTGGGTATCATCTTCGTCCAAAAGAGCCTGTAATTCATGGTCGTCAAACTTTCGGGCCGATTTTCACGCTCTTTGTCATTTCAGTCAAAATAGCCATTTTTGAACCGACGAAACCAGTCTCTGCAAGTTGTTTCTGACAAAGCACTGTCACCATAAGCTTCCACAAGCATTCTATGCGATTCGGCAGATGATTTCTTCAAATTGAAGCAGAAAAGCAGAGCTTCCCGCATATGCTCTTTTTGAGGTACAAAACGAGACATGTTTACACGAAGAAAAATTAATGTTTTTATATGAAATCACTAACGATTTGCACTGATTTATGTGAACAGACGTCAAACTAATACAAAAACAATAAGACATTTAAATGTCCGCTGTTAATACACTCACTAGCGCCATCTATACGCAAACAGCGGATTTAAGTTTATACACCTGGTATACATTCGTAGTTTGGTGCAATTTTACCCAAAAACCAATAGATGTTGAGATACAGCCACCTAAAATATTGCACATATTGAAAAAAGAAAGAAAAAAACTGTCACAATTTCTCTTTTACATTTTTAAATTGAATCAATGTGTTTCATAATATCTATCTAACATGACAAGTTTGGTGCTTTCATATACCATACAATCAAAAATATAGCCTTGTTATTATTCCATATAGGAATTATTATTCCACAGAAGCATTACTTGTCGCCCGGCATACATCTAAAAGAAACCATCATAATCTTTCGTTTCATGAGTATTTAAATATAGCCTTCGTTTAAATAGAGGAAACAGCAGAAAAGCAGCGTCACAATTTAGATAATATATTGAAATTCAAATCAGCAATAATTTAAATAAAAGTCTATCCAAATATTCAGTTTTGGGACATTCCGTTTATTGGTGTCTGGGATACAGTGTTAAAGAAAATTTCATAATACTCATATGCACACAGACACAAAGAAACACACTGTTCATTTTCTACAAACGGTAATATAATTTTGAGAACAATTAAGAATTTAGATATCTGTCAAAAACCGGAAGTCAAAAAATTTCCATGAATCTAATAATGTCTTCTTATATAGAGAGAAATAGTAAAAAGTAAAAAAAAAAAAAAAAAAAAGTCTGGATTGTTTGAAATTTAATTTAAAACAACCGTTTGAATCTATCATGTAAGTTATATTTCAATACAAAATTTTCAAAAAATAAAGCGCCACGTGATTACTAAAAATTATTTTATCAAATTTGATACCAAGGGAAAAATAAAATATTGTAAGCAATATATCGTTAGTATGATCACTTCCTAAATTTTACCAAGAAACATTTTATTTTTTTTAGATTTTTTTGCATAAGGAAATGTTTAAATAATAATAATAAAAAAAAAGATAAATTTGATGTATTATGAAATATTATTTCTGTAAAAATGAAAGAGGATTATAATCCTACGAAGAGAAATTTAGCCTTTCTTTTATTTAAATAATATGCAGCAAGTCATTTTTTTTTTCTGGTACAAGATAGGAAAGTGAGTCACAGACCATAAATAATTCTATTATCGTATTCGTTTTTCACCTTTCTTTCATCGCTATAAAAACAAATAAAGGAAAATCGTAAAATGTATTATTCACTTTTGAGTTGTATTGTGACTATTGATTTGTTGCTGTTTTGAAATGTATTATTCACATTATTCAATCTGAAACTGAAATATAATTCCCTATTATATTTCACTTTCAGAGCTACAGCTGATTATTTTTTGCTCTACTGATTTTGAGTTGAATATTATATACTTTGATAGAGAAAAAAAAAATTGAATTATACATTGAAAATAAAATCTGCAGTAAATATATATTTATCGACATTTCCGCTTTACAGTCATCAATATCTAATTAGACATTCATTTATTTTTAACTATATGAAAATAGCTTCACGTATTGTTAGGTAAATCGAAATAAAAACTAAACTTTCAAAAAACGTAGAAAAGAAAAATTATTTAAGTACAGAGATATATACAGGGTGTTCCAAAAGTCCCACAACCCCCTCCTAACTCGAAAATGGGTCGGAATTTTGAAAAATGGCGAAACATGTATTTATTATTCCACTTTTGGGGGAAAACGTTTGGGCTAGGGCGCCGCTAGAGAGGGCAACTTTAAAATTCCAAATAGGAAGGTATGTCTTGTGATACATCCCTGGAAACTTCTAATCAAGACAATGAATTCGATATAAATAGTTTTGCCCTATGATAATTATTAAAGGAGATACATGAATTTTTAGACTTTTAAAAAGTATGCTTTATTCTTATGTATCCCCTTTAATAATAGCTTCAGGACAAAACTATTTATATCAAATTCATTGTCTTGATGAGACGTTTCCCGGGATGTCCCAGAAGACATACCTTCCCATTATAAATTTTAAAGTTGCACTCGCTAGCGGCCAACCTACTACCTCCTTGCCCGGGCCCAAACATTTTTGGGCAAAGTTTGTATTATGATACATCCCTGGAAACGTCTCTTCAAGACAATGAATTTAATATAAATATTTTTGTCCTGCAGTGAATATTAAAGGTGTCGTATAAGTATAAAATTCAGATTTCAAAAGTATAAAAACTCATGTATCTCCTTTAATAATCATCGTAGGGCGAAACTATTTAAATCAAATTCATTGTCTCGAAGAGACGTTTCCAGGGATGTATCGCAAAATATACCTTTACGATTTAAATTTTAAAGTTAGGGGTTTAACCATGTTGAAGATCCTAATTACAGTTATATGTCTAACGAGAATAACTCCATTTTTACCTGATGTTACAATACTTTTAAATAAAACATAGTAATTGCGCACGACAGATCTCTATATGTCGCTTTCTTCGAATCTATGTCAAATAATGTGGACACAATCATTTGTAAAGGTGCTGGAAAACGTTTGTCTCCGGTTTGCAGAGTTTCACCACTAGTCGGCGGCTATTTGTTGACACACATGCTACATCAATTTGTGTTATGCTTCCTGGATACTATATTCTATGTCTATCTGTTTTTATGTTGATCATTCAAATAGCAAATACTAAATTTAAACTGTTTAAAGAATATTTTCGACGGTACATGAATTATGAATTATTTCTCTTTTGCTTTTGTTTCGCTTCCGTGTTCAGTCGGCAGTGTTATGCTCATATAGGAATTCATACAGAAACAGTTCTCTTATCAGTCGATACTATTTATATTTGTTTGTCACCTGAAAGCACAAACATAAAGATTAATGATTTTCGTGGACAGACATATAGAGAATACATGTATATACATATATATATATTTAATAAACTGTGATAAAAGGACCCAAAAATAATACTTGTTTTGTGTTGGAAATTAAAAAAAAAAAAAGTTGCCTGTTTTATGTCTCTTGAGATGGTTTATTACAATAACAAAAACACGCAATAATTTTTTTTTTTCTTTCAGTTTAAAACAAATGTGATAATAATTCGTCAGACTAAAGAAAATGTATTAATCACTCGAGCATTTCCTGTTACACTCGTACTGATTTTCATTTTGCAGGAATAAAGGAAAATTCTTGATTATTTCAATCCGTAACTTCGATTATGTTTCTTTTTTTCTTTTTCTATTTTTTTTTTTTTTTTTTTGTAGTATTTGATTTAAAACTGAATGAATCAAAATTTTGTAAACCATCCTCATCCTCAAATAATGAATTTTTGGTATCAACAGTGTTATAAAACCATTCTTCTGAATGGCTTCAAGCGAATCTTCTCGATTCTTTGTAATATAAAGATTGCAGGCTATTGCATTTAATCAAAATAATTTAATATTTTCAAACCATTTTATATTTCAAAGTAATAATCTTCAAACTGATATAATAATATTCTTCTTACCTGTAGAATTCTTCGAAGTAAAAAAAAATGAAGACTAATAACGGACACTTGTTTTTCTAGAAATAATAGCTTCTTCTTTAAGATGAGAAAAATATATACAGTTTATTAAATAAAGTATTTACATGAAGAAACACTATTTACAAAAGGTATTTACATATTCGAAATTTCACGAAAACAATTTTCTATTCGTAATATTTCAATAACTAAGCCACCAGTTTTCTATTTCGTTATGACAATGGTGGTTCCATAAAAATAAAATTAGGCCATAGATGGCCTGAGAGCATTCTATTTCATTGTTTTGCTCTCTTCACTAAAGACAAACTAAAACTAACTAATCTATGGGCTACCTTTTCTATTTCTTCAACGGTAGCTCCATGAATAATAAAATCAGGCCAAAAAGGCCCCGAGAGCAAACTACTATTTCATGACATTGCTCTCCATTCTAGAACAGAACTAAAACTAAAACCAAAACTAATGTCCCGCGAGCGAGTAAACAAAAAATGTTCTTCGAATTTCATCTCAACGGGACCTCTGGCGCCCTCTAGTGAAGCAAAAGTATATCAATACCTAACATCCTCCCACCTTTAATTTTTTAGGTGAGAGATAAAAAATTAAACAGTTAATTAATTAAGAAAATTTAAACTTATAAAACTACATACTAAGAAAAATTAAAGCTATAAACTACAAATAGTAAAAATTAAAGTTACAAACTAATGAAAATAAAGAAAAATAAAAATAAAATATTTTAAAGTTCAATGCAATTTTAAAACAATTGGGATTGTCTTTCGAAAAAGTTTTTTATAGTTTTTGACCACTTTCAATTTATTGTCTCTTTTGCTGCTTGTATCACAGGATCCTCAGCATCTGATATCTCTAAGGGATAGAGTTTTTGAAGTGGTCTAATCAATGTCCCAGAATGCATTTTCACTTCCACAACCCTGGCACGGCCATCTCGGCTGGGAAAAATTTTCACTACTCTTCCTATTGGCCAATGTAGTCTTTTCACACTGTTGATTTCTACTAGCACAATGTCGCCTTGTTTAACAGGCTTACATATCTGTCTACTTCGGTGTACCAACTACGCTAGATACTCTTTTCGAAATCTACTTTGTGGTTAACTTCGAACACTTTGGCAGTGCTTGTATCGTGCTCTCAGTTTTTTAGCATCAATGGCATCCAGATCTGGTACACCAATTTCTTGAATGTCTTGCATAAAACAAGAAGCTGTCAAAGGAATGAACTTGTCTGGTTCTTCTGATAGGTATGTTAAAGGTCGACTGTTCATTATGGCTTCAACTTCACACAAGATAGTAGAGAGATCTTCAAAATTGATGGAAGATTTTCCAAGAGTTCTCAGTAGGAGGTTTTTTACACTTCTAATGAGACGCTCCCACCATCCGCCCCACCAAGCAGCGGTTGGGGGATGAACTTCCATTTTTTTGGAGCTATGTCATCCGTCTTTTGAATTTGATTCCAGTCAAGAGATCTAAAGAGATTGTTGGCACCGCGAAAGTTAGTTCCATTGTCACTGTAGATTGTTGAAATTCTTCCTCTTCGGGCAACAAATCTTCTTAGCGCTTGTATGAATCCCTCTGTTGAAAGATTCGTCACTAATTCCAAGTGTATGGCTCGATATACTGCACAGGTAAAAATGACTATCCATACTTTGGATTTATTTTTCAGGTAAAGAGGGCCACATAAGTCGATTCCAACATCTTCAAAAACTTTTGAGTCTCTGACTCTGTCAAAAGGTAAATGGATGGGAGGAGTAACAAATGGTTTGGAAGAAAAAATTTTACACTTTGTGCATTTTATCAATTCACTTCGGATGTTACGCTTTGCAGAAACAATCCAGTAATGTTCACGTAAGATCGAACCAACTGTCTGAAGTCCAGCATGGCAATTCTTCAAGTGGCAGTCTCTAATTAGGCACCTTACAACATGATGTTTTGATGGCAACAATATAGGATACTTGAAAGAAAAAGTGTCTTCTCGATCTAACAACTTTGTTTTGACTCTTAGAATATTGTCTTGATCTTTCATAACAACAAGTCCTCTTATTGTTTCTCGCACATCACCAAAACTTTCTAACTGTATGCGTGACCAGAGAAATTTTTCCGCCTCTTCCTTTTCTTCTGCCGAAAGTTCAGCTGGGAAAATATGATTTCTATTTCTACATTTTGTTGCAAATCTTCTTATCCAACAAATAATATTTACAAGTTTACTAAATTTCGAAGTTCTTTCATAATTCATAAATGGATCTACATTTTGACTCGAAAATAATGACACTGCAGTTTTCTTTCTTTCCGACATAACTAAGACTTCATTAGCGACAATCTTCGGTTGGGGCCAGTTACTTTTTTCATCTGCTAGCCATTTAGGACCCTCCCACCATCCCGATTCCAGAAGGTATTTAGGACTACAACCACGGGAAGGCAGGTCTGCCGTATTTTGACTTCCTGGAACTAAGTACCACTGTTGAGGGTTCGTAAGTTGGCATATTTCTCTGATTATGTTGCCCACAAAGGTACCCCACTGGTCATTTCTTTTAATCCAGGCCAAAACTGTCGAAGAATCAGTCCAAAAGTAAGTTGGTACTGTAGGGATGTCCAAAGCTTGTACGACATACTTTGATAGTCTGGATCCCAACACACAGGCAAGCAGCTCAAGACGAGGAATCGTTAGAGCCTTTTTTGGAGCCAACCGCGATTTTGCTCCCAAAAATTGAATTGAAACTCTTTTTTCTTCTTCGCACCGTAGAAAAATTACTGTTGCATAGGCACTTTGACTTGCATCGCAGAAAATATGTAGGGTCCAAACTTCTTTATTTCCATAACCTATTCTTCTCGGGATCTTCAATTCTGTTAGCTGTTTTAATTCGCTGTACCATTTCTGAAAGTCTCTTTGAATTTTCTCTGGAAGCGGAGTGTCCCATGCTGATTTGCTGGACCAAGATTCTTGAATTATTATCTTGACTGGTAACAATGCTGGAGCTAGAAAACCGATGGGATCGAAAATTCCTTGAGTTATGGACAGAATTTGACGTTTTGATGGATTCACTATTTCTAAGTCAAATTTATTGCAGACTCTCAAGCTATCATCTGTTCTTTCCCATTTAATTCCTAAAACTGGAATTGGAGTTGAGAAGTTTTCCTTTTCATTTTCTAAAGACAACTTTTCTATTTCTTTTACAGGACCGAATTGCCACAATCTTAGGTCCATTTTAGCTTCAGACATGATTTCTGTTGCCTTAGATTTAAATTCTTCCAATTCGGACGTGTTGTTTACAGATGTGACGCAGTTATCTACATAGAATGACTTCTGAAGTTTCTGAGCAATTGCCTTAAATTCTTCTGGACACCCATTCAAATGATGTCTGATAACTGCGCCAAGTAAAAATGGACTGGAAGTAATACCAAACACCACTCTATTATGCTGATAGATTTTAATTTCATTCGTCTTCTTCCACCACAGAAACCTTAAAAAATGCCGATCTTCCTCTTTTATTTCGATCTGAAGGAAGGCTCTTCTAATGTCGGATACAACAGCGATTGCCTTTTCTCTGAATCTTAACAATATTGCGGGAATCTCTTCTAATAAATTGGGTCCTTTAAAGAGACAATCATTCAGTGACGGTGCTCTTCCGACTTTGCATGATGCATCAAAAACTGGTCTGATGGAGGTGGTAGAACTATCAGGCTTGATGACTGGATGGTGGCATAAGTAATGTTCCCTAACTTCTTTCAGTTCTGTCTGAGGGACTTCCTGTATGACATTTTCTCTTTGCCATTCCTTGAAAATTAGATCGTAATCCTCAAATTTATTTAATTTCTTTAATCTTCGGGTAGTACTGAATAATCTTCTTTCCGCTTCATTTCTATTTGAGGGAATATTGACATTGTTGGAAATCCATGGAAGGCCCACTCGATAACGACCATCTTCATTTCTGGTGAGTTGTCTAAGAAACATATCGTGGGCTTGCTCTTCTTCTTCTCTTTTGGACAAGGTTTGTGCAGGGTCGTTGATTCCTATCGTTTCGAGTCGCCACAAGTCTGGAACATTCCAATCTTTTATGTACAGATTTGTCATCAATACCGCTGTACCGCTATTCAAGCAATCCTGAGATGGAAGCCCTGTTTTTCCACAAACTGTCCATCCAAGTTTGGTTTCTATCGCTGTGAGTCCATTTTCTAATTGCTTGACTCGACCCGTTAACAGTTGACCGTAAACGTCACTCCCGATCAGGATTTCTATTTCCGTACTACCAGGGCCGATATCGGACAACCACAGCTTATTTTTCTTGAGTTCTCTGCACAGATTTCCCTTTGGAATTCGAGGAATTTCACCACAAATTTTCTCTTGGTCTAAAAGGTCAAGCTCATGTATGGAACTGACCCGATTATTCGATGCACCTACAAAAACTCTAAATTTATTATGCTGTTTAGCTTCTATCTGTGTACCCCCAAAAACTGTATGGGCAATTACTTCTGTTCCAATGGGTTTGAGCTTGAGCTCTTTCGCAGTTTTCTTTAATATGTAACTTTTCTGGGAACCACAATCCATAAGACAACGCACCCTTTTTTGGCCTTTTTCCCCTTTTATATTTATTTCTAACGTCATAAGGGCTATTTCCTGGGAGCATTGTTTGGCGACAGTGTTCTGTATTACTTCAGGAGGTTTGCTTCTACTATTTTCACCCCCTTTCCTTATCTCTGGACAAAATAGTTCTGTGTGTGGTTTCGAACAAACGTGGCACTTAATAAAAACCTTGCACGTTTTTGCCCGGTGTCCAAAACGTAAACACTTCCAACAGCAATTTTTTTCTTTTACTTTATTTTTCTTTTCATCAAGGGAGAGCGAACTGGCTGTTATGCAGTTTTTACTCTCATGCGTTTTCCCGCAAAATCTACAGCTTAATTCTTTTGCAGCGAATAAGCCTGTAGCAGTGGGGATCCTGTTATCTCTCTTGTGGAATTTATTTTTAACATTTTCCCTGGGTGAATTAATTTCAAAACCCGACCTGGCTAATTGTAACCTTTCTTCACCTGCCACTTCCCTTTTCAAAAAATTCAGCAATAGTGACAAGTTCGATTTCTGTGTAGTTTCCTTATCATCTAACTCAGTAGAATCTTCCCTGGCCCCAACATTAAGTCTTTGAAACGTTCTAATAATATCTTCGGGTAAACAGGATTCTATCATTGGGTACAGCCACGCAGAGTTCTGATCAATGTTTACACCCATGCTTTCCAGTGATCTCAAGTGTGCTTCTATCTTGGTCACTAAATTACACAAATTTTTGCTATTTCCCCTAGTCTGTACATTAGCTGTAATTAATTTCAAAAATTCCCGAACATATACTTCGATTAAGATATCTTTATCCCCATAGCGTTCTTCAAAAGCCTTTACTGCCTTTAAATAATTTTCTGATGTTACGGGGTAACTTTCGAGTAATTATCTGGCTCGAGTTCCTGGTTCTACGCACTGTAAAAGGTACTGAAATTTGTCAGCGTTGTCTAATTCTTCATCCTCGTGAATTTTCTTAAATTGGGCCCAAAAGGGCAAATAATTTATCAATTTTGAATCAAATTTCTTGATAGCTAATTTTGGTAATTTATATCGCTTTGTTTTCAAGTTTGTTTCGCTTTCTATTTTATTTTGGCTTGTGTAATTAAAATTTACATTTGAATTTAACTTTTCATTAATTAGTCTTTTAACTGTGATAAATTCATCACAGTATGCTTCGCTTTCTTCGGCTTCTTTTATAATCAAAGCTTCATCGCATTTACTATCTTCCGACATAATGTCCAATATCTCATTATCAAATGCTTTTAATTCTGTCATTAAACCCTCTAATTTATTTAAATTATCTAAAAGTATACCCTTCTCAAGATCTTCTTTCTCTAGTTCAGTTTTTAAAATATTTAAAGTTTTAGTAAAGGAAGATCGTAATGGCGTTCTACGTCTTTTTATTTTTTCCATTTCTGATTTTTAAACAAAAACAGAACAGTTTTATGTTAATTAACCAACTACTCGTTATTTATGCCTTTTAATTTAAATGTAAAAACCTTCACTCTTCTATTTACCAAGAAGATTTTATTCTAAGAACAACTTGTAAAAAATTCTATTTGGAGAGCCATTTTCTTTTCGTAAAATGTAAACAAAAGAAAATAACCATTTATTATTTTTTATTTTACTCTTATAGCAATATTTATTTCCAACTGAATAATAATTTTTATTTATTTATTAACTGTAAAAATTTACCGAATTAAACAATCACAAAATCCAATCCAAGAAGAAATTAAAATCGAAACTTTCATTGATTGCATACTCTGTTTTCATTCATAAATTCTAAAATAATACTTTATTTCATTATCATTGCGAAACAAAAAATAAAACAATAAAAATTCACTGCAATGAGATTTTGACATCATCAATATTTATCATGAAAAAATGCTTTTTTATTCTTTCTTTCATCAAATGATGCTTCCTTTTCAAGGTCAACTCAATACTCAATTGCCTTTTTTTTTTTCTTTCTACTTTTATTTATTTCAATCATAAAAAACAACTATCTTATTTTGATCTTGATAAATTTACGTTTTAAATGTACAAATAATAGAACGAATAAAAAATCTTGTTTTATTTCAATCAATCAGTCACTTTTAATTTTATTTACTTTGAAAAAAGAATATTCTATATTCTAAATAATTACAATCTTAGATATCTTTTGAAAAGCATTTCACATAATAATAAAATAAATTTTAAACCATTTATTGTTTCAAATGAAAATAATTATTTTCTTTTCAGTTAACATAAACAATATTAATATAAACGATATTTCCTGTATTTAATATAAACAATACATCCTGATGTGGCGGACGCCATAAAATTATGTTATAAAACCATTCTTCTGAATGGCTTCAAGCGAATCTTCTCGATTCTTTGTAATATAAAGATTGCAGGCTATTGCATTTAATCAAAATAATTTAATATTTTCAAACCATTTTATATTTCAAAGTAATAATCTTCAAACTGATATAATAATATTCTTCTTACCTGTAGAATTCTTCGAAGTAAAAAAAAATGAAGACTAATAACGGACACTTGTTTTTCTAGAAATAATAGCTTCTTCTTTAAGATGAGAAAAATATATACAGTTTATTAAATAAAGTATTTACATGAAGAAACACTATTTACAAAAGGTATTTACATATTCGAAATTTCACGAAAACAATTTTCTATTCGTAATATTTTAATAACTAAGCCACCAGCTTTCTATTTCGTTATGACAATGGTGGTTCCATAAAAATAAATTAGGCCAAAGATGGCCTGAGAGCATTCTATTTCATTGTGTTGCTCTCTTCACTAAAGACAAACTAAAACTAACTAATCTATGGGCTACCTTTTCTATTTCTTCAACGGTAGCTCCATGAATAATAAAATCAGGCCAAAAAGGCCCCGAGAGCAAACTACTATTTCATGACATTGCTCTCCATTCTAGAACAGAACTAAAACTAAAACCAAAACTAATGCCCGCGAGCGAGTAAACAAAAAATGTTCTTCGAATTTCATCTCAACGGGACCTCTGGCGCCCTCTAGTGAGGCAAAAGTATATCAATACCTAACAAACAGTAAGCTAAATTAAAATTTTGCATAACGGATGGTGTTTACATTGCTACACTCAATAAAAATAAGTGAGATTAAAACAATAAAAGAAAATTAACTATTGTATCATCTTCTTTATGTTATTAATTTATAGACATACGTAGTTAAAAAAAAATCGGAATTCCTTTTTGAATATTAAATTAATTCTTATAAACGTAAAATATTACATATATTTGAAGTTATATTACATATTTATAAATTAAATTTCTACACATTTTCTGTTCTTATAATACTCTTTTTAAATAAAATTTATACATGCAAATTTTTAAAGTATATATTTTTAAGAGAAATTTTATTTTTATTCATTTATTTATTAGAAATATAAAATAAACTTTCATTTGCACTGATATATGTCTGTTATTGATTAAAAATTAATTAAAAATTAACTTTTACATTTTTGCTTTGTCTTTAATAAAACAATAAAGAATAAAAAAGTGTGTATTTAAGTCAGGGCGCGAAATTTCCGCTCGCCAGCTCGCTATTGGCGAGTGAAACTTTTACTGTGGCGAGTAAAAGTTTTTTCTAGTTTTAGATAGAATTCTTACACGATACGGTGACAGAAAACATTCTTTTTATAGATTTAAATATGGCAAAATCTTGCCATCTTAAAACCTCATATTAAAACTCTCCTTTTTAGATTCTCGGAGAGCCGAGTCTGTGTGTGCGCTGCCCGAGATTGCCCCAGCCTGGGAAAGGAAAAATGCTTAGGGCATACATAAAAGCTTTGATCTCTTCGGCAGTTTCGTGTCTCCCACTGTTTTTCTCCAAGCAGAGTGAGAATCGACGAGCAGAGAGCCTCTTTGCCCGTCGCCGACTATCCGAGAGAAGAGGTATGCGAAAGTTTGCCTATGCGATTCATATTTTCCAGTTTTTTACTGAAACGCCAATGATTTTAGCTTGTAATGATTTGTAAGCAACGATTTTATCGGAAATGTTATTCCGAAATGGCTATTTCAAATTGACAACAATGAATAAGTTAAACACATCAATATTCCGTCTGATTACAAAAATAAAATGGACGAAAGAGACATTTCTAATATAAAAAGTTAAGTAAATAAATAGATAAATAAGGAAGCTTAATATTTCCCAATAAAAAGATTTTCACAGGGGATATTGTTTGACAAAGAGTTTTTTCTTCTTTTCTTTTCATTTTCTTCTTCTTCTTTTTTTTTTTTTTTTAATGACCCTTTGAATTTGTTTTATTAGATATTTTAATCTTCTTTAAATTTCAAATACGATATATTATAATGGTTTTTATTATAATAGATGATTATGAAACATCATGATATATGACACATTTTTAATATATATAATTTTAGACATTTTTGTAAAAGCTTTTGAAATAGTTAGGAAAAAAAAAAATGGCAACCCTATTTTGTGGCGAGTAAAACTTTTTTTCGGCGAGTGTAATCTGAGTTGAAATTTCGTGCCCTGATTTATGTACACACATACTGCAGTTAGGAAAGAAATCTAAATAGTCTTAAATACATTATAGCAAAATAACTGTGAAATTACTTTTTAATTATTTCATGTACGAACAAATGTAAAATTTAGCTTATAACTGATCTCACATCATTTGCAATAAAGTTATTTTTCCTCAGACCTTTAAATCTCCGTTAATTATTTCTCATATATATATATATATATATATATATACATACACATATATATTGACAGTTTATATTACGAATAAGTTATTTAAAGTTACATTTGGCAATAGAAAATTTTAAAGATGTTATCAAAAATATTTTTATATAACACATTTATATCTATAAATATATATATATATATATATATATATATATATATATATATATATATATATATATATATATATATATATGTGTTAAGAAATAATAAAAAAAAGTAATGAAATATTAAGAAAAATATTTTACACATTTTAATTAGTTATTTGTGTGATAGTAAATAATCTTATTTATATTGCTAATTAACCTAAACGAAATAATTCTTAATTAATTTCTTTTTTTTTCTTTATTACCTAAATATTATAAATCAGTCTTTTAAAAAATTACAGAGATATAGAAAATTATATAAGACGATTAGAAAAGGCAATAAGGTAGAATCGAAGTTTGAATATAAATTTAAATGTTAGTGTGATAGTTTGTTAGGTTGTGTAGATATATCAAGAATGAGGAATTGGAAAATGATTTGAAATTTTTAAAAATATTTATTATAATGCTGCAAAGAAACACATTCTTTTTTTTTTAACTTTCAAATTTAAAAATTTTATAATTTATTCAAAATTTACGATATTTTCAACTTAGCAGAATATGTCGAAATTCCGCAAAAAAGGTGCATTATGAGGTGTATTTACATTAGAAAGTTGCAAGACCAGTTCTAAAATACCATGTACAATCCCGTCATGATGACAATTAACTATGAATATTCTATGAAATTTTCATAAGTTATTTAAAATTTAATTTTCTTTTTTTAACTTTGGGGAAGGAAAAGTGTAGATTGAATTCTTATATAAGTGTGTTTTGTGAGAATAATTTCATTGGAAATGGTATGGAATTGCATAAAAATGAAAATAATAAATAATCCCTAGTAAAAGTAACTTTTGCAGCGTGGATGGAATAATTGGATCTATAAAATAAATGTGTGGCATATGAAAAGCCCCTGATGAAATGTCAACTCTCTAAAACATTTAAAATCTTGGTCATTCTTTTGCCAACAATTTGCCAATTTCTTTTTTCTCTAGTTAAATGACCTTTTGAAAAAAGTTGTCCAATATATCTAGCTTTCAAACTGTGTAACAAAAAAATTTCTGCCTTGCGCGCATACGCAGTAAAAAAATATTTACTACAAATACTGATATCTCAGCGAAAACTATCCGTGGGAATTTTATGTTTCAGAATAATGATTTTCTCACGTTTTGTCAATTTTTCTGAAAGCTTTGTAAAATTTTTCTAAAATCCATTCTTGCTATAATCAAAAACGTTCCAAAAAGAAAATAATAATTTTTGAAGAACATTTTACATCTGTCTAAGTAATCGTGCGATTCACACCAAAATTAATACAAATATTGTACACAGAAATTGAAATTATGTGTTAAAGTTAGAAGTTATTTGCAACGTTTAATGATACAGGTAATCCAAAATGTCTGTGTTTTTATTTAATTTGTGGTTCGTCCCCTAATTGCATTCGTGGCTAAATAGATAGTTCAAAGAATGAGATTGTAAATGTTCTTTGCATGTCTTTATAGAAACTAGTAAAAGTTGTATATATCCCTAATAATTTTGCCACCACTGAATATATATATAGAGATATTATTTATTATTTTTTTTTATCTGATGCATCATTAAATATTTTTGAAAGCTATAATTTCTAAATATATATATATATATACAATAATAAATGTCTATTTGTCTTTTTTTAAATATTTCTTTTTTTTTTTTTCAATATTCTATTTATGAATATTTATTTTGTGACAATTATCTTTATTACATATTTTAAGTTTTCATTATTTTTTTTTTCTTACAATATAAACATATACATTTTAATTATCACGAGCTGATATTTAAGATCTTAAATTCTTAAGATAAAACACACTTTTATTATAAATTTTGCATACCGAGGACTTATTTTCAGTTTTATACCTTTTACGCTTCTGACATTCTACTGTATAATTTCCTTTACAATGCTTTTGTGTTATTGTAAATTAAATATACATACTGTTTATACACATAAAACTATTTTAAAAACAGGGCTTGTTTTAATTATTGCCAAACAAAAACTTCCATTCAATGAGAAATGATAAATATGTTCTATTAAAATTTTCAGCTCGATTTTCGCGATGCATTAATCTTTATTGAAAATAAATAGTAGTTTGCTCTCGACTATAAATATCTTTCAACGGAAAAGATATTATCTTCCTTTGTTTATTCAAGATAGAGTTTGAATCTTTAAAATTTATTTTCCAGTAAAAGCTTGTAACATACTAATTGTTAAATCCTGTGATTTTTTTTTTTTTTTTTTTTTTTTTTTTTTTTACATTTTTCTAATTATTTTTAAAGGATTGATATATTACACTTTGGGGTAAATTGCTCAATGTATGTTGTAAAAAGTTCAAGAATATAATATTTCATGAAATAAAATATATATATATATATATATATATATATATATGTTTAACACAATTTGCATAGAGGCTTAAATCGATACAGAAATGCTTATTTAAATCTTTTAATAAAAGAATGTTTTTCTGCCGTTAAATAGTTTAATAACATGGAAAAAAAAAATCGTTTTGGTTAGCATAATTTTAACAATTTTCTTGAACAATTCTTTAACAATTTTTTTCTTAAACCTTTACAAAAAGTGCTAGTTTAAAAAAATTAAAGTATAAATTAAATAAAAATAAAATTTCAAATTTACACAGAGTTCATTTTAAATAGTTGAAAACTTACTAATATTTAATCATATATTGTAGCCATATATATTACACAGACATTTATTATCATGAAAAATGTTTTACATACTTTTAACACTTGAGGACAAACACTTCAACAAGGTAGGCGTTATGTTTGACCTCTATTACATTTCAAGATTGAAGGTTGTTGCATGTTTATTTATTTTATTTATTTTTTTTATTTCTGAAAAAGAAAGACTGATAGATAAATTAAGTTTTTTTTTTTCATTTTTATTTTGTGTTGAGTAGTTTAAAGAAATGTAAATTCACTACGTTGTGAATAATAAAATTTGGTCCCGTTTCAGCCGTAAAATTTAGGTGAAGTAAAATTTAGTCGTTCGTATTGAAGAGTATAAAATTTGTTACAGTTTCAGTATGGGGACGACGTTTAATCAGAGAATATTTTTTTGTCAGTCTGTAGGACAACCTTCATCATCCACAAGATGTCAGGTTATCTTGAATATGCTATTCTCCAGATAGTTTAAGAATGTTTATAGGCATCCAGAATATGTCTACATTCCTCTTGTAGGTGTCTGATAAGAGTAAAAATACATCCTTAGGATGATTATATGTGTGGCCTTTTTTACGTCAAGAAGACACACCCCAAATGAAAAAAGAAAAAAGAAACTATTCCTGGTGTCTAGAGGACATCACGTTATCCTGTAAATGACACCATCTGGAGTTTTGAAGATACCATTGTGTTGTCTGGGAATATATAGGGCGCATACGATGCACCTGCACGATTCGGAGTCATACAGGCATGCCGGGGCAGAAATTATATAAGAATGAGATTAAGGTCTTTGAATAAGCGGCTGTTTCCAGACGATATTTGGTGATATCACAATTGACTATTGTCCATTTCATCCAGGGAAATATGCAATTCCTGTTATATGTTACTTCACATACAGTACCGACGATTTTGTGACATGCTTTGCTGTAACTCTTTTTAGATTCCAATTCTTACTTGATATTGTCTACTGCATCAAGCAATCCACGAGATAATGATTTGATCCCTGTATTAGAAATCGCTTTGTACACTTTGTACTTTGTTTAATTACTTGAACATTAATCATTTCTTGACATCTTATCTGTTATTCATGTATGTTTTATTTATGTACATATTAAATAATAAATCCCGTATTCACTGACGTGCAACCTTAACATCACCATATTTCTATAATAAATAAGATATAACATTGGATTCATAAAATTTTGGCTTCCGGATTCGATGGTGCCCTTTTAAGATTCCTCAACAGAGTTCTACGAATTTTATGATGCATCTTTCTGTTTGGAAGCGTGACGAAAATTTTAGATGTAGAATGGTAGACTGCATGTGGTTCGGGAAAATTAAGCTAAAATAGTTGTTAACTGAAATTTAATGACAAAATTGTTGTATTTACATTTATACGATTTACGTGTTTACAGTTATTAAGATGAAGTGTGCAACATTGCTCCAAAAAGTGGATTAGTGCCTCATAGCGCGTATAACATGGTGAGGGGTAAGAATAAGGGAGCCACTATAGATCGATGTTCTTAAACAACTGAGTACTGAGTGAATGAAGGCTCAAATCGCAGGAGGGTTCTGCGAGCTTCTGCATAGGTAGGGACAGTTTAAAACATACCAGCCTTTATATAAACATCCTTTAAATCTGAAATCTAATTAAAGTTCGTATGAATTACCGTGAGAAATAGTTCACATTTATAAAGGATTAAATTTCCTAGGAAACAATAACATAAGATATTGCAATGAAATATAATCTGATTAAGTAAATTATAACAGAAGCATATCGATAATACTGTAAACGAAAAAATATTACAATGATAGCATAGTGTACATATTCAATTTTAACATTCAAATAATATCAATCAGTCTTTATTATTATTATTATAATTATAAAGACCATAAGGCCGCCTCTTTAATAGGCCTTTGGAAATCCTATATTCTTCTTGTTTTTACGCTAACGACGTGCATTTTGTTGTGGTTACCAAAAAAATATTTTTACTTTTCTTCCTAGTAGAACACTGCATATAGGTAAATTTTCTTCTTTGAATAAGACCATGTCTCCTGATTTATCATTATTCTTTTGAATCATCCACTTATTTCTTTGTTGCAAGGTATATCAATAATGTTTTTGCAACCTTTTCCATATCCCTTGAACTTATTTTGTCAGTCTTTGCCAAACGTTTAGCCAATTATTTGGAATGTCCGAGTAGTCGGGTTCCATTATATTGATAGGTCTACCATCCAAAAAATAATCTGGAGTTAACACTTCTAAATCCTCAATAACATGTGACAAGGAATGAGTGGTAGAGACTTAAATATTCCTTCAATTTGACAAACAACGGTAAAAGATACCTGATATATTTAGTATTTCTTACAAAGCGCTTCAGATGACACTTTAACGACTTTATACCAGCCTCCAATAACGGACAAAAATTTAGCGCACGGGATGAAAAAAAAATCCATTCAAGGCTTTCTTAACTTAGTAAGTTAGAAAGTTTTTCTCTATGTTAAGAAGCTAACTTGTGCAACCATTTAACTCATTATTTGCGCTAACAAAATTTACGGTATTGTCACTAAATAATTTTTATGCTTTTTCTCGCCCGGCAAAAAACTTGTTTCGTAGCGATGAACTCTTCTGAGATTAAATCGCTAATTACATCTAAATTAACAGGTTTAGTAGGCATACAAACAAAGATAAAAACGTAAATTTTGTGATATACCCCTTTTCTCTGACCTCTATAATTATTGAAAAATGAGCCGCAGAAATATGGTCTATTCCAATACAACAAAGTGAATGATTTACATTAACTGTTTCATTAGGAAGGTCCCCATAACTTCATCGACTGTCAAAGTTATAGTTCTATAACATATAATGCATTTGTAAACCACTTTAAGGGTCAAGGATCTTCCGTTAATGAGCCAATATATTTTTCTGTTAAGATATAAAGGATTTTGGAGTCGTACAAGACGAAACTTTTAATGTTCCGAAATCATGGAGCTGATTTTAAGGTTACTGAAAAATAAAATGAGGTGTTTCCTATCATAAGACAAATTAGCCTTTACTAAACGACCTCCAAATCTTAAAAGGCCTTGATATCTAAAATTTGATTAAAATATTTTAATTTATCTCATATGGGCTTCCCTTTCTGTTGGCAGTTCAATTCCTGGAACAAAATGGGAATACTGTACTTATATTCTGCTCCGTTTACTTTTGCATTATTGAGGGAGGGGGGATTGAAAATATTTTCTTTTAAGCTACAATTCCTGATGAATATCAAAATAAAACTGAAAAATCTAATTAGTTTAAAAAATCGTTAGTAAAAGAAATTAGATTATGTTTAAAGTCCCTATCAAAGGGCATGTCGATGTTGGACAGTCAACAGAAAGGAAGAAAGTCACTGTCCTTCATTTACAAGGACATAGAAACATTTGTCATTTGGAAAACAAAAAACATGGACCCTCAACTTCCATGACACTAATCGATTGATTAAGGATTCCTGGTCCATGCCACTACAAATCCCATGACAAGATGCCAACGGCATCCAGTCTCCTAGAAATCATATCAGCTGGATTAACTTGCAATGAAATGTATTTCCACTTGTAAAAAATGAGTTGCTTCGGTTCTAAAACGTACTGGTAGAGTACGTTCTATAATCGAAGCAACTCTGTTGCACGCGAACGTCTTTAATAAATGCGACGATTTTTGAATCATAGTTTTATCACAGTTTCAATTAAAACAACAAGATCAAAGAATTCAGAAATTAGTGAAAGTTCGTGCCAGTTCCGATAAAAATCCTATTCGGGAATTTGGATTTTATACCATAAATATTCTGAACTAGGATTCCATAATACTCCTAGGGTCTTTCCTGAAAAACCTTTTAAATGGTCATCAAAATTATAATCAGAATTAGCTTTATTTTCTGGCGTAAGTAGTTCAAGGTGATCCCAATATCATTTATAGAGCTTCGTCTTACCGAGAAACAAAATTCGATTAGTTATGTCCAGAGTAATTTTATATTTTCAAGGAGGGAATCTCCCGAAAGTTCATAATTGATATAAAAATCCCTTAAGACAATTATGATGCTAGAGATAAGTTTTTTTTTTTTTTTTTTTTTTTTTTTTTTTTTTTAAATCAAGCACCAATTGCTTTAAAGCAGGAGTACATAAAAAGGTTGTTTGATGTCTCATATGTTATTGTATTTAACTTATGTGTTTCGACCGGCGAATCAATTTTATCCTTCCGTATAATTCTGAGAGAATCTCTTTACGGAGTAAAGCAACAGTTTCGTCTGTTGTAAAAGCATAGCGATGGTTTCTAAAACTAATCATGATAATATAAAATTCAGAGGAAATTTTACTTTTAAGCGTTATATAATTTAATGTTACTCCAGATGACGTGGGGCAGACGTGTTGAAAACAATGTGCAAATGGGCACTGCTTTTTTCTGACGAATATACTCCATAATGGACCAAGTAGTAACATTTACCAGGTAATTCAGACCATAGACCAATTATAACAGTGGACGGCGCATTGCATTATTACGGAAATATAAGAAAGTGTGGAAAAGATGAAACAGCAGACTATAGGGAAAATATTAGCTTTTTTGCATTTGTTGCGTTATTGGCCATTTTTTTTTTTATTTATTTATTTATTTTTTTTTTAATATTCTATTTATGAATATTTATTTTGTGACAATTATCTTTATTACATATTTTAAGTTTTCATTATTTTTTTTTCTTACAATATAAACATATACATTTTAATTATCACGAGCTGATATTTAAGATCTTAAATTCTTAAGATAAAACACACTTTTATTATAAATTTTGCATACCGAGGACTTATTTTCAGTTTTATACCTTTTACGCTTCTGACATTCTACTGTATAATTTCCTTTACAATGCTTTTGTGTTATTATAAATTAAATATACATACTGTTTATACACATAAAACTATTTTAAAAACAGGGCTTGTTTTAATTATTGTCAAACAAAAACTTCCATTCAATGAGAAATGATAAATATGTTCTATTAAAATTTTCAGCTCGATTTTCGCGATGCATTAATCTTTATTGAAAATAAATAGTAGTTTGCTCTCGACTATAAATATCTTTCAACGGAAAAGATATTATCTTCCTTTGTTTATTCAAGATAGAGTTTGAATCTTTAAAATTTATTTTCCAGTAAAACCTTGTAACATACTAATTGTTAAATCCTGTGATTTTTTTTTTTTTTTTACATTTTTCTAATTATTTTTAAAGGATTGATATATTACACTTTGGGGTAAATTGCTTAATGTATGTTGTAAAATGTTCAAGAATATAATATTTCATGAAATAATATATATATATATATATATATGTTTAACACAATTTGCATAGAGGCTTAAATCGATACAGAAATGCTTATTTAAATCTTTTAATAAAAGAATGTTTTTCTGCCGTTAAATAGTTTAATAACATGGAAAAAAAAAATTGTTTTGGTTAGCATAATTTTAACAATTTTCTTGAACAATTCTTTAACAATTTTTTTCTTAAACCTTTACAAAAAGTGCTAGTTTAAAAAATTAAAGTATAAATTAAATAAAAATAAAATTTCAAATTTACACAGAGTTCATTTTAAATAGTTGAAAACTTACTAATATTTAATCATATATTGTAGCCATATATATTACACAGACATTTATTATCATGAAAAATGTTTTACATACTTTTAACACTTGAGGACAAACACTTCAACAAGGTAGGCGTTATGTTTGACCTCTATTACATTTCAAGATTGAAGGTTGTTGCATGTTTATTTATTTTATTTATTTTTTTTATTTCTGAAAAAGAAAGACTGATAGATAAATTAAGTTTTTTTTTTTCATTTTTATTTTGTGTTGAGTAGTTTAAAGAAATGTAAATTCACTACGTTGTGAATAATAAAATTTGGTCCCGTTTCAGCCGTAAAATTTAGGTGAAGTAAAATTTAGTCGTTCGTATTGAAGAGTATAAAATTTGTTACAGTTTCAGTATGGGGACGACGTTTAATCAGAGAATATTTTTTTGTCAGTCTGTAGGACAACCTTCATCATCCACAAGATGTCAGGTTATCTTGAATATGCTATTCTCCAGATAGTTTAAGAATGTTTATAGGCATCCAGAATATGTCTACATTCCTCTTGTAGGTGTCTGATAAGAGTAAAAATACATCCTTAGGATGATTATATGTGTGGCCTTTTTTACGTCAAGAAGACACACCCCAAATGAAAAAAGAAAAAAGAAACTATTCCTGGTGTCTAGAGGACATCACGTTCTCCTGTAAATGACACCATCTGGAGTTTTGAAGATACCATTGTGTTGTCTGGGAATATATAGGGCGTATACGATGCACCTGCACGATTCGGAGTCATACAGGCATGCCGGGGCAGAAATTATAGATTAAGGTCTTTGAATAAGCGGCTGTTTCCAGACGATATTTGGTGATATCACAATTGACTATTGTCCATTTCATCCAGGGAAATATGCAATTCCTGTTATATGTTACTTCACATACAGTACCGACGATTTTGTGACATGCTTTGCTGTAACTCTTTTTAGATTCCAATTCTTACTTGATATTGTCTACTGCATCAAGCAATCCACGAGATAATGATTTGATCCCTGTATTAGAAATCGCTTTGTACACTTTGTACTTTGTTTAATTACTTGAACATTAATCATTTCTTGACATCTTATCTGTTATTCATGTATGTTTTATTTATGTACATATTAAATAATAAATCCCGTATTCACTGACGTGCAACCTTAACATCACCATATTTCTATAATAAATAAGATATAACATTGGATTCATAAAATTTTGGCTTCCGGATTCGATGGTGCCCTTTTAAGATTCCTCAACAGAGTTCTACGAATTTTATGATGCATCTTTCTGTTTGGAAGCGTGACGAAAATTTTAGATGTAGAATGGTAGACTGCATGTGGTTCGGGAAAATTAAGCTAAAATAGTTGTTAACTGAAATTTAATGACAAAGTTGTTGTATTTACATTTATACGATTTACGTGTTTACAGTTATTAAGATGAAGTGTGCAACATTGCTCCAAAAAGTGGATTAGTGCCTCATAGCGCGTATAACATGGTGAGGGGTAAGAATAAGGGAGCCACTATAGATCGATGTTCTTAAACAACTGAGTACTGAGTGAATGAAGGCTCAAATCGCAGGAGGGTTCTGCGAGCTTCTGCATAGGTAGGGACAGTTTGAAACATACCAGCCTTTATATAAACATCCTTTAAATCTGAAATCTAATTAAAGTTCGTATAAATTACCGTGAGAAATAGTTCACATTTATAAAGGATTAAATTTCCTAGGAAACAATAACATAAGATATTGCAATGAAATATAATCTGATTAAGTAAATTATAACAGAAGCATATCGATAATACTGTAAACGAAAAAATATTACAATGATAGCATAGTGTACATATTCAATTTTAACATTCAAATAATATCAATCAGTCTTTATTATTATTATTATAATTATAAAGACCATAAGGCCGCCTCTTTAATAGGCCTTTGGAAATCCTATATTCTTCTTGTTTTTACGCTAACGACGTGCATTTTGTTGTGCTTACCAAAAAAATATTTTTACTTTTCTTCCTAGTAGAACACTGCATATAGGTAAATTTTCTTCTTTGAATAAGACCATGTCTCCTGATTTATCATTATTCTTTTGAATCATCCACTTATTTCTTTGTTGCAAGGTATATCAATAATGTTTTTGCAACCTTTTCCATATCCCTTGAACTTATTTTGTCAGTCTTTGCCAAACGTTTAGCCAATTATTTGGAATGTCCGAGTTGTCGGGTTCCATTATATTGATAGGTCTACCATCCAAAAAATAATCTGGAGTTAACACTTCTAAATCCTCAATAACATGTGACAAGGAATGAGTGGTAGAGACTTAAATATTCCTTCAATTTGACAAACAACGGTAAAAGATACCTGATATATTTGGTATTTCTTACAAAGCGCTTCAGATGACACTTTAACGACTTTATACCAGCCTCCAATAACGGACAAAAATTTAGCGCACGGGATGAAAAAAAAATCCATTCAAGGCTTTCTTAACTTAGTAAGTTAGAAAGTTTTTCTCTATGTTAAGAAGCTAACTTGTGCAACCATTTAACTCATTATTTGCGCTAACAAAATTTACGGTATTGTCACTAAATAATTTTTATGCTTTTTCTCGCCCGGCAAAAAACTTGTTTCGTAGCGATGAACTCTTCTGAGATTAAATCGCTAATTACATCTAAATTAACAGGTTTAGAAGGCATACAAACAAAGATAAAAACGTAAATTTTGTGATATACCCCTTTTCTCTGACCTCTATAATTATTGAAAAATGAGCCGCAGAAATATGGTCTATTCCAATACAACAAAGTGAATGATTTACATTAACTGTTTCATTAGGAAGGTCCCCATAACTTCATCGACTGTCAAAGTTATAGTTCTATAACATATAATGCATTTGTAAACCACTTTAAGGGTCAAGGATCTTCCGTTAATGAGCCAATATATTTTTCTGTTAAGATATAAAGGATTTTGGAGTCGTACAAGACGAAACTTTTAATGTTCCGAAATCATGGAGCTGATTTTAAGGTTACTGAAAAATAAAATGAGGTGTTTCCTATCATAAGACAAATTAGCCTTTACTAAACGACCTCCAAATCTTAAAAGGCCTTGATATCTAAAATTTGATTAAAATATTTTAATTTATCTCATATGGGCTTCCCTTTCTGTTGGCAGTTCAATTCCTGGAACAAAATGGGAATACTGTACTTATATTCTGCTCCGTTTACTTTTGCATTATTGAGGGAGGGGGGATTGAAAATATTTTCTTTAAAGCTACAATTCCTGATGAATATCAAAATAAAACTGAAAAATCTAATTAGTTTAAAAAATCGTTAGTAAAAGAAATTAGTTTATGTTTAAAGTCCCTATCAAAGGGCATGTCGATGTTGGACAGTCAACAGAAAGGAAGAAAGTCACTGTCCTTCATTTACAAGGACATAGAAACATTTGTCATTTGGAAAACAAAAAACATGGACCCTCAACTTCCATGACACTAATCGATTGATTAAGGATTCCTGGTCCATGCCACTACAAATCCCATGACAAGATGCCAACGGCATCCAGTCTCCTAGAAATCATATCAGCTGGATTAACTTGCAATGAAATGTATTTCCACTTGTAAAAAATGAGTTGCTTCGGTTCTAAAACGTACTGGTAGAGTACGTTCTATAATCGAAGCAACTCTGTTGCACGCGAACGTCTTTAATAAATGCGACGATTTTTGAATCATAGTTTTATCACAGTTTCAATTAAAACAACAAGATCAAAGAATTCAGAAATTAGTGAAAGTTCGTGCCAGTTCCGATAAAAATCCTATTCGGGAATTTGGATTTTATACCAGAAATATTCTGAACTAGGATTCCATAATACTCCTAGGGTCTTTCCTGAAAAACCTTTTAAATGGTCATCAAAATTATAATCAGAATTAGCTTTATTTTCTGGCGTAAGTAGTTCAAGGTGATCCCAATATCATTTATAGAGCTTCGTCTTACCGAGAAACAAAATTCGATGAGTTATGTCCAGAGTAATTTTATATTTTCAAGGAGGGAATCTCCCGAAAGTTCATAATTGATATAAAAATCCCTTAAGACAATTATGATGCTAGAGATAAGTTTTTTTTTTTTTTTTTTTTTTTTTAAATCAAGCACCAATTGCTTTAAAGCAGGAGTACATAAAAAGGTTGTTTGATGTCTCATATGTTATTGTATTTAACTTATGTGTTTCGACCGGCGAATCAATTTTATCCTTCCGTATAATTCTGAGAGAATCTCTTTACGGAGTAAAGCAACAGTTTCGTCTGTTGTAAAAGCATAGCGATGGTTTCTAAAACTAATCATGATAATATAAAATTCAGAGGAAATTTTACTTTTAAGCGTTATATAATTTAATGTTACTCCAGATGACGTGGGGCAGACGTGTTGAAAACAATGTGCAAATGGGCACTGCTTTTTTCTGACGAATATACTCCATAATGGACCAAGTAGTAACATTTACCAGGTAATTCAGACCATAGACCAATTATAACAGTGGACGGCGCATTGCATTATTACGGAAATATAAGAAAGTGTGGAAAAGATGAAACAGCAGACTATAGGGAAAATATTAGCTTTTTTGCATTTGTTGCGTTATTGGCCATTTTTTTTTTTTTTTTTTTTTTTTTTTTTTAATATAAATATTTTTATTACTATTATTATTATTAAAAGATATAGCAAGCAAGACTTGTGTGAAAAACTGCTGCAGCTGTTGAACTTTATTTTTACCTTGTTGTTAACACTTTAAAGTTTAAAAGTGTTTAGGACTTCGATTTGTCTATACTCATTTTAACTCCCTAAATAAACATGGATTATTTTTAAATTAATATATGGTATGATATATTTAAACAAACTTGATTTAAAGAATTAAATATAGCAATTTTAAGCATTTTCTAAAAATATTTACTTAAAAAGTACGAAATAATGAAATATAAAAAGAATCTGAAGTATATATTCCTTATTTTATATAACTTTTAGGGCTTTTACAGTGCATCTAATTACTATTCCTAGCGATAAAATCCCTTTTAGATTCAAAACAATCTGACTTTTAAAGGGAAATAAAAATTAATAATAAAAAAAAAAAAGAGTTTTCAAAGAAACAGTAAAGTTATCATCTGCGTAAAAGAAAGAAGAGTTTAGAGCTTAACTAGAAAATTTCAATGTTCGCCAGTTTGGCTTACTATATTTTGTGGTGTCACGTGACGTTTTCATGAGTGATCTTTGCCACACAAAAAGTTTGCCATTGATCCATCCACTTTTATAATAGGTCTATAATTCAGACTCTTTAATTAATTCCATACGATTGAGAGTTTTTATTTGGTCATAATGTCTGAATACAGGTGTTTCAATTTCGAGTCCAAGTCGTTTAACCGCTAAATTTCTTGATTCATTCAGTAATGTCGTTCCTTCTACAGGCATATCAACAACCTATTGACCCTCAAAGATACGGTTATGATTTGCTTCAAAATATTTTTCAAAACATTCTATTCATTCCTAAGAAATCCTATAGATTCATTAATGTTCACCACTTGCCAAAAGCCTTTATAACGTTTATCAATAATTTCATATTTTGTAAACGGAGCACAATATTTTATTTTTTATTATTTTCTTCTTTCTGTATGATTTTTAATATTCAGCTTAATGTCTCACAAACTATGCAAATTTCAAATATTCGGTACATTATTTAAGGCAAATGAAACCAACCAATAAAATAGTTATGTTAAAAACATCGAATATTTTACAAAAATAAAAATACACACTATACTTATGTAAAATAACATTTCTGAGGAATGAGAGTGAATGTATACGAAACATAAACAAATAATTTTTTATTAAAGATCTGAGTCTTTAAATAGCTACATGCAAATATATAATATAACAAATATTTCAAAAATAATAATAACTTTGCCTTTTTCATATGTAACGTTTACATTAAACTATAATGTAATCTAAAGGATATTTTTAAACAAGAGCTATAAAAACTGACTTTAGATGTTTAATAAACAGACTTATTAGATAATTATGTTTCAGAAAGCCATAAACATTGGAATTTGTCACCGTGCTGCGCATACATTTATTACAGAAATATATTAAATTTTCTCTTGCACTTGGAAATATGCAGAAATATTCTTTAATAAATTCCTTGAGTTTCAGAATTAAACATATTTGACATGTAAAAACATTTTAAAGTATGGATTTCACTCTTACAGTCGGCCACAAAATTATTAAATTACACATCCACACTTTTCATATATATATATATTTCAGTATGATCGCTAATTTTTATTATAAACTTACTTTTTTATAAACAGTATATGACTGAGATCATGACTAGACAAATATTTGCTTAATAAAACAGTATTAGGTACGCATTTTTTAAGTAGGAATTATTGCTATTGCTTCAGAAATTTCGCTACAGACTGTATATATGGAAGACATAAGTTTTGAAATTTTTTTTTTCTTTTTACTTAACATTCTAATAAATTATTCGGCAAAATCTCACGTATTTATCGTCTGATTATATATGATCCAACCGTCTTAAAACATGGTGACTTCTGCTCGTTCTTCTTCTTATAGTTATTATTACTATATTTTTTGTGATTATTTGATCATATTTGCAATATATGAACATATCTAGAATGTTTACGAAACAATTCAAAATATATAATTTTTCAAATATATCATGCTTTGTATAAGTCTTCATTCCCATATGTGGTTCTTTGTTAATTCTTGCTCCCTTCTTGGTGTCTGATCATTGTGATGATGAGTTACACACACGCATACACATCTATATTTATTAATCTATCTACATATACTGTAAAAAAAAAAAAAAAAAAAAAAAAAAAAAAAAAAAAAATCTAAAATCCGTGTATTTGACCGTATAATTTTAGGGGAAATGACCGTTTTGCTAGCTAAACGGTCGTAGCGCGTAAATTGATGTTTCGAAAGCATAATTTTTTGAATTTTTACGAGAAAAAGCCGTTAATCTACGCAAATTGCACATATCTTTCACCAAACCATTTTCTTATGAGAAAATCTCTTCAAATGCTATCATTTCAGTGACATCAAGAGAGAATTCCATTTTCTTCCATTTTCAAACTGAAACTATGATTGTTATTTATACTAATTGAAGGTGTTTAATTATGCACACATGGCGCATAGAAACATCCAATTGTTGAAAATTCTAGTAACTCTTAATTTTGACAATAGATGGCAGCACTATGCAAATTTGAGAGAATTTTAGTATAAAAATATTTATTAAATTCATTCTGTTTATTCATATTTTAATGTGTTTTAAACGCTAAATTAATTCTTTTTTTTCTTTTATTATTATTTATTTTATTCATGTTTCCAATTAATTGTTAGTTATACTTTAAATAATTTCTTTTTTCAATTTGCTGTGAACCGGTAAATTTTCTGCTGATTTAATCCTAGTTTGTTCCTTTTCTTGTGATTTTAACGGTAAGCTGGAAAAATTCATTCTAACGTATGAGTTGAAATAAAGTCAATAATTCACGTTTATATTCAATTCTGTGTATTTATTCAAGCTTTTATTCATTATTTCTTAAATATGTTGTTTATTAATTCAATTGAAAAAAGGTGAGTACTTCAAATTCATTTTAAATTAATTTTATGATTCAATATATTTTTCAAACAGCGATTTTTAAAACCATACAGTCCACGATAATTTTACAAATCCCTCCATATTTTTGGTCCGTCGAGCCAGAGATATATTAAATAATTATGAAACGTTTAAATCTTTGAGTAAAAATTAATATTTTTACCACCTTGAAAAAAAATGTTTTCGTGGCTTCGAAAATTGAAAAACTAAAAGCAAAAAGAACTATTATGCGGTCTTCGGTGACTAAATTTGAGAATAAATCTATAAAAGTTTTGGAAGCGAATCCTTTAGACATTCAAGAAATAAAAATTTTGAAAGGTCATTTGCTTGAAAAACAAACTCAAATAGAACAAATTAATAAGTAAGTTGAGGAAGTTATTTCTGATTTAGATGAATTAAAAAAGGAAATTGAATATAATGAAAAATGGACAGATAAACTTATTCATATAAAATGTCAGATAGAGTCAAGATTAGAACTTTCTTTTTTTCAGAACACTAAGGTTGTAACACAGGTTAACGAAAATTCTTGTTCTGTTTCGAAGCAATCAATCAACCTTCCAAAATTCGAATTGCCTATTTTCACTGGCAATTTGGAGGATAGGTTAAGCTTCAAGCAAATAATCGTATTCACTATTCATGAGAACACTCAGCTTTCCGATTTGCAAAAATTACAATATTTAAAAGCGTCTGTTATTGGATCTGCCAATAAGTTAATAAAAGGCTTTCCAATAACTGAAGCAAGTTATGAGGAAGTTTGGGCAACACTAATTTCAAGATTCGATAATAAAAAAAAATCTAACTTATGCCCCGTTAAACAAATTCTTTAATTCGAAATCTTTGAAACCAAATTCTCAGAAATCTATTTTAGAATTATTAGACAACTGTAATGAAGCAATAAGTAACTTGAAATGTTTAGGATTTGAATTTAATTTATTTGTGGATTTAATTCTTGTTTATAATTTGCAAACAAAATTGGATGATAATTTAAAGAGGCAATGGGGATTATGTTTAGATAGTGATTCTTTTCCCACCTATGATGAATTTATTTTGTTTCTTGAAAATCAAGTGAGAAGCTTGCAAGATATTACTGATAGTACTTATTCTAAATTTGAAAGTAAAAAAAAGTAGTACTTAAAAAATCTCTTTCTAGTGCTGTAATATCTAATTCAGATATAAAATCCAATAATTCTGTCTGTTCAGATTGTTCGTAATCTCATGCACTTTTTAAGTGCCCACACTTTCTTAAAAAACTGTTGAAAATAGATGAAATACTGTGAAGGGTAAAAAACTATGCATAAATTGTTTACTTGGTAATCATTTCGTTAATAAATGTTTGATTTCCACAAAATGTCGACAATGTAATGTTAAGCATCATACACTTCTCCATTTCGAGAAAAATAAAGTTAATTCTCCACCTGTTATTGAAAATACTAATCTCAACATTGAAAGTCCATCCTTTGTCAAATCTAGTTGTTCAACTAGTACCCAATAGAGCTATCAAACTTTGTTATCGACAGCTATAGTTCTTGTAAAATCAAATACTGAAAAGTTTGTGCCATGTAGAGTCATGGTGGATTCAGGAAGTCAAAGACACTGATTTCCAGCTCTTGTGTTAAAAAATTAGGGTTACCTATGAAACCCACAAATCATATAATCTCAGGTCTAAATAATATGGTTGCAGAAACTGCTCTTTTTGAAGTTAATATTATTTTAAAGTCATATTATAGTAATGAAATCTTTGATGTGAATTCTTTAATAGTAAATAAGGTTACGGTAAATCTTCCTAATATTGTTGTTCGAAAATCTTCATGGCCTCATTTGGAAGGTCTACCTTTAGCAGATCCTAAATTTTATGTTTCGAGTCCAGTTGAAATTTTGCTTGGTGCAGATTTATTTCCCTTAATAATTTTAGGGTAATCTATCCTGGGTCCTAAAGGAATATATTGACTTACATCATATAGAACCCGTCTCAAATTCTGAAATTGATTCTAAAGATTGTTTTTACATGCCTCATCATGGGGTTTTGAAAGAAGATAGTACAACTAGTAAATGTAGGATGGTATTTGATGCCTCGGCTAAAGGTACATCAGGACACTCTTTAAATGACTTTCTTGAAACAGGTCCGAAGTTGCAACCAGATTTGTTTAAACTTCTTCTTAAGTTTAGAACATATTCAATAGCTTTAACCGGAGACATCGCCAAAATGTACAGACAGATATTGGTAAACCACAAACATGTTGACTTTTAGCGAATCTTTTGGCGATTCCAGCCACATGAATGTATTACGAGTTTCAGATTGTTGACTGTAATATACGGCACAGCCTGTGTCCCATTCCCGGCTATAAGGACATTGCACGAACTAGCCAAACATTATAGTTCAGAATTTCCTATTGCTGCGCAGTGAATTTTCAAGAATTTTTATGTGGACGATTATCTTAGTGGGTTGCATTCAATTGATGCAGCAAAACAATTGGTCAAAGACCTAAATCACGTTTTAAATCAAGGAGGCTTTACACTTAGAAAGTGGGCTTCCAACGTACCCGCAGTCATTGAAAATCTACCAGAAGATCTTAAATCCACTGGGCAAAATGTAAAATTTTCAGAAGATTCCTCCCAAAAAATCTTAGGCCTAGTTTGGAATTCGGCAGAAGACTTATTGAAAATTCATTTGAATGATGTCAAATCGGTGCATACCAAGCGAGAATCGCTATCGATGACAGCTCAAATCATTGATCCTTTTGGGATTCTAGATCCAACCACGATCATGTTAAAAATCATGATGCAAGAGCTTTGGAAGGATAAGTGTGCTTGGGATGATCAACTCCCAGATGATATTTTGAAAACATGGCAAGAATTTGATTCTCAAATGGAACTCTTAAAGTGTATTGCCATACCAAGATGTCTGAACTGTGAAACATCACCAGAGAACTACACAGTGATCCATGGTTGTTGTGATGGATCTGGCAAGGCCTACGCTGCAGTGGTATACCTTCGGACACTATCTTCTCTAGGTGAGATTTCAGTTAACTTTGTCGCTGCAAAAACTAGAGTTAATCCTTTAAAACATGTCACGCTTCCCAGAATTAGGCTATGTGCTGCATTCTTGCTTGCACAATTAAGTTCCACAATATTAGAATCTTTAATATTTAATGTAAATAAAATTTATTTGTGGTCCGATTCACAAATTGCTTTAAATTGGATTGAATCTCCTGCAACCAAAGGAAATCAGTTTGTAAAAAATCGAGCAAACAAAATCAAATCACTTGTCCCACAAGCAGTGTGGACTTATGTTGAAAGTTCGTTGAATCCGGCAGACTGTGCCACCAGAGGCATTCTACCGAGTCTTTTGCACACACAAATTGTGGTGACTTGGGATTGAATGCCTTAGTTCTAGTTTCAAGTTACCATTATTCCTAGTCAAATGTTCAAATGTAAAGTCAGAAAATTCTGAAGAAGAAAATTTTACTCACGTTGCAACATCCAGTCATAAAGCCTTTCCTGATTTTCTACCCAAATTCTCTTCTTTTTCACAACTTTGCAGAATCCTTGCATTGTGTTTGAGATTCGTTCATAACATTCGTTGTTGTAATCGTAATTCTAGACGTATTGGACTTGTCAGTACACCTTCAATGCTATTATACATATTCTTAAACTGATTCAGGAACAAGAGTTTTTGGTAGAACTGAATTTGCTCAGGAAAATCAGCCTTTACCAACCAACAAAAAATATTTATCCTGAAATATATTTCTAGATCACCAAGGTTTAATCAGAGTTGGTGGACGGTTGTCCAGACATCAGTCACTTAATCAAGATCAGAAATATCCAGTGTTTTTATCGAGAAATTACTTAATTACAAAATTAATTGTTGAGTAATATCATAAAAAACACCTTCATGCTGGTGATTCTTTCAAACAACTGATTCTTTCCCTAATTACACAAATGTATTGGATACTAAATGGTCGCTCTTACATTCGTCGAATTCTAAATGAATGTATTTTGTGCAAACGTTTGAAGAAACAAACTTGTCAACAAATTATGGGTGAGTTGCCAGTCGAACGCATAACTCCAACTCGACCTTTTCCAAAGGTGGGACTAGATTTTGCTGGCCCACTCATCACTAAACGAAAAGTGCCTAGATCTAAAGTTAAATTGAATTCATATATTTGTTTTTTTGTCTGCATGTGCACAAAAGCGGTGCACTTAGAAGCTGTTTTAGATTTATCTTCATCAGCTTTCTTAGCATCTCTAAAACGATTTGTTTCTAGAAGAGGACTGCCATCAGACATATTCAGTGACAACGAAAAAAGTTTCAGAGGGGTTGCTAACTATCTTAAGCAACTATTTCAAATCATTCGTTCTGAAAATGTTCAAAATTTTGCTACCAGCAACTTCATCAATTGGCATTTTATCCGACCATATTCCCCCCCATTTGGGTGGACAGTGGGAATCTGCTGTTAAATTGACGAAAAGTCATCTAATTAAGGCTTGTAAAGCTACCATTCTAAATTTTGAAGAACTTACTACTCTTTTATGTCAAGAAGCCTGCTTAAATTCCAGACCATTAACGCCACTTTTTTCAGATCCATCCGATGTTAGAGCTCTCACTCCCGGACATTTCCTCAGTGGCGGCTCGTGAACCGAAAATAGGTGATGAGCTCAAAAATAATATTTAAGTATTTCTAATCATAATTTTTATTAAGCATGGTCTTAACTTGAATTAACTAAAAATACTTATTTAAATGTAAATTTATATTCTATAAATGAATACAGCGTAAAATACAGTGTGCCGTTTCACCAATTTTCGGAGCACGAGCCGCCACTGCATTTCCTGATAGGATTTCCACTCCTTGAGATTCTTGAAAGTGGAAATTCGCCAAATCTCACTTTATCTTCTCGTTGGATTCTAATCCAGCGAATGAAGCAAGACTTCTGGAAGCGATGGTCTAGAGACTATCTACATCATCTGCAGAATCGACCTAAATGGATCACTCCACGAACTGATCTTCAAATTGGGGACTTGGTTGTCATTCATGATCCACAATCTATCCCTCTTCAGTGGAAGTTGGGTAGAATTATTCGTACCCATCCTGGACCTGATAACAGAGTTCGTGTAGTCAGCATTTCACACAGAGTGGTGAAATTCAACGCCCTATTGCTAAAGTGACACTTCATCTTCCGGTAGGGAAGAATGTTGAGAATTCTAATACTCTTAATTTTGACAACAGATGATAGCACTATGCAATTTTGAGAGAATTTTAGTATAAAAACATTGATTAAATTCATTCTTTTTATTGATATTTAAATGTGTTTTAAACGCTAAATTATTTAACTTTTTCTTTTATTATTATTTATTTTATTCATGTTTTCAATTAAATATTAGTTATACTTTAAATAATTTCTTTTTTCAATTTGCTGTGAACCGGTTAATTTTCCTCTGACCTAATCCTAGTTTGTTCTTTTTGTTGTGATTTTAACAAAAGCCTGGAAAAATTCATTCAAACGTATGAGCTGAAATAAAGTCAATAATCCACATTTATATTTAATTCTGTGTATTTATCCAAGATTTTATTCATTATTTCTTATATATGAAGTTTATTAATGCAATTGAAAGGAAGGTGAGTCCTTCAAATTCATTATAAACTGGTCTTATGATTCAATATATTTTTAAACCAGCGATTTTTAAAACCATACAGTCCACGATTCTATTCATAATCCCTCCAAGCATTCTAATTGCTCTTAACCCTTTAGTTAAGCTTTAGAAAACGGAAAATTTTAATGTTGTTTCCACAATGTATTTTTTACAGTATGCTAAAATAAAGTTTATTTCAATATGAACTGAATATGTAATTAACCATTCGAAGGTAAGTCTTATGATTATTATGTATGATCTTCACTGTTAAAAAACAAAGCTGTTTTATCTGAATATGACCATCAAATACGTACATTACATCATATATAGCAGGTTCTGCTCTCGAAATACTTCTGTCCTTTCTTCATTCAATGGATTTGGATATAAGGCAGATTGACTGCTATAGGTCCTAGGCCAGAGGGGAAGTGCCCTCCATGGGGTTCTTTCTAAAGTGTCCTAGCCCGTATTTACTCAAGTTTCGAAGAAAACGACGAAAAACTCCGAACGGCTAGGCACAAGAGTGCGACCTGGGATCGAACCCGGCACCTTATGTTCACCAGCTTTGAGCGCAGAACCGCTCGGTCGCTCGTGGACTCCCTTCAATGGAATACAGCTTTAAAAAAAAAAAAAAAAAAAAACCTCTTCTGCTATTCTAAAAAGTGCAAATACGCCTAACACTACATAAACACAGTTTGAAATCGGCTTTATAATGAAAACCTGTTTGAATGAATAAGAATTAGGCTCTAGTTATTTCTTCTTTTCATACACTATTGAAACCATAAAGATTGAAAACCATGAAAAAAATCGTATTAATTGGAGATACAAATTCTCTGTAATTCTCTGTACAAGATTTATTATTATTATTCAAAGTCTCGGTTAATTTTGAGAGAGTTCACATAGTTTTCAAAAGTTTCATTTTGTTTTTAAAAAAGGTTGAGAAATTCTCACCCATTATTTACCTCTAATGAGAACCTTGAAATAAGACTACCTCTTTAGTGCTATTGTTTACGAATAAAAAAGGCCCACCATCGGCCGAGCGGTTCTGCGCTCAAAGCTGGTAGACGTGAGGTGCCGGGCTCGATAACAGGTCGCGCTCGTTGGCCTATCCGTTCGGTGTTTTCCGTGGTTTCCTCCGAAACTTGTGTAAATACGGGCTAGGACCCCTCAGAAAGACCCCTCGGGGGACACTCATCGTCAGGCCTAGGACCTACAGCAGTCAATCGGCCTTATACCTAAATCCAATCCAGTCCGTTTACAAATAAAAATGATTTCAAAAAATAGTTAGATTTTCTTTCACAAAATTCAGTATCGTAGTTTTTATAGGGAAAACAAAAAAAAAAAAAAAAAAAAAAAAAAAAAAAAAGCTTTTGTTTTTTCAATATGAGAATTGACTGACTTCTTAATTTTGTCAAAAATAGCAAATTTAGATTTTAAAATAGTCTTAAAATGAAATAATTTTTATGCATAGTTTGAACGTTAACAATTTAATCACTGTAAAAAATTTCTGTAAAAATAAAGCGCTTTTTTTAACATAAATACAGCATAGGTTTCTGTAAATTTGTATAGCTAGGTCTGTAAAAATAATTGAAGATTTGTTACTTCACATTGTGCTGTAAATCGGTTTAAAAAATTTTCTAGAAGTCTTTTGGTGCGTATGACAAGATTTATTAACTAGTCAGTTCTGATGTTGACTTTATCTGTTTTTGTAAAGAAAAGTGTCTGTGATCCTAATGGCGCGGTTGACAAAGCGCTGGCCTCTAACACAGGTGATTGTGAGATCGAATCCTGGGCTACCCAAGACAGCTTGCTTCACATGAAAATTAATACGTTAGCTTTAGAGTGTAATAAAATAAATAAGTTTTTTGTGTTGTGGATTTCTCCTTGCACGCATGTGTAATAATTGCAAGAAACTCTTTTGAATCATTCGAGGAACTCAAACTTTAACATTTAATTTTACGGTTAATGCTACTTCTTTTGCAGGTTGATCGTATATTTCATCACAATGTAAAATTACTGGCGATACTTCATTCACCGTCTAAATATATTTTTACGGGCTTTGACTGGAATCTCTAATGCCGGGCTTTGCCCATAATTTTATTGCCGCATTTTTTACAGTGTATCTACACACACACACACACACACACACACACACATACATATATATATATATATATATATATATATAGGGTGTCCCTTAAATGGGAGGGGGATATATACGAGGGTGAATCAAATATAAACGAGACTTATTTTTTAAAATATTTATTTTGATTTTAAACGCACAAACAATCATAGTTTATTTTTCTACATAATCTCCTGATTTAGAAATACATTTTTCCCAGCGTATAGGTAATTTTTTAATTCCTTCCAGGTAAAAAGAGTCAGGTCGTGTTTGTAGCCAATTGCGCACATATGCTTCAACTTCATTATCGCTGTGGAATTTTTGCCCTCCCAAAGCTTCCTTCAGAGGACCAAAGACATGGAAGTCGCAGGGAGACAGGTCTGGACTGTATGGAGGGTGTTCCAGTGTCTCCCAACCCAGTTGCTCCAATTTTTGTACGGTCAGGGCTGCTGTATGGGGGCGAGCATTGTGATGGAGGAGAATCACTTTTCTCATCGGAAGGTCTCGTCTTTTGCGGCGATATGCAAGTCTCACCTTCAACAAGTTGACGAACACTGTCGATGTTGCCCGCTGTAATGCTGGTGCGGGGTCTGCGGTCATGGCTCTCATTTTCAACACGTTCACGGCCCTCCACGAACTGTTTATGCCAAGCAAACACTCTAGCTCGCGACAGCGTCTCTTCCCCGAACTGTGCAGTCAATCTTCTCAAGATTTCGGCCGGTTTTACACCTTCTGCAGCTAAAAACTTGATAACAATACGTTGCGCAATAGAGTGAGGTACCTCCTGCTCGGACATCGTAACGATGGACACTGAGCGAGTCTATGATGATGAGTCACGTGCTTCCCCCACTCCTGACAAACCAACCTAACAGCCAATAACAGCGGAACGTTCTTCCATCACTATTGCGCGCGCAGGTCCAAAAGTCTCGTTTATATTTGATTCACCCTCGTATATATATATATATATTTTAATACGATACGCATACTCTCATTTTTTTTTTCCTCTAAGAACCTGGAAAAAATTATACGGTCAATTAAATAGCCACTTAAACTAGGATTTACGCAAATTTTTCGGATGTGAAGGCAGTAAAAATACAAAGTATGCAAATGATTTGTTAATTATAATGCACTTAAATTAAAATCTAATTTAAATTAATCGAACTAATTACCATATTAGATATTACTCTTATTTGCTGAAGGAAAAAGTAAAAGGTCGTCGAATTTTTTGGAGGTATATGCAAATTTTCTGCGGTCTGAGAAAGCATGAATTATAAAAAGCAACCTAATAATGCAACTAGTTTTACTTTAATCTTTCGCTTTGCTATTGACAACCTTGCTGAGGCAAAAACAATTGTCCGATTTAGAAAGCGCGAAAATCCTTGGAATGAAAGCGAGTGGAATCAGTGGTGCAGCTGTTTCCAGGTCTATTGGTAAATCTAAAACGGTAGTCAATATATATTTTTAACCCTTTAAAGTATGGTAAATGCAAGCACCCTTTCAAGATGCCAAAAATCGACCGTTTTTAAATGGGCTTGTGTTTAAAAAATGCCTTATTTTGAAATAGTTCATAATTTAAGCCTACCATGCACCAGCCGAAGTATTTGCAATGTTCTAAGTTCCACCCCGAGGGTTCAGTTCGTAAAATTACAACCTCGAATATACTTGACAAACAAGCATAAACTAGCTCTCTTAGAAATTGTTAACAAATATGTTTCGTTTGGAGATAAATCGAAAGATATAGTTTTTTCGCATGAGAAAAATTTCATTTTGATAGGTCAGACGGCTTTAAAAAATACTGGCATGATATTAAAAGAAAATAATACCTTACTTTTCCAAGCGGCAGTATGAAGGGGGATAAGTAATGGTATGGGGGGTGTTTGCTGCTAATAACACGTTACCAATTATGGTAATTTATAGAAAAATGGATGAAAAAGAATCTCAAGATATGCTGAACGGTAGTTTGCTTCCGAATACAACTCTGTTTACATCGGGAGATTGACTGTTTCAGCCAGGTTAATTCCAGAATCCATGGTGCTCATTCAAAAAAAAAAAAAGCTTGGTTTGAAGCAAATGAGGTCCGTTTGCTTGATAGGCCGTTCTGCAGTCCGGATTAAAACCCATTGTAAAATATTTGGTGCATACTTGCGCAATCTGTTTATAAGGACATATGACAATATCGTGGAAAGAAAAGTCATCATTGCGGTCACAAATGCTTAGGAAAATATCAAAAAAAGAAACTTTATTTCGACTTGGTCCAATGATAATTTATTGACTGATAAAAGTTATTCAAAATCAAGGTGAATTTGTAGGATATTGACTTCATATTTTCTTTCACAATTCCTCGACCTTATATTTATTTCCAAGAGGATGTACCATCAGATTTTTAAATTGTCATTTAATGCTTTGATTAAGTTTTACATATGTTTATATGTTTATGATTTTTAATTTCATTTCTAAGAAAGAGTGATATTAAATTTTTCGTGTTTAACTATGTTTTCTACCTTTTTTTGTATATTTTGCGACCTTATACTTTTTTTCAGGGCTTATTTGACAATAACAACCCCTTTTTAGCAAAATATCAGCTCTCTGGGATAATTCTAACACGTGCTTAAATGATGAAAAAATTAGGATTTTCCCATCAATTCGACAACGTTATTCCAGAAAGCTGATATTTTGCTAGAGTGTTTAGAGTCAAAAAAAAAAGAAAAAAAAAAAAGGCATGCGTATCGAATTTCAGAGAAAAAAAAAAAGCAAAATACCACCTGCCCCTTATTTAAAGGACACCTTGATCTATCTATCTATCTATATATATATATATATGTATACTAGCCGCCTTCAACAAGCAGTTCATTGTCACTAGAAAATCCTGACCACACTCCGACAATCGGCTGCATTGCTTTAAGAGATTCTGAGTAGGAAATAAATAACCAGCCTGTTTCCGCTTCGTGAAAATTATATTAAGGCAAACTTTCGCTGATAGGTGCCTGCAGAATTACTTCATCGGCAGGTATCACCAGATTGATCATGTTCTGTGAAAAATCTGACCAATGAAAGTTCTGCTTGCTGACACTTTCAATTCGATATATTACATTAAACTCCAAAATTCCTTACTTAAAAATAATAATAGTAATAATAATATTATTATTATTATTAAAAATAAATGTATTATTATTGTTAAATTTTCAGTTTCTAATTTCGTTTAAATTCAAATAAACGAAAAAATATGTATGCTTGTTCTATATAAAGCAAGTGTTACGAATTGTTTCTTTTGCTCATTTTCGACAATTAAAGTATATTGCCTCTCAACAATGGAAGAACTTTTCTCAAGTTTTACAAAACGTAGTTCAAAAATGAAAGCAAGAATCAAAATATCTGTTTCACTTATCTTTTAACAAATATTACTACACGCATACGGAATAGATTTATGAAATACTCAGTTTTTGAAGAATTAAAAGCATGTTTTTTGGAGTTTTTTCCGAACGGTATTTATTTATTTATTTATTTTTACTTCATTGAGAGAATATAGCAAATATTGTTAACGTGACAAACGAAAAGGTTAACGTGAAAAACGTATCTTCAATAATTCATGCACTGCAAAGGGCTTTAGGTTAAAAATTAGTATTTTGAACATTTATAACTCCGAATAATATATCTCACATTTCGGTCAAAATATGGCATCCTATCTTACTGATAGAAAATTAATATTTTATATTATAGTTATTACAGTAATTGACGTAAATTACTTAATAGGTTCACATGAAATTCATGTGATGTCCAATTCAGAGCTTCTTTCTTGTTATTTGTCATATGTGTACTAAACAGCAAATAGTTATCCTTATTTATATTAACTTTTCACAGACCTCATTTCTTAGAGTATACCCAATTTATTATAGATGAACCCGAAAGTTTCAATAATATATGTGTGCATTTATATTGCATGCAACTTCGCGTGAGACAGAGTGTGTATATGAACATACTAGTGTTTACGTATCTCTTTAATACTTTGATATGAAAATATTTAAATTTTTAAAACTTAATATTGAGTCTTTCAGCAATGAAGCAAACTGTCCATTGTGTACTTATATTCACTCTACTTAAGTCTAAAAGAATATTTCCTCTTGCATTTTAATGGAAAATAATAAATATTAAAGCACTAATAAAAGCAAACTAGAAAATATCTATACTTAGATCGAGAGACAGTAATTTACTTGCAAAGTAAAAGTAATTAGATAAAAAAATACTTTTTCAGAGCAACGGGAAAATCATAAGTCTTAAATTGCCAGAAAGGAATTTTGCGAGATAATGTTGTTATATTTTCAGCAATAAATATAATTATATATTTTATTATCAATAAAAATATTCATATATAGACAATTTTCTGTTAAATAAATGCATATTTTAATATCTACGCTTCTAACATATATAAATGCAAAGTGCGTTTATAATGAAATTTATGTTATTACTCTAGAATAAAGTGTTCACTTATGTGATAGATTTTATGTTGGGTTGTCAGTAAAATCAAGTGAAAATCTGTCAACAAAATTAGCTTTCGTTACTTAAAAATATTAAAAAAATAAGTAAATGTACATCCACATTGAATAAAAAATTTAAGTTTTATAAAAGTATTTGTGCCATTTTATTTTTAAGCGATTTGAATAAATTAGTTAAATATTTAATCTTATTTTCTAAGTACTAAATACAAAGATAGCCATTGGATTAGAATAATAAATTTTATTTAAACTATCAGTTCATTATAACTGCTGGGATATACAAAATATTATTCTTTAACATAAATATTTTCTCAGGTATGTTTAGATTTCTTTCAATATCACATAATACATGATTTAATTTATATATAGATAAATAGATTGATAGACAGATGTACAGACACATAAAACCAGATTTGGCGTTAAACAGAAATATAAATATTTACACAACGTTGAAGATGCCAATGCAAAAAAAAATATATTAAGAGCAAGTTGCAGTTTCGGTAGCGTTAAGCGTATCGTCATCAGTGCAAAATGACAAGGTGAATTGTTGCTCTTATATATAGATAAGGAACCGAATTTTAGAGTTTGAGTAGCAGCCAGTAGAAATTTAAGAAACTGGAGGTGGTAACCAATAGGAATTTGGAATTTTAAGTGGTAGGTGAACATCAAGAATATATAGATTTTATGTAATATTTTCAACAATGAGAGAAAGGGGGTGCATCAAAATCGTAATTAATGATATATTTTATGATTTTTATAGATATGTAAAGCTTTTAGAAAATCGAGTTCGACAGATTATTGTCGCTAAATTAGAGTTAAAAGTATGGTTATACTCCCAATAATGCTTAGCAGTGGCCGATTTGTTAATTTCTGAATACATCTCGTGTTTTGTTTGATCAATATATGATTGTCCACATTGACAAACAGCACTATAAACACCACAAGAGTTGTGTATATCAATAGGACCTTTTCATGTAGAAAGGGCTACTTTGTTTGTTGGTGAGAAAATTATTTTAAAGTGACATTGTTCGAAAATTTTATTTATGACAAACTTAGATTTTGGAAAAAAGGCAAAAGATATCTAAATCTTTATTTAAATTCGATATTTTTGAATTTATTAAACCTTTTGTAGGCCACTTTACATTTATATTAAAACGTTTTCCGCAGCTATTTTAAGAAACTATCCCAATGAACTTTTCCTTTTTGTCTGGTCAAAAAGTTTTGTGATGCAAATAATTTTGTTATTAAATGTACTATAAACATTTATAGTAAGATCTGTGCGATGAATATGCTTATTGTCGACAACTACTAATGATAGCGGTTTAGTCCTTGTTAATTTGAGTTATTTTGAAACACTAAGAATTTGATAATTGAAGTTTGTTTTTTTTCTGATTTTATGTCGCACCATTGTCAAAAATCTAATTCAGTAAATTCATTTCGATATATAAGAGGTAAAAATATCATAAAATGTTCAGTAAAAAAGAATGAAAAAAGTTTGTTAGACAAATAACGAAAATAGTATAAAAATATAATGATAAAATTCAGTTTTAATGATGTATCTTCGGATTGGTGAATAACTACTTTATTAACTACCAAAGATATGTTGGTTGTAATATTGGCATGAAAAAAAAAAATGCGCACATAAGTTTTCTCTCTCTTTTTTTTTTCCATTAACAATCGTATCGTTATCAAGAAAACTGTCATAAATATGACAGTTTTATAAATATGACTATTTTTTATTCATCAAAATCATACAAAATATATAATTCCGGCAACAAATTTAATGTGAATCAAATCTCTACCGTTAAAAATTGATTAGACTGTACTTTTCAACCGATAAGTAGAAAAAGAAAATATATTATTACAAATTCGGGATATAGAATTTAATAATTTATGCATCGTTTTTAACGCTTTTACATTAAATATTTAATGTAAAATTGTTTTTGTGGTCACCACTTTCTTTTACTAAAAAAGCTGTTTTTGGATGGATTCAAGGCTTTTTCTATTCCGTACAATTATATCGAAACGTTTCAGTCTCTGTTAAAATATAAATTAAATCATTCAAGTAATTGAATTCAACTAAAGATTATTTCGTCTTTTCCTCCTATGGAAATAAGTTAAATTTAATTCAGCTTGACTTAATTTCGGTCTTACTTTTTAAGATTGGAAATGCGATTTTAAGATGTCGGTTAAGATTAAATTTACTCTCAACCCTTTTTTTTTTTTTTTTTTTTTTTTATAAACTGATTTTTTGCTTCTTATATACTACTAGCTGACCCGTCCGGCTTCGCACTGATGAACAAATTTTAGTTAAAGATGGATTGATATGTAAAAAATCAAGAAATATATCAGTTTATATGTTATAGTCAGGCAATATTATTAACTGGAAAGTCAAAATATAATTTTACAATTATTTTTTTTAATTAGTTGTTAAATGTTGGCAATTTTTACTTAATGCTATTTATTTATTTATTTCATAAAAAGAAACATCTCTTTACTCATGAATAAAAAATATTGAAAAATAAACCTATGACATGAAAATGTTTTTGATAAAATTGACGTCATAATAGCTTTAATTATTATTTATTTTTTCATTTCGCAAATATATTTAATTTTTTCCATAATTGATTATTATTTTAATAATGTATATTAAAGGAGAAATCAATAATATGAAGCAATATTCGTACAATATATACTATTACAGAATCTGGTGTGAAACAACCACACGACTTCCATTACCCACTATTACACGTAATATATACAATTTTTTGGAGATATTACTTGCATTTTTTGAGATTTTCGAGTAAGAGAAACTTGTTACACGTATAAAGACACATACAACAGAGTTTGCATAGCGAGTTAAAAAATAAGGGGAAAAAAATAGATAGTTATTTTTTTAAACACGAATTTCCGAGATCTAAAACTGAACTACCTAATCAGGATGACCGTTAATATTCCTGTAATAAGCACGTAATACTTGAGAAAGGTTATCTAAATTGGATTAAAGAAAAAATTTTCAAGAATACGTTAGAGCCGTTTTTGAGATATCAACTTTTACCAAAACTTAACATACTCAATTATTGACCTAAAAACAATAATTACATACAAAAGGATATTTAATAGGAAGTTAACATGGCGAGTTTGAAAAAAATCCGTACAGGCGTTTTTAAAGAAACGCACTTGCGAAGTCTGAAATTGAGCTGTTTATAGAGGACGCCTATCAATTTTCCTGAACTAAGCAACTTTTCAATCGAAAGGGCATCTAATATATTATTTATATAGCAACTTTGAAGAAAATCATTAGAGGTGTTTTTGAATATGGGCTTAGGGTCCCATTTCTGGTTTTCGATGACCCAATTCCTGTTTTTCAATTTTCACGAAAATTTGGAAAATTTATCTGTACACCAGACCTGAATCACTTGTGAAGTTTAGTAGTTCTATTTTCATTAGTTTTGGAGATATGACAGCCAGAAGATTACACACACACGTGCACATATACACACACACTGACCAATTGCCAAAACCTATACAATACTTCCACTATCTACGGTAGTAGGGTAATTGAAGTAAACACATACATCTCGCATTTACTACGATAATATACAGATTTTCGTATTACGTTTTCGATCGCCAAATACAAAAATCGCCAATGACGATAGATATCAAATCTATGCTTTGTTTTCAATTAAAATATTGAAAATTTTAATTAAAAATTTATTTTACCAAAATTTATTATAGCTTCTAGCACTTAGAGAGAGACAGTGTAACTTTTGATTATTGAAAGAAAAAAAAATAAAAAAAGCAATCGGCTTTTTAGTTCTAGCGATCGTTCTCTACATATGCATATAAACCTTTCTTTTTTTTTTTTATATTAGTATAGCTATAATAGAGCATAGGTATATTAAATAGGTTTCCAGTCAACATAATGTAACTCAAATAATTAAATGCTATTTACATTTCAGTAATGGCTGTATGCGCTATGTATATTGAGCTACTTGCCATAACTGTTAGTTGCTAAAAATAGTCGCCAAATAAATTTAAACACCTCAATACGCAAGCAAAGTATGACATCACTGACCGCCCGTGGATGCAAGAAAAAGATTTTCCATGTTAATCGCTCATTGGATTTTTTTTTTTATTAAAATTCTAGAAGAATTATTTCCCGATTTTAATCCTCATATTTGGGTATAGATATGTATTAGTTATTGTATGCATGCGTTAGATTGAGTTATTTTGCTGTCAAATTGACAAAATTTTAATTTTAAATTTCAAAACTGTCACCCTTGGCGTTTTTTGTATTTGGCGATCAAAAACGTAATACGAAAATATACATGCCAGATGTATATTTTCGTAATATGTATTGTACGAAATATTGTTTCATATTATTCGTTACACTCTTAATGTAAGTTTTTAAAATAACCATGATTTTTGAAAGGAATTAAATTATATTCGCCAGATAATTTGGCGATATTTTTTTTTTCTGCCAAGGATGACGGATATCAAATCTATTCCGCTGCAACATATTAGTATATTATATCAGATACTTTATTTAGACATTTGAAAACAAATTTGACTTCAAATTATGATAGAATATTTATCCTTTCCCTTTTAATTAGTTTATTAGTTGGATGTTTATTGTGTAAATATCATCCTTTGAAATGAAATGTTTATGTTTTCAATCGAATATGGAAATTTGCCATTTTTTTTTCTAGAGTTTTGAAATTTAAAATTCCAATTTTATCAATTTTACAACAAAAACAATTTAATCTAACGGATGCACATGATAACTAATACATATCTATATCCAAATATGGGGATTAAAATGGGGAAATAATTTTCCTCGATCTTTATTATTTTTTTACAAAAAATCCAGTTCACTTTTTATATTATTGTTCGCGTGAAAATATATTTTATTATATGTCTAAAAATAAATTAATTCGTAAATCTTTTTGTCAACAATTATAAATTAAAATAAATAATATTATAAAATAGAATTTCTTGTTTTATTTTATTTTATTTATTTATCTATTTTTAAATTCCAATTTCGTTTACACACATCAGTTTAAACCACGGAGTAATAAAGACTCCGTGGTTTAAACATTGATGCTTAGATATTATATCATATCATATCAAATTAAATTATTAGAAAAATAAACACTTTTAATTCTATAATGACGTCAGATTTAACGTGTAAGTTTAACAATCCGCGATTGTAATGAAATGCTCGCCCTCTGGTGGGCTAAGGTGAAATTATCACACCACTGCATATCCTCATATTATGCAATCGACTTTCCATGTTGAAATGGCGGAGAAAGAATAATAATTACACGTGGCTGTTATATTTACTAACAACTGCAGTGTTCAGAGAGCGCCATCTATCGATCATTACAAACGCGGATTAAAAAAGCTTTATATGAATTTCAATTTAATGCACGTGCAAATATATTTCTTTTCTTTTCACGTCAGGATATTTTAAAAACGAAATGAATATGTAAATGTTTCTTTTATGTTGGCAGCAGCTAATTTTTTTAATATTTCATTATTTCCATTTCTGTTACGGCTTCTATGGGGATTTTAATTAAAATGCTCAGATTTTAAACTAAAATTTATTTTATCAAAATTAAATATAGCCTATAACAATATGGCATACTGTAGCTTTCGGTCAGTGAAAGAAGTTTTTAAATCGGTTCAGTAGTTTCAGAGATTACCCTCCACAAACAAACAATTTTTTGCGCTTTATATAATGACTAGCTGACCCGTCCGGCTTCGCACTGATGAACAAATTTTAGTTAAAGATGGATTGATATGTAAAAAATCAAGAAATATATCAGTTTATATGTTATAGTCAGGCAATATTATTAACTGGAAAGTCAAAATATAATTTTACAATTATTTTTTTTAATTAGTTGTTAAATGTTGGCAATTTTTACTTAATGCTATTTATTTATTTATTTATTTATTTCATAAAAAGAAACATTTCTTTACTCATGAATAAAAAATATTGAAAAATAAACCTATGACATGAAAATGTTTTTGATAAAATTGACGTCATAATAGCTTTAATTATTATTTATTTTTTCATTTCGCAAATATATTTAATTTTTTCCATAATTGATTATTATTTTAATAATGTATATTAAAGGAGAAATCAATAATATGAAACAATATTCGTACAATATATACTATTACAGAATCTGGTGTGAAACAACCACACGACTTCCATTACCCACTATTACACGTAATATATACAATTTTTTGGAGATATTACTTGCATTTTTTGAGATTTTCGAGTAAGAGAAACTTGATACACGTATAAAGACACATACAACAGAGTTTGCATAGCGAGTTAAAAAATAAGGGGAAAAAAATAGATAGTTATTTTTTTAAACAGGAATTTCCGAGATCTAAAACTGAACTACCTAATCAGGATGACCGTTAATATTCCTGTAATAAGCACGTAATACTTGAGAAAGGTTATCTAAATTGGATTAAAGAAAAAATTTTCAAGAATACGTTAGAGCCGTTTTTGTGATACCAACTTTTACCAAAACTTAACATACTCAATTATTGACCTAAAAACAATAATTACATACAAAAGGATATTTAATAGGAAGTTAACATGGCGAGTTAGAAAAAAATCCGTACAGGCGTTTTTAAAGGAACGCACTTGCGAAGTCTGAAATTGAGCTGTTTATTGAGGACGCCTATCAATTTTCCTGAACTAAGCAACTTTTCAATCGAAAGGGCATCTAATATATTATTTATATAGCAACTTTGAAGAAAATCATTAGAGGTGTTTTTGAATATGGGCTTAGGGTCCCATTTCTGGTTTTCGATGACCCAATTCCGGTTTTTCAATTTTCACGAAAATTTGGAAAATTTATCTGTACACCAGACCTGAATCACTTGTGAAGTTTAGTAGTTCTATTTTTATTAGCTTTGGAGATATGACAGCCAGAAGATTACACACACACGTGCACATATACACACACACTGACCAATTGCCAAAACCTATACAATACTTCCACTACCTACGGTAGTAGGGTAATTGAAGTAAACACATACATCTCGTATTTACTACGATAATATACAGATTTTCGTATTACGTTTTCGATCGCCAAATACAAAAATCGCCAATGACGATAGATATCAAATCTATGCTTTGTTTTCAATTAAAATATTGAAAATTTTAATTAAAATTTTATTTTACCAAAATTTATTATAGCTTCTAGCACTTAGAGAGAGTCAGTGTAACTTTTGATTATTGAAAGGAAAAAAAAAAAAAAAAAGCAATCGGCTTTTTAGTTCTAGCGATCGTTCTCTACATATGCATATAAACCTTTCTTTTTTTTTTTATATTAGTATAGCTATACAGCATAGGTATATTAAATAGGTTTCCAGTCAACATAATGTAACTCAAATAATTAAATGCTATTTAAATTTCAGTAATGGCTGTATGCGCTATGTATATTGAGCTACTTGCCATAACTGTTAGTTGCTAAAAATAGTCGCCAAATAAATTTAAACATCTCAATACGCAAGCGAAGTATGACATCACTGACCGCCCGTGGATGCAAGAAAAAGATTTTCCATGTTAATCGCTCATTGGATTTTTTTTTTTTTTTTAATTAAAATTCTAGAAGAATTATTTCCCGATTTTAATCCTCATATTTGGGTATAGATATGTATTAGTTATTGTATGCATGCGTTAGATTGAGTTATTTTGCTGTCAAATTGACAAAATTTTAATTTTAAATTTCAAAACTGTCACCCTTGGCGTTTTTTGTATTTGGCAATCAAAAACGTAATACGAAAATATACATGCCAGATGTATATTTTCGTAATATGTATTGTACGAAATATTGTTTCATATTATTCGTTACACTCTTAATGTAAGTTTTTAAAATAACCATGATTTTTGAAAGGAATTAAATTATATTCGCCAGATAATTTGGCGATATTTTTTTTTTTTCTGCCAAGGATGACGGATATCAAATCTATTCCGCTGCAACATATTAGTATATTATATCAGATACTTTATTTAGACATTTGAAAACAAATTTGACTTCAAATTATGATAGAATATTTATCCTTTCCCTTTTAATTAGTTTATTAGTTGGATGTTTATTGTGTAAATATCATCCTTTGAAATGAAATGTTTATGTTTTCAATCGAATATGGAAATTTGCCATTTTTTTTTTCTAGAGTTTTGAAATTTAAAATTCCAATTTTATCAATTTTACAACAAAAACAATTTAATCTAACGGATGCACATGATAACTAATACATATCTATATCCAAATATGGGGATTAAAATGGGGAAATAATTTTCCTCGATCTTTATTATTTTTTTACAAAAAATCCAGTTCACTTTTTAGATTATTGTTCGCGTGAAAATATATTTTATTATATGTCTAAAAATAAATTAATTCGTAAATATTTTTGGCAACAATTATAAATTAAAATAAATAATATTATAAAATAGAATTTCTTATTTTGTTTTATTTTATTTATTTATTTATTTTTAAATTCCAATTTCGTTTACACCACGGAGTAATATTAATAGGAGTTGAAGGTCCAATGGGAGAAAGCTACGAAACTGTGATCTAAAATTTTGGTAAATATTGAGGGCGCCACTTGTCATTCCTCCCTACTTCGGCGCGGATATACTGTTGTTTTCAATAGAATTTTGCTGAAGTACATTTAAAATTTTTTATTTTAAGCAATTTAATTTCTTTGTAAGTTCTTAAAACTGCATAATTCAGATGTTTCAAATAAATGCTTCGTTCCTAGTTGTAAAACAGGCTATGATAGTGATAAGAAAAACAAAAAAAAAAGCCCTAGGAGAAAAATAAAGTCCGAGTTCGTGTTTTCTGCACCTAAAGTAAGTTTATTTTTTTTCTTTACAAAATTTCATCCATTCTCCTTCCTCCCAATTGTCTGTTTTAGCTAGCTTCAGTTCATAAGAATCGTCATTTTTTAAAAGCTTTCTTTCAAAGTAAAATTAGTATAAAATGGCTCTTAAAAAAAAACATGTTGGTTAGAATACTTTATTTAATGAAATTTACTTTCAATCGAAATTTTTTCAGCTTGATATTATTTAAAAAAAAATAATTAAAACGAGACATTTCCCCATTGAATAACATTGCGGAAGCTGGAGAGTAGGAAGGATTGCACGCTGGCGCCCTCTGTAAACATTAGAAAACAACATCACAAAATTTCAGCGTTACCTTCTTCTCCTGACTTTTTACTCCGTGGTTTACACACATCAGTTTAAACCACGGAGTAATAAAGACTCCGTGGTTTAAACATTGATGCTTAGATATTATATCATATCATATCAAATTAAATTATTAGAAAAATAAACACTTTTAATTCTATAATGACGTCAGATTTAACGTGTAAGTTTAACAATTAAAAAAGCTTTATATGAATTTCAATTTAATGCACGTGCAAATATATTTCTTTTCTTTTCACGTCAAGGTATTTTAAAAACGAAATGAATATGTAAATGTTCCTTTTATGTTGGCAGCGGCTAATTTTTTTAATATTTCATTATTTCCATTTCTATTACGGCTTCTATGGGGATTTTAATTAAAATGCTCAGATTTTAAACTAAAATTTATTTTATCAAAATTAAATATAGCCTATAACAATATGGCATACTGTAGCTTTCGGTCAGTGAAAGAAGTTTTTAAATCGGTTCAGTAGTTTCAGAGATTACCCTCCACAAACAAACAATTTTTTGCGCTTTATATAATGATATAGATATAGATTATTTCTTCTTATAAATTCGACGTCTTCTCCATAATAATTACCTGCCAACTAAAGTTTACGACTAATAAAATAAATTGTGGATTTTGTTTGAACAGCGCAAAACTTTCCATTTGTCAAAAAAAAAGTTTTTTTTTTTTTTTTTTAATATTTCATGATTGAAATAACAACAACAATAAAGATATAAAGAAATAAATATTTGCATTAAATATCAAGTAATACATACTACCTTATTAGAAAGCTATTCAAAAATTATAATTTCTACTGAAATCGTAGTTTTTTAAACAATAAGTTATTTTTTCGTGTAATATTAAACTGTGAAAAAAATTCTGTAACTGACATCCAGAATCTAGATTGTGGCTGTACTAAAATAGTTCCATGTCATCCTTATAAATTCTAGTCCTCTTTGAAAGCAAATTCTAGAAATCCCTATTAGAATTCTAGATTGTTTGTCTATATTATAGAGGTCAAACTTATTTAAAAATCTCAGCATATAAATGTACAAGAGACATGTTTCAGCAGCTATAAACTTGGTTTATAATCCAATTCTAGAAAATCAAACCAGAATTTCACAAAGTATTCAGAATATTGTTTCACCATCTAGAAATGTAAAGACTAAAAATTCTTGATAATTTCGTCTTTTCATCTTATTCACGTGCCTTACTCGCATAGTTCGGAAATCTATATTTCTAGTTTAGGTATTTAGAAAATGACCACTTTTTCGTTCTAGATGACGGCGGTATATATATATATATATATATATATATATATATATATATATATATTCTTAGTGTATTCACTTTTCAATTTTATATTTTTTAAACACATTTACCACTTTTCTACTTATTCGAAAGACTTTGAAGTAAAACTTCTTTAAAAAAAACATAAAAGATATCCTCATATAAATTAAAAAGTTCAAAACGAACAATAAACATTCACAGTGTGTATTTTTAAATTATTTCAGATAACTGGGACGCACTATTATAAATTTTACTTTTTCGGTACTATTTTTATTATTTTTTAAACAATATTAATATTGTAAAAAACTGCGAACACATTTTTCTTCATTTTCAGAATAATTTATTATAAACATCACTAAATCTATCCTCATTCTAAACAATTTCACACCTTTCATTATGCTTATTCAGGATTCAAACTGACCTAAACTTTATATACGAGGTGTGGCTATAAATTGACGATGTGATGCTTCCACAGAAATACACATGCGCCAAACATTAACAACTAACAGCTGTGTTGTGTGGAGCATTCTCTTTCGAATACGGCACTAACCATAACTCTAAACAAATTAGTCTGACTGTGACGTCCGAGAGTATTATATTTGTTTTGTTGTTTTTCCAGAAAGGTAAATAAGGGTCGTAATAGAGCAACGGATCTTCGTAAAATTTCACGAAACTTAGAAAGCGCTACTGAAACTTATAATACAAAAAAGAAAAAAAAAAAAAAAAGGTAGGGGGGAGTGGGGATGAATGGGACATTTTAATTTTTTTTTTTTTTATTAATAACGTTCACCATATTTAATTCAGATTTTTATAGCATTGCTCATAAGTACAATTCAGTAATCAGTTATATATAAACATACTAACTTTAATAAAAAATTATCATTTTTAATTATTATTATTATTTATTTATTTTTTTACATACATGTGCATTGTCCCATTCATCCGCACCTATGGGGATGGATGGGACAGGACTGGGGTTAACAAAGAAAAGAAAACAAAATGGAAAGTAAATAATTTTTTAAAGTTAAATTGGTTTATGTGATTTTATTACACACTATGAAGTTACTGAAATTAACATAAACTGATGTATTGACTCAAATTAACACCAAAAGGCAAAAGTCCTTTGGTTCGCGCAGTTCCTAGTGTTTTATGCTTTGACAATTTAATCTAATAAGATCTGATCTAAAACTAAATAAATAAATTAAACACTAGAAATATAGAAACACTAGACACTAGAAATACATGAATCATTATAATAAAGATAAATTTAATCCAATAAATATAATCCAGATAAATTTGTGTTTCCGACTGATCGGGGAAAATAAGCATTCTATTTTGTATTACATTAATAATTATCACCAGAATTTATTTAATTAGCTTGATTGAAATTGTGATTTTAATTATTATTAATTAATTAATTAATTTATTTTTTTTAATTATTGATATTATTGATTTACGTTGCATTCAATATTCTAACTTATAATTATTTTAATCATAATTATTATAAACAAAAATCAGAACAATTAATTTCAATTTATTTTTCTCTAAATCAAAGCTACTTTTATAATCCATGTTATGACTATCGAGCTACAGATTATTAAAAAAATTGAAAATCTATTTATGATTTGTTTTAATTTAATTCTTGTGTACAATTTTAAATTAGCACATAGTGGGGAATGTCCCATTCATCCCTAATCAAACTGTTTCATTCATTCCCACCACCACATGATCATATAAAACATGAAATAGGCACAAGGAACAATTGTCAATATTCTTCTTGAATATCATAAAGACAATAAAAGATTATGCCATTTTCAGCATATATGAGTTATATTAACTTTAAGCAAATAGTTAATTTTTAACGACTGTCTAATTGAATCAGTAAAAAGTTACTCTGGGGCAAAAAAATAAACTTTAATTTTTTTCTGCCCTTCAATAGACAGCCCAATTCTGAATCTACACTTGATAAATGACCTCAGTACTGCCATATATCAGAAAAATTGTCAAGTTTCAAGTGCTTGCAAAACAAAACAAATTTGCTATTGTGCCATTCATCCTGCGTCCCATTCATCCCCAAACTTCCCTATAGCAATGGATGTTTATCGTCCACAAGTTTTTGAGTGGCTTAAGCGTATCTAAGATGACTTAGAAGATATCGAAGATGATTCATGCCCGGGTCGCTCTTTCATGTCGAAAACGGATAAAAAATATTTTTAAAGTCGGTAGTCTGACTCTATCAGGCATTCGGTTAAGTAACTTAAAATTCCTTGCTTTACTGCATGAAAGAATAAGAAAAAAAATGACCCTAATTGCGGAACAACAAGTTACTGCTTCTTTATCAAGGCAACGCACCGGTTCATTCTGAATTGTCTGTCAAGATGTTTCTAGCCAAGCACAACATTCCAGTATTAGACCATCCGCCTTATTCATCAGACCTTGCACCATGCAATTTTTATCTGTTTACCAAAGACAAATCTGCATTATAAGGAACGGAATTTCAATCCGTGAAGCTGTGAAGGCAAACGCGGCACGCACCAGAAGGGGCTCACAGAAGACTTCAAACACACTGTTTAGAAAGAAAGTCCGCTTGGAGTATTGCAGGGATAGAGAAGAAGTATATATTGAAAGAGAAAATAACTAAAATGTATATATTTAAAATAAAATATTTTACATTAGCAGTCTCATTATTTTCTATGTACACCTCGACTAAGTCTTTTTGGGAAACACTTTTCATTTTATAGGTATATATTTAAGGTAAAATTGTATATCATTTTTACATATTTTTATATAATTTCCATACATATAAAGTTTCCATAATTTGGGGATTTCATTTTTGTTTTCCTAACCTCATTAGACATCATATAACTGAGATTTTTATTATTATTATTATTATTATTACCATCTCTTTCCAACCGCTATTTTCGTGATTTATCACTTTCGTTCTTGTTTTTCAACGAATTAAAAAATGAATATAACAATTATATTATGTTAAGCATTTTTACTTAACAACATTTTAAAACTCCTCTTTGTAGAATTTCGCAAGGAGCATACATAATAAATTATCTATATTATGTTTAAAGACATTGTTCAGTTTTCTTAAGTTGACAGGTTAAAAATGTTTTATGAATCCTGAAATATTTATATGTTCATTTTACTTTGTTATAAAAGTAAACACGTAAAAGTACGCTTTTAAACATTAAATATTTCTTGGAAAAAATCTATTATAAATTATCATTTTCTTCGTGATTTTTTTATAGTATTCACTGATATTTTTCTGGATTATAAATTATATAATCGGGACATTAAGTCTTCTTGTATCCCGTGGTGATTGATGCGCTTCACTTTGTGATGACGAAGTAAATCTTCCAATTCCTCATTCAACATAAATAATATAAGGAAATATAATCTTATTCAATATAAAAAAAATAAGATAAATAAATAAATAAATAAGTTACATCAAGTTCTAGTGCATGAATCAAAACCATCAAATAATATGGCAAATCTAATTTATAGTCAAAAATTGTATTGAAGTAAGTGTGCCACGTACGAAATAAAGTGAATATAAAGTTTGTAAAAAAGCATTTTTCCCCCCTAAAATTAATGAAACTGTATTGAGAATAGCAATATTTAGTTTAGCTTTTCATTTTCTGTATTTAAACGTTCATTGTTTAAATTTTGATTTCATAGGAGCTGTCTGGCAATATCTGAGTGAAGCTAAGGAAAATCCGCCTAAAAATATAATTATCTATATGTTATTTGTGCAGAATCTATTTGCAAAAATAAATCTAATGAATAAAAATACTATCATCTAGTAACAAATAAATAAATTCAAATTGTTGTATGGGCGGTATACAAGCCTGCAGAAGTAGGAGGCATTAAAGTGAGTTTAAATGTTCGGTTGAAGTTTGACAGCAGAGAATGGAGGATAATTTTCCATATTTTCTGTGATATATACAATATACTCATTATATAAATAAGAATTTCTTCTTGAATTAAAAATTATTTGGTTAATATAATTGGGTTCTAGTATCATTATTTGACTAAAAGAAAGAAAATAATCTGGTGTGTCACTCACACGACTTTCTCTTACCCTGAAATTTAATACTATAAATACAGGTTGCAGATTAATAGGTAAGATAACGAGTACTGTTATGTAAACCTATGTAAACCAATTCATATTAGGCTTCTGAAGAGCTTTATATGATAACTAGTTCTGTGTGAGGGGGGCTACCGCACCCCTCAATCCCCCGTTTCCTTAATGCACCTACATTTATATAGAATTTAATTCGGTTATTAAAAAATAATTCTCTTTTTTAAAAATAAATTATTAAAATTATTATTTAAAAAAAAATTATCTTTTATGATAAGGCTGACGATCTCCATATTAGAGAAGTAGTATCACACCAAATATCCAAAAAAAAAAAAGTCCATTTTATTCTCAATATTTAAAAAAAAAAAAAAAAAAAAAAAGTACAATTTTTTTTTTCTAAGTTTTTTTTTCGTTAAAAGTAAAAAAATCGATAACTTTGTTTTAAATTATCGCAGATCGATGGTTCAACCATTCGTTTTAAAGGTATTGGCGAGCTCTTTTGAAAGATACCCATCATGAAAATTTACTCCCCTCGAGGGGGGACTTCCTACCCCAGGGGGGAGGCAAGGCTCCTACATACACAAAAAAAAAATTCCCAGTTAACTATCTCTATTACAAAAATTATATATTCGTTTCATTTGGTTTAGAGCAGTCTATAGACGTTAAACTCTACTTTCCTGCAATTTCCCCCATAGACGTAATGTATTAGAATTCTCTTGATTGTCCCTGTACACGATCCATTTGCTTGATCTTAACGAAAAGCTTACTGTAGCATCCCTATATGATACACATTTAGAATACCAAGTTTGAACTTTCTGCCATAATTTGTTTTTGAGATATGCTGATAACAGACACACACACAGACACACAGACACACGCACAGACACACAGACCATTTGCTAAAAACATGATTTTCGTATTCAGAGGACCTCAAAACGTGTAAATATAACAAAATCTCGCTTTCGAAAATTTGACCCAAAAACAATACTTTCTCTACCTTATGGGTAAGAGAAAGTAAAAAAGTCGATCTTGAAAATCATTATATTTTAGGGAGCGGTTCTGCGCTCAAAACTGGTTGACGTGAGGTGTTGGGTTCTATTCTAGGTCGCGCTCATCGGCCTAGACGTTCGGAGTTTTCCGCGGCTTTCTCTGAAACTTGCGTAAATACGGGCTAGGATCTCTTAGAACACCCCTCCCCCCACACCATAGAGAGAATTCTCCCAAAGGCCTAGGATTTTAGTGCAGTCAATCAGCCTTAATCTCACAATTCAACCAAACAACCCTTATATTTTAGAAAAATATAACATGTACTTTTAGTATACATTTTCACTGTATTACTACATACTATTGGCAGAAAAGTTATTCGAGAGTTAGCAATAATTCCTATGTAAAAAAAGTATGCTTAATACTGTTTTTTTTTTAAACAAATCCTTGTCGAATCATGTTCTGAGACTGACTAAGAACATGACTCGACAAGGATTTATTTGACAAAGCAGTATTAAGTGTACTTTTTATGTATAGGAGTTATTTCTAGCGCTCGAATAATTTTGCTGCCGACTGTATATGTTTATATAAGTTTTCGGAATAAAACGAAAGTATTTTTGATAATACAACAGCAATTTTAACTTAATATTAATTTTAGCGTTGGTGTCTTTTTGAAAATATGACATTAATAATTTCGCGATGCGCAAAATTTTATTACGAAATACAAGACAGAAAAGTTCTCTTTTTTAAGTAGACTATGTATTGCGCTAAGATAAGAAGTAAAGTTACAGCTTTCTAGAAGTAATTTAATTAGTTCTGTTTCCTACATATTTAAAGTAAAATAAGTAAATGGCGTTGAAAGCTTTAACAAGAATTCATATTATTACATTGATTTAATTTTTTCTTTACTGCCTAACTTAGTTATGGAAAACATAACGTTATTTACTTTAAAAAGCTGACCTACGCATTTTTATTATAGATTTAATTATTTAGTTAGCAGTGTAAATATGCCATAGGTATGTTAAAATATGGAAATATTAATGCTGAATGTATTTTGTTAGTGCAATAAAAACTGTGTCTTTGCTAAAGAAATATATATATATATATATATAGTTGCAAGTCTTAAATAATTCCTTTGTCTCAATTGGGCTTTTGCCTAAAAGTAATGTCATAATCAAAGTGAATATGAAAGGCATTATTTCCACGGACCCACCAGCGGTCGAGCGGTTCTGCACTAAATATTAATACACTGGAAGTGCCGTGTTTAAATACAGGTTGGGCTCATTGACTTAGCCTTTCGGAGGTTTCGTGGTTTTCTCCAAAACTCGCGTAAATACGGCCTAGGACCTCTAAGAAAGACCACAACGAAGGGCATCCCTTCTATAGGCCTAGAACCCAAGTATATTCAATCAGCTTTAAAACCAACAATTAACCAACTAACATTCCTTCCATTTCCAATAAGGATGTCCTTGGCGAAAAACTGATGGCGATAAAACAAATCTCGAGATAAAGTGGTTTAGAGTTTCGAAATAGTAGTTTCGAAGTAGTTTCGAAGCTATATGTTGAGTGAAAACTGATATCTGAAAACTTCTATTGGTTTCTAGAACAAAACCATAGTAAAATTCCATCGGTAAAAAGTATAAATAGTGGTAGTTTGATCTCCGCTGTGGCGTTGTGTTCAGAGAACTATTCTGAACGATTGCATTTCGGCGAGTGTATTCCAAGCGATTAATCTTTGTTCGTAATTCAACGAAAATCCTACTCTGTGGAGTGCCAGATTGTCGCCAATTGCCCATTGCGCAGCACTATGTCAACGTAAAACCCGATCAACCATCAATCCACCTGCTCTGTGGAGTATTCATGCTAACTCCTTTACACGTGTCGAACAAGTGACTATTTTCTTCCTAGGACTTTCGTCCAATAGTGAATTCGTCCAATTGTGACACGAAGGTCAGCTTTAATAAACACTTTCAAGAACATTCATTGAAATCATAGATTTGTTAAAATGCTTGGACTTTTCCCTGAATAAAATGTTTTTATCGTTTAAAATCTATCTGTTTCCTTATGAACTACGAGAGTCGACATTTTCGTAAGTATTTCTCCCTCTATACATATTTATAGCGTTACAAGATTGTAGAATTGAAAAAAAAAAAAAAAAATACATAATCAGATGCCAAAATTATCAAGAAGACATAAAATAGATGTATCCAGGAATAGCTAAAAGAAATATACTGAAATATCCCCAATATCCACATTATAATGAACCAAAAATACCTGTATTCGCCAATATGGTACTGATAAGGAGTAACAAATTAACAGTAAATAAGAATGTCCAAACACATGAAAATCGGGTCTATTTCAGAAGACGTAAGGCATGTCGATTTCAAAACTTATGGGCCACATACCATCTTCTGTATCGGTTTGATGAAGTCCTCTCGGCCGTAACGCCGGCAAATGGCATCGGCATAAATATGGATCAGTATAAGCGAAATGTAGATTATCGGCTTAACGATACTCTACCGTTTCGATGCAATACGGTGAATGTTACTGCTGAATGCTGATGTCGATATTAATATGATCCACAGACGGTCAAATTACCAAATTTTCAAATCTTTTACAGAAATGCCTCACTAATCTGTAAAAAAAAAAAAAAAAGTTTCCTGTTTACTGAATATAAGTTTCTTAAAGAAATTTATAGACTTCATAAATCGCCATAAGCGTTATAAAATCTATATACGTGCAAGTGCATTAAAATATAAGAATATTAGGTACGTTTATTGAAATTTCTGGTAAAAAAGTGGAATACGTATTTATCTAAATCTATTGCCTTGAAAAATGTTGCATGGTTGGGTCTAAACTACTGAAACTACATAATATTGCATCTATAGAACTATCGGATATATTGTCTAAATAGTGAAAAAAAAAAAAAAAAATCCACTGCCCATGACACCAGTTTTACTTATATTGGCAACTGATTATTGAATCGTCTTCAGGCAACTTATAACTATTCATTCAACCAGAATTATCCATATGTACTTACAGTCTTCATAACGGCCATAGTATGTTCCGGAAAAATTTTGATTAATTAGTAATTGGAAGAAACATTAGGTAAAGGCATTTTGTTCCGCTAGAGTATTTCCGATCAAAAAATATTGTAGTTATCGGTTTGCCGACAGTGTTGCAAATCCGGACCGAGTATTTTTTTTTTTTTTTTTTTCGAAGAGGTCGGCATGCCATAAGCCATCGATGGACTGTAGGGGAAACTGGGGATGAATGGGACGCAGGATGAATGGGACAATAGCAAAATTTTTATATTTTGCAAGTACTAGAAACTTTTCTGATATATGGCAGTATAGAGATCATTCATCAAGGGCTGTTTCAGAATTGTAGTACAATTTCTGTTTTACTAAGTTTATTACACACACGGACGCACGCATCATGCAGACAAAGTATTTTCGGACTCATGCACGTAAAATGTGAGCATTGCTAGTAAATTATAAAACATTTTCTCGCATTTATAAAGAAAAAAATATATGCATTGGAGGTGAATCTACAAAGACTTGTTGCAAACATAATTCGATTTTGGCTTATATTATATCTGGCTTATATTTAAGATATTTATTTTTACTGCTTCATTGGTTAAAGAAATTTATTACATGGAAATGTAATAATCTGCTATTGAAAAATTATTCTAATGATTCTAGGATGCTTAAAAAAAAAAAAAAAAAAAAAAAAATATTTAAATGAACTTATTACACTGTCGTGATTATCTGGAGAAAAGTAGAAAAGTGCATTTTACTGTTTAATTCATCTGCTCTCACAGGTGAAAGAATCTTTTTGAAGCTGAAAATTTAATGGTTCTGGGTTCGAACGCATCTCGAATTTATCAACTTGCACATTAGGAGTTTTCTGTGTTTTTCTACCAAATTTGCTTATACTGGATAGAACCATAAATGGTCTTTCTAAAGAAAGACCTTCAAGCAGAGCATTCCGTCCTGTGTTAGACTCCTGGTTTAAAAAAAAAAAAAAAAAAAAAAAAAAAAACATTAAAATCATATTTAAACCTTGCACCTCATTACAATTATTGAAAGGAATATTTTTGGTTAGAACCTCACTCTTTCGTTCGCTGTTTCGTAGGTTTGCAAAATTCACATAAATATGAGTTAGCATTCCTTTGAAAGACTCGCATTGTGGATTTCACCTCATACATACATTCCTCGAATTTGATACCAGTGGCCCAACTGTTCTGTGCTCAAAGCTGGTTGACGAATAGTACCGGGGTTGAACGAGAGTCGCGCTTATCGACCAAGCTGTTCGGGGTTTTCCGTAGTTTTCTCTAAAACAGGCGTAAATGCGGATTAGGACCATTTAATAAACTCCCATTGAGGGCCTACAACCCAAGTCTAGAACCCTCCTGTAGTCAATTGAACAATACTCTAATATCAATACCATGTTAGTACCCTCGAATTCGTAATCATAATCAACCACAAAGCGTATTTTATTCAAATGATTAATATTTTATTTTAATTAATTATTTATTTGTTTGTAGTCGACGACAGCATTAGAAATCACTCTTTCCTCATATTGATAGCTAATAGAAAATGTTATTATTTTTAAGAAAATCAAAAATTCATATAAGAGGTTATATATAATTGTTAAAATTTACTGAATGAAATGTCAATGAAGATTTAAATTTTTATCTCTTATTTTCGGAATAGAATAAACTTGTAGGCTATTGTTAGTGCTACAGGTTGTATTATTCTTTTAAGTCAGCGTCCTTAATTTTTTTATTTATCAACTTGAAAGTACGTGCGAACATTTTTGTTTTTATTTAAATAGATAAGGCTGAAAGTTTTTGCCATTGTATTTGTCCGGATTTTTAGTTCGGGTAATTATATTTTAAAATTGATACACTTACTAATTAATACAAAATGTAGCCATAGTCTTTTTTTTTTTTTTTTTTTTTTTTTTTTGTTCTGTTGGATAATTGGTTCAAAATAATATTAAATATATATCTCATTTAACTTTAAAACAATTAAAAACGAAAACCAAATTGATGGCAAAAATAAACAAATAAATATATTTCTTTTTATGTCGAAAAAAAATGAACGTGCAGTTGTTTTTTCAACAATTAAAATAAAATTGAGAAAAATCGTACTTAAGAAATTGATCTGTTTTTTATTGTCAATATATTTACCTATGCAACAGGGATAGTAATTTAAATTAATTGCCCAAATGAAAATAAAACTTTTAAACCCACCAAGTGGCTCCTTTCGCTAAAGCTATAACATATAAAGAAATATATAATATTATATATATCCATATATATTTAAAATAAATAAATAAATAAATAAATAAATAAATAAGAAATGAGTATAGTAACTGTGAAGGCGTTTCTTCACATATATGAGTTTTCCTTATAGATTTAAATAAATGTAATAATTAATTACTATATTTTTAATAAATTAAATATCTAATAAAATATCTAACGAAATTCTAAATTATTTTTATATTTAATCGCATTTGTCTCTATAAGTCTCTATTTGTATCTTAATTCTAATAATATTTTATCTGTTAATCTATTAAATAAATCTTCTGAGAACAAAAACATATTCTTTAAAATTAATAATTTATTTCTGCTAGTCGTCTTTTTAAATGACGTCTCTCAGAATTCTAATCTCTCCTAAATCATATAATAAAATAAAATATAAAAAATATTATTTTCATCTAGTAACCGTTGTATAGATAAAGATTGCATTTCATTCTTTTAGATTGCGTAAGTTTATTTATTAGAAACTAAATTAAGCAATAAATTTCCGTTGTAACATCATCAAACGGGTAATTTATAATTTTGGATGACGGGAAGGGCAATAATTCCTAGCCTTTCCGTCTCTATAAGACGGACGATTTTTCTGCCGATAAAATTTGGCATAGGTGTTTGGCGTTAATTCTTTAACGGGCTTTCTAAATTAAAAATATTTATATTAATTGTTTCGAGAGACAAGGAATTCTATTTGGTTGTAAAATTGGCGCTATTTTGGAAAACTTGACGTGATTCAGCAGTTGGATCTTGATTGCGAGATTGAAAACTTCGGAATTTGCTCCCAAACTACTGCTTCAATAACACGCAATCACGAAGCCCTCTCTATATACCTGAAAATTTGTTTTACTCCACCTGAATCTCTCAAAGATAATATTTTTATGTATCTTTTCAAGTATACTATAGAATAATCTCCAGCCCATAGCTGTGATGTTAAACTCGAAAATAAAGTGCTGTCAGATAAGAAGATTGTTTTTATTTACGACTTATTTTATCTATGTTCCTGGTATTTTTTTGCGGTTATTCATTTTGTTTGCTTAAGAACAATTTCATCCATTTGAACTTTAGCGCAAGAACTTATTCATACTAACTCATGCTTGTGATTGAAACACAGTTACTGCATGCCTTTATATGGAAGAATAGATTAAAATAAGTCTCACCGTAATAAAAAAATTACGTTTTCTCTGCGGAATTTTATATCTATTACAAAAAAAAAAAAAAAAAAAAAAAAAAAAAAAAAACGAAAATAGGCTTTAGGTTTTGTTGTTATTATTATTACTATTATTATTCCGCATTCTAATGATATGATTTGGTAATTTTTTTGCTGCAATTTTATTTGTATCGGTCTCTGGGTAAAAATTATTCCATTAGTAATAGATCTAGGTCTGTGAAAAAGATATACATGCTTTTCATGCGATGACTCACAAAACTTTCCATTTATGGATAACATTCATGGATATTAAGTAAACAAAATATAAATGTAGTTTAATTCGATAAATTTCTTTACGTCGCACTATGACCGCGAAAGTAAAGATAAAAAAAAAAAAATGCGAATTAAATAATGATTAACTGGAGTAATAATAGAAAAAAGCTGGTGTGGCATGAACACAACTTTCTCTTACCCTACATTCCAATACCATAAAGATAGAATGCAGTTTAAAGAGTAAGATATTAAACAATGTATACAAGACTTTTGTAAATATTTATGAGGCTATGAGTACGTAGTTTATCCTCTAATTATTTTAATATATATACTAGCAAACTCGTGCGAAATATTCGCATTTTATTTCTTTTCTTATTTACCTTTAAAATTTGAAACTCATAATTTATTTACCAATTTCACCACCTAGTTAAAATTTTAATTTACCAGAAGCCAAATTATTAATAAAACCAAATTAATATTGTACAATAGTGAAACCAAAATCATTCAAAGAAAGGTTTCCAAATAAAATTCATGGTTCACGACCCAATTTTCATACTTCCACAGGCAGTACAATTTTAAGAGAGGACTCCCACGACGCCTTTTAAATTTGCCATGTTGGCGATGACTTTTTATTAATTTTGATATATATATATGTGTATATATAATAAGTAAATAAATAAATAAAATAAAATAAAATTAATTAATTCCTTTTATGATTGTGTTTTTTATTCAATTTATGACAAAAGTTCATATTCTACATATATCTTTAAAATATTGCTAGGTCTAAAATGACGCTTGCAAAGATTCTGTAGTAACAACTGTTAAAAATACATTTTTTTCCTAAAATAATTTCATCAGACAAATGTCGTAATTTTTTCTAATTTGTTCATTGAGCTAATTCCGCGTGCTTAAATAATGTTCATGTATAAATATCATTTTTTTATCCTCGCGTATCGTATCGTTTCGAGAAAAAATAATTAAAACTGATCCATGTTAGAGAAATATTACATAGATATCATATAATATTCTTTACTAGCTGTTACCCGCGACTTCGTTCACGTAGAAATTTTGATGTACATGTGTGGGATTTGACGGTTTGATCATAATATGTAATGTAATGAAACCTTATCATTGTGGTGCTGTGCAAAACAGAGTTTGATAAAGTATACTCAAAAAAATTTGTAACTCATTGAAAGATCTACGGGGAAATATATACAATTTATTTTTATTTTAATACCGATTTGTATACAACATTAAATGACTTATAATTTTCCGTCAACGCATGCAAGTTCTGGGCACTTGAAACACGTGAACAACCAACATATAATTGACCGTGTGAGAAGCATGGAGTTCCTAAATGAATGCCTGCCACTTTTAAGGTTTGGCCCTGGGATTTGTTGATCGTCATTGTAAAAGCCAATTTCAATGGAAATTGCAATCTCTTGAAATGAAATGGCAAGTTGTTGGGAATAATAGGTATGCGGGGAATCAAAACGCTGTCTCCTTTAGCAGTTCCTGTAATAATGGTACATTTTATAATATTAATACCCAGCTCTGTGATACGAAGCCTAGTGCCGTTGCACAGTCTGGGTTCATCAAGGTTACGCATCAGCATAGCTGGAACGCCAACTTTAAGCTCCAACATATGGGACGGTACTCCCGTTAACTCCAGAGAGTTGAGAAATTCAACGGGGTAGGCAGTACTATCGTTATCAGCCATCACAGTGTCTATGGATGTGTATAACTTTGAATTGCCGGCGGTAATGTCTAAAATTCTTTTGTTAATTTTATTGACCCACTCGTTCTTAGGCGATAGCACTGCCCTCTCACACAACCATTCATCATTACTTATATTAACATCCAAATCGGGAAAGACTTGCATGATAAGTTTGTCTTCTGTAGCTACTGGATGGGAAAATTCTTCGGAAAATTGAATTTTCCCATCTGCGTCCGTTTCTAGACGACCCTCACCAATTTTCAAAAGTTTATTTGCAAAGTCACCTGATTCTTGGTCGTTGTACAGTAGGACGCGCATGTTGCATGTAAGATGAAACTTTTCAATCCTATACCAGAGTGGCGACGCCTTGAGACATGCGTTTATTTCATCCGCCGGTGTGCCCTTCTCAATAACTGGTAGTGTCTGTCTAAAGTCACCTGCGAGCAAAACGACAACGCCGCCCATCAACGTATGGTTGCCGCGGATGTCCTGCAGGCTGCGGTTCAACGCCTCTATTGCATGCTTGTGCGACATTGTGCACTCGTCCCATACTAGCAACTTGCACTGTTGCAAAAGGACTCCCCGTCCGCTGTTTTTGGTGATGTTGCATGTTGGGGTATCTTCGCTTGGAAGATTAAGCGGCAATTTGAAAATGGAATGTGCAGTCCGGCCACCGTTAAGCAAAGTTGCAGCAATGCCCGAGGAAGCTACAGCCAGTGCTATATTGCGGTCCTTGCGGATTTGGGCAAGCAGAAGATTCAGCACAAATGTCTTCCCCGTAGCCCCTGGTGCATCAAGAAAGAATAATCCCTCCTCTCCACTATTTACTCGGCACAAAATCGTTTCATAGACTTGACGCTGTTCAGGAAGTAATCGTGGTACCATTTCATTGACCTGCGCTTCTAAAACCGCGATATCGTAGTTTAGCTCCTTTACAACATCGCTTGACAATTCCCCTCTTCGCTGAGGTGTGGGTAGGCCGAAATCAGCAAGGCATTTTCCAGATATGGAAATCATTTTATCTTCAATCAATACTAAAGCTTCGTTAATGATTAGATCATTGTGAGTGCCATCCAGCCTATATGCAATATCTTCTGATAAAGCGTCCTTGTATTTATCCCACAGCTGGAGCGGGTTTGATAGTCCGCAGGTGCTCACTAAAATCGCAAACAGGTCCCTAACTTTGGCTGCTGAGCGACAAAGGACGGCTTCCGCCATAGTTGCGTCCCACTGGTTGTCATTTTCTAATAGTCCGCGAGCCTCACATGCTTCCCTAAACGTTACTCGCTCTTGACTGTCTACGGTTTTAAGCCTCTGGAAACTTGTCGGGCCCCGCACCTGATTCAGCAACATTCGCAAGCAAAAACATTCAAAGTTGCTGACATGCACAGTATATATCCGACCCAATGCGTCTCCTGCCTTCACACCTGGGCAGTTTTAAACCGGTGTTCCCTGTGCACGACGCTTCCATTCCTTCCTAGATGCATTCCACGTATAGTACCGTGGTACATCAGATTAGAGTAGGGTTTTGGCAAAGTTGTCATTTTCGCACAGTTCGAAGAATGCAGTCAGTGTTGTTTTCGGAGGTGTAGCCACTCTGTCTAGGAAATTCTGCTCAGTGAAGTATATTCGCTCGCCATTGGGTAAGTGAATTGCCAGGTGGGTGACAGCGGGGTGTCTCTCGTGCAGCGGTAAGCCCAAGATCCTTCATGCTGCTTCGTTGCTGCTGACGTATCTACCTGCCCTAAATGTTTGCACTTCATCTCTGAGGGTAATACCGGCGTTATATTGTTGGACACTAAAAACAGCTTGGTCATTACCTTTGCAAATATATTTGCAAATGTATTTAATCGCTTGCACAGAACTGCAATATTCAACATTTAAATGTGCATTAAATATTTTAGACAACAGGGGCGAATACGGCACAATCCAACTATTGTCCACTTCAACTTCCACAGGACCGCCACGAATTTTAATTTTAGTAGTCCTACCACCATGATCGGGTGCTCTCCGCCTGTATAGGGGATATCCATTGCTATTTGTCTGCGTATCCTTCAATAGTGCCCGGGGATACCTTTTTGTGCACTTTCCGTCCTTCATGCAAGGAGACAATTGGTTTTCTACGCCGCAGGGTCCATGAATCATGTTTTTTACAATAATTTCATGTAACTTTTTATCCGTACTCGGGTCAGAGATCTCTGCACTAATAATGTCGTCAACTTGGGTGGGACATATTTTTTCTTTAAGCCGCAGCAACAAATGTACGTGGGGCAATCCACGTTTTTGCCACTCAATCGAGTACAAAAAGCATTGAGCCTCTCCATATATTTGGCCTTTAGTAAGTAGAGCTACTAATTTATGGAGCTATGAGATCATGTCTGTCGTTTGCCGTCTGGCCAGGCATGAGCGCATCAGTTATATCTGTCCAGGCAGGGTTGCACGTGAACGTAATAAATAGGTCTGGTCGCCCGTAGTTGCGAACGTACGCAAATGCGTCCTGTGTGTACTCGTGAAGGTATCTCGAGCTGTTTACAAAAGATGAGGGAAGGATTACTATTTTCCCTAAATTGTTGGGGTCGACATTACAATCGGTTCTTATGGCGTCCTGTAAATGCACGTAGCTCTCTGCTCGCAGTCTTGTCTGATTAAGCGCTATGTATCTCAAGCGCTCACTTTCTATTTTGACATACATATCCACCAGAAATTGGTTCAAAAGTTGCCTACATCGCAGTAGTAAATTAAAATCATTTCGCCGGAACATCATATGGAACGCTTAAAAGTCCATGCAGGATACCTTTTTGTTTGATATTGGACGGCTAGTAGCTGGATTAATTAATTGGATGTCAAAGTGATATCCCTCCTGCCCTTTCCAAAATATGAGTGGGTACTCTAAAGCATCATAGAACCGGTGCGTGTCGGCGATTCTAGAGAGCGTGCCGTCACGTGCTCGTAGAACAATGTCTCTTGCTGTGGTCTGCTCGCTGCCTGCAATCACGACTGCTATTTCGTTGCTAGTTGGAGCATTGTAGCGTCGCTCGTGTTGTCCGCGCGGCACTCTGTCGGGGTGGACTACTAATTTACAGTTTTCATCGGGCATGTTGTCAAGTGCCGTTTTAAATTCCCTGACTAAGGCGTTATTGTCGTGCAGTACTCGTTGTATTTTACGGACCGTCTCTTTATGAACTCCTGTAATTAGCCTTGACCGTCGCTCAATTTCGGCTTCCTCGCCGCCCATGAAATAGACCTGTAAGAACTCTAGCTGCGTGTTCGAAGTAGGCAGTAGAGACCCAATTCTATGATACACTTGACCTTGAATGGTAAAAGTTGGTGAAAATCCTGGCATTGAGATCACTCTGTCAGCACCAAAAGAGGTCATATGGAAACATAAATTATATTTTCTAATATTATTCAGAAAACGCCGTGATTCCACTGTCTCGTAAGAAAATAAATGTTTTAAAGCCTCCACCGGTTCCTCTGTTAAGGGAACGGAAACTTTTCCTCCAGAACAACACATTCCTGCAGTTTCTTCTTTCCATTTAAGTGCCCTGCAAAATTTACACTCTTTACTTATCCTCTCCACTTTGATAAGCCCGTGGCTGGCGTAGTCAAGAGTTGAATCATATTCAAACGCAGCTTTATCAAATACGGACCACGTGTTTCTTGTAAACGTTTGCCGTCGCTGTACCTTCCCCTCAGCAATGGCTCGCGTCGATTTTCTGCCTCTTCAAGCGATTCATTAACACGTTGGGTTGCCAAATATTCAGCGTGTTGTTGCCACCTCAGTTATGATTGCTCCAGAGTTTCCGCAGCGCGTTGGGTTGCCAAATATTCAGCGTGCTGTTGCCGCCTCAGTTGTGATTGCTCCAGAGTTTAAGCAGCGCGTTGGGTTGCCAAATATTCAGCGTACTGTTGCCGCCTCAGTTGTGATTGCTCCAGAGTTTCAGCAGCGCGTTAGGTTGCCAAATATCCAGCGTGCTGTTGCCGCCTCAGTTGTGATTGCTCCAGAGTTTCAGAAGCACGTTGGGTTGCCAAATATTCAGCGTGCTGTATTCGCCTCATTTCTGAATACTTCGGTTTTTCAGCTGATCTAGAAATAGACTGTCGCTCCGCTTGCTCAACTCTTCTAAGCTCCGCTTGAGGAGTCGTCTCTTGACTTCTAGCTACTTTCATAGCCCGAGCTTTATTATTTCTTTTGGAAAGATTAGACTTGCGTTTCCCGGGCATTTCGAAAAACTATCAAATAATAATAATAATAATAAAACCCTTAAAAGGGAACTAAAAACAAAGTACTACTATGAAATAATAACAAATCAAAAGAATTAAAACTACTAACAAATAAAAAGTAAATTATAATTAAGAAAAGTAAGAAAACGCACGTTAAATGACAAAGTGAAATAAAAAGTTAAAAATGAGAATAGTAATTAACCAAAAATATTGAACGTGTGATGCTTTCTACTTATCTATATAATATTTCTTTAACGTGGTCCAATTACGATATACACCCAGACAGCACATCGCCTCCCCAGGATATCTTCAAGATGTGTTCTGGATGAAAAGGCATCCCAGAAACGTCCTTAAGATGTACTGTGGATAAGTTAACCCTAACTGTGCTGTTAGGGCATGGGGATAAAAAATAATATTTTTAAAGGGACAATATTTACACACGTGCAATAAACTCAATAATTTAATAAGAAAAAATGACGACATTTGTCTGGTAAGAGTATTTTATATACTTCATGCTTAGTTAATAGTAGCTGGTATATAGAAAAATAAATAAATAAATTAATATGTAAACTTGATCACGGTACAGCCTTAATGCCCTTGGCGACTTTTGAATTTTTGTTGCCGTTTTAGACCAAAATATAATTTATGCGATTATTGTTCCTATACGCAAGAGAAGTGTGACGTCACTGACCGTCCGTGGATGCAAGAAATTGATTTCCTATGTTAATCGTCCATTGGATTTTTTGTAAAAAATTATTAAAAATTGAGGAAAATTATTTCCCGATTTTAATCCCCATATTTGGGTATATATATGCATTAGTTATCATGTGCATGTATTAGATTGAGTTATTTTGCTGTCAAATTGACAACATTTTAATTTTAAATTTCAAAACTCTGTCGTTCTTGGCGCTTATTGTATTTGGTGATCAAAAACGTAATACGAAAATATACACGCCAGATGCATATTTTCGTAATATGCATAGTACGAAATATTGTTTCATATTATTCATTACTATCTTAATATAAGTTGTTAAAATAACTATGATTTTTGAAAGGAATTAAAATATGTTTGCCAGATAATTTGGCGATATATATATATATATTTTTTTTTTTTTCTGCAAAGGATGACCGATATCAAATCTATTCCGCTGCAACATATTAGTATCTTTATCAGACACTTTATTTAGACATTTGAAAAGAAATTTGACATCAAATTATGATAGAATATTTATCACTTTCCTTTTAATTAGTATATTAGTTAGATATTTATTGTGCAAATATCATCCTTTGAAATGAAATGTTTGTGTTTTCAATCGAATATGGAAATTTGCCATTTTTTTTCTAGAGTTTTGAAATTAAAAATTCAAATTTTGTCAATTTTACAACAAAAATATCTTAATCTAACGCATAGCCATGATAACTAATACATATCTATACCCAAATATGGGGATTAAAATCGGGAAATAATTTTCCTCGATTTTTAATAATTTTTTACAAAAAATCCAATGGGCGTTTAACATAGGAAATATTTTTCTTGCATCCACGAACGGCCAGTGACGTCATCACTTCGCTTGCGTATTTCTTTCTATCTCTTCCTTGGCGAAAAATGTCCGATCTACTTCAGCATCAAAATTAAAAAAAATGTCCAGAATTATCAATAAGAAAATACCTTTAATATAATGATGAATTAGCTTTTATGCCAAGCGTGTTTCATCCGCCGTACTAAAAATAAATAAAAAAATTAAAAATCTGAAGTTGAGGTATATAAAAAAATGCTATGAAATAAAATTCAGAAGAAATATCTTAGATTTCTAATATTACTATTTTATTTTTAAATTATAAAGTGTCATTTTCTCATCGACCAATTTAACATTTAGTAATTTATTTTTTATTTTTCGCGTGAAAGCATATTTCATTTTATGTTGAAAAATAAATAAATAAAAATACCTCGTCAACTTTTTTGGCAACAATTAAAAATTTAAATGGCTTATATTAAGTCAATTACCGGTTTATTATTTTCAAAATTACCGGTTTATTTTTTAAAAATCTAATCAAATTTTCGGTATAAATAGTAGCCTATGTTCTATTCCAGACTATTCTACATCTCTGTACCAAATTTCATCCAGATCCGTTTAGCCGTTGTGGCGTGATTGAGTAACAAACATCCATCCATACATCTATCTAAACTTTCGCATTTTTATATTAGTATAGATTAATAATCATAGTCATATAATTAAAAGTTTGACTTCCTGGGTTAACACAGGCAAGTGGAATTCAGTTAAATCTGTGTTTATTGAAGAAATATCTCATATCGTTATTATGAGCAGAATCTACGCTTGATAAACATAACAGTGTAAATGCTGGATATATTAAATTTCAGCTATATTCGTTTTAGAAAACAAAACTAATGTTATATTCTGTAAAAAACAAAGTTGATTAATTTCATTTCATAATAATTGTAGATACTGACTAGACTACGTAATAGATGATTGTCTAGATTTTTACCTTTTAAATGTATTTAATAATCTTAGACAATAGACATATAAAATAATAGAAGTAGGACTAAATAAAAAAGAAGCGTCCTACTCACAATATATTACATGATTAAACTGAAACATTTTGCGGGAAGAAAAAAAAAAGAGTTTCGGAGCACATAAAAAAAAAAAAAAAAAAAAAAAAAAAAAAAAAAAAATTAATAAAAGTTTTTATTCTGAGATTACATACTGAACAAAAACTACGTTAAAAATAATTCAAAATAGGTTTAGGAACAGCTTCATTTGATAAATAATTCTGAATGAGGGGAAGAACTCTTCTTCATCCTTTTGTGTGGTCTTGTAGATAATTTCTGAGTCGATGCACACCTTTATTTACAGAAACGATATTTAAGCATCTTTATAATGTATGGGTTAGTGTATGTTGGACGGTTTTTAAAGAGTGGTATGGTGGCGTATGCTTTTGCTCATTTCAGTGTAACTAAAATTGCATAAGAGCTCAGTAGCTTAATAAAATAGGATGATTATAAAGGGTTCTGTAAAAAGTTTTGGTAAAATATATTCCAGTTCGTTAAAAAAAAAAAAAAACCTCTCCCTGCGTAACAGAAAAATAGTATAGGCTTTCAGAAAAAGATTCGCCTTTCACGTGTCTTTCTGTCTCAATCATTAGGCCAAATATGACCAGAAAGTTTTTAAAAATTATCCAGATAAAAAACTGAGCCTTAAATAGCCATTGCACGGCCAAATTTTTAATTACACAGACTATATGAAGAAGCAGAATATTAGGCGCAAGCAGCCTGCTGAAACACCAGAACCTCAACTAAAAACAGATCCAAATAACATCCAAATCTACACGGATGGTTCGAAGCTAGAATCAGGGGCTACGGGATTAGAAATCTCAAGAAAAAAATTAAAAAAACTAACGCTAGACATGTGTCAATTCGAGTGGAACTATGGGAACACGGGCAGGCTGACACACAGATATTTTCCAATAATGTACACTAAGTCATTAATTAGCTGCAAGCTCCTGACGCAAATCTACACAGGCCATCTACACAGCATTCCCGGCATATCTCCATAGATTCAAAAAGAAGAAAAGCCCGGATTGTGCCTGCGGCGATTTAGGAACTTCATTACATTACCTAACAGCCTGTCCGCTTACAGACGTACACCATCTGTGTGCCATCACACACCTAAATGAGAAAGTCTGGTACAATCAGCTAGCGACCAATATATACAGAACAATGCAAAACACATAGTCAGGCTCACAACAAACATTGATGATATATCACAATAATGAGTGGTAGTGGTGGCCCCACCAATTAGCAGCCCAAAACAATCAAGCAGCAGGATCATGAAAAGACGGTCAACTGAGACTATATTCCCTGAAGAAGAGGACCTGAAAACTACTTAAAAGCTCCCTTCCTACTATAAAGACTTTTTGTTTATTTTAAGTCACAATCGTGGTCCAGGAAGTTAAAGCGGCAAGTACCTATACAGTCTGAACTCCGGTTAAATATATATATATATATATATATATATATGTAAAAACAGAAAAAACATGTTTTAAAAATCTTAAAAAATGAATAAAAATGTAAAAAAATAAACTATTCTAAAAATAAAATGTATAAAAAATTGTAGAAAGATAAAATGTATTAAAAATTATAAAAACCTTGTAAACGGTCCTCGGCTTATAAGAGTCCGTAAGTCCGCGCCACGCTCATGACTGCGCAAGAATAAGTTTTTTTATTATTATTATTATTATTTTCTTTAGTGTATAAATGGCGTGGTCAAAAAGCAACCATGTTGACTTTTACCTTTACAGGATAGTTCCAAGTAAAAGTAGGATGGCTTACAAGTTCCTAGACTTCGCCGGTATCATAAAGCAACCACAATGACAAATTACTTCTGCAGGATTATTCTTAAATTCTCAGGTCTGATGGAGCTAACCATGGTTAGTCCATAAGTAGTGATTTTATCACAGAGAATACTTCCTTGCCAACTTATTCTTTTTTATACCCATGTAGTTCTGATCACATAAATACCTTCTCTTACAGAACAGGTTCGAATAGCGTGTCAAAAAGCAACTATAATGTCAATTACCTTTGCTGGAATTTACAATTTCAATACTCAGAGTGTAAGAAATTAGCAGGTAACAGAATACAAATCTCAGCACCTTAGACTTTTTGGTATTCATCTAGTTTTGACACGAACTTTTATTTTTAAAAATGAATAATATTTTCCATGTTAAGCCAAGAACTATTCCTAGCAACTTTACCTTTTTGACACTCACCTAGTTTTGACACGCACCGAACTCAACTCTATTTATTATTTACCTAATTATACAGTCGGTAACAAAAGTGTCCGAACACTAGCAAAAATTCCTATGTAAAAAATGTACACTTCATACGGTTTTATTAGATAAATCCTTCTCGAATCCTGTTTTTAGTCAGTATAAGAACACGATTCGATAAGGATTTATTTAACAAAACCGTATGAAGTGTACTTTTTTTTACATAGGAATTTTTGCTAATGTTCGGACATTTTTGTTACCGACTGTACTTATTTATTAATTTATTCTTTTTTTTTAGTTATTTAATTTCACCTGTTTCGGTCAAACTCAACCATTAACCTTTAAGTTTCTTCGGTTATTTTATGTAACTCTCACAACTAAAATTAATTCTCACCATTAAGTTAAGTTCTCATAATATTAATTTTGTTAAAATTAAAGTCAAAATCAATCCAGTCGTTCTCTTGTCGTTGCAATTGTAATCCTGCCAGTACGAACAAGAACCTATATTCTAGCTTCCATCCATTTAGCTTCCATCAACAATGACTTCACTTTTCAGCAATTCTAAAACTTCAGTTTTCCAAAATTAATTAAAATTTTTTTTTACGAGGGTGTGTACGTGTCTGGTCCTCGTTAATCTGTGCTGCACCGTCAAGTGCTCGATAGGGTCGAATAGCAGTCATCGGGCAAACAACGCAGGGCACCCCTCCCCGTGGTGGATCAAAATTGCGATGGTCCCTCTTTTCCTCACCATTCGGCCTCGCTGCGCATAGTAATTAATATTCCCCTTAGGTGTCTCTAGGCCTTGCCACTTCAAAATCTAATAAATCTCACTATGAGTCAACATCCTTCTTTCCTTCTCTCGTGGCTCTATGTATTAAATATATATATTCCGTTTTTTTTTTTTCTTCCCAAATCATGGTTTTTCACTTCGTTCAGCATCTCTATCTAAATTCTTAAGTGTCGTCCTCTTCACCTCTTCTTAAGCGGCTCCCCTAGCGGGTTACCATAAATTATTTTAAGTTTAAGAAATGAAGCCAGATTGAGGGGGGAGGGGGTTATGGATAATGAATCATTACAAATTTAATTTGTAATGATACATTATCCATAAACCCCCGATCAATCTGGCTTCATTTCTTAAACTTAAAATAATTTATGTTAACCCTGCTATTGTTTGTTCTGGCAACCCCGCAGTGTGATACTTTGGTTTCATTTTATTTAAGTATTTTATTCTTCTTGTAATAGTCATGATTATGATTTATTTAAATGTGTTTTTAGCTCATTTTTAAAATGTATATAGTGTATTTTTATAATTTATGTTATCACCTATTAATTTCTTTGAGAATTGTATTTATTGTATCATAGAATGGCTTAAATTGTCTATGTTTATAGTTTTTAAACATCATTTTTCCCTGAAGATGGTTAAAGATGAGTTTTAACCGAAACGTCGGAATAAAGTTTCTGTAAAATTAAAATTATGTGATATGCTGAAAATATATTTTATTACTATTTCATAATAAAATATAATAAATGTAACTTATAATTTCAGTGGCAAATCCCCGCCTAAATCTTCCTCTTGCTGCAAATGTTCATGTTATAAACATTTTCACCTCTTTAGGCCCTCAGAACATATTTAACAGTTAAAACATTTCTTTTTTCTCAACTATAAATCAAATATATAGCCATAAAATTGCCGAAAAGAGCTAAAAATAGGGAGGTGTCCCCAAAAATCGGTGGGTGATAGGGCAAATTGGCCGTCATATGCGGATTTTGGAGGTCATTTCACATAAGAATTTGCAAAAATGGTGTTGGGGCAATTTTCAGGCCGAGCAGTGTAATCGATCTATTTAATTTCTGAAGTTTTACCTTAGTCCAATTATTTTCAATAAAAAGGAGACATAGTGAACTTGAATTACGTAAATCAGTTTCAAAAAAATTCTAAAAATGTTTACGAAATCTTTTTAAAAAACGCTTTCTTTTTTTACTTTTCAGGTACGCTGATTCCATATATGAACCAAAATCTATCCCGTACATAAAAAAAAAAAAAAGTGCTGGTGGATAAATCCTACGGCTAGCATCCCATACGGCGACAACATTTATTTGCTTGGGGTGTCGAAAAAGTTTTCGTTAGTATAAAAAAAATGCAAAACTTTATTTATTTTTAGTTTTAAATCCAACAGATGGCTGCAGAAAATTATGCATAAAGCCTCGCATTAAAGCAATTATTTAATCTTTAACTAAATTAAATCTCATTGCTTCCTCTCTTTCTTCTTTTTTCTTGTTCTTTTTTTTTTTTTTTTTTTTCATTATTTTCTTTATTTTATTACATTAAAACAAACTCTGATATTTTATTATTATTTTGTCCTTATTTTATTTTAACAGATTTCGAAATTAATTCGAAATGTTTTTTAACAAAATGCAATTGACTGCAGTGTTAAAGTTTAGTGCTGCCATCTATAAATGGAATTCAAAAGTTAATGAGCATTTAAAGATATTTTCTGTGTGCAAATTCTATTCACTTAAACAACAACAACAGCAAACAAAAATGTTGTAAAATAATTGGTGCTTCATAATAAATCTAAAATAATTAACATCATTAAAAATATTTTAGAAGAAATAAAAAACAAATTAGCTGTTGTAGATTTTGCACTAAATCTATTTTTATATCCAGGCTATTTAATATGAGCCTATTCTTTTATATAAGTAAATAATGAACAATAATAATAATTTCAGTACTTAAATAAGTGTTTTTCGGAAAGAAAATTGCATTTAAATTTTATTAACTAATACATCATAAATTAATTTTAAAACTGATGTTTGAGTATTTTCTTTACTGTATTCAATGGTTTAATTCAACACAATTTAATTCTGGTATTGGTAGTACTATTGCATATTTTTATTATAGAAAGTATTATAGAAAAAAAAACTTCAAGGTTTTTGAATTTTGCTAAATCCATTTGTTAAATTATCTATTTTAATACGAGATTTCCAATAAATGCCTTAAGCAAAGCATTTGTAAAATCACTAATTTTCTAATTTTAGTGCTGCCATCTATGTACAGTTTAGGTAAACTATAACGTACATGTATATTCTTATAATATGCCCAGTCGGTAGAGCGCCGGCCTCGTAATTGGAAGATTGCGGGTTCGGTATTCGAGCCGGACAAAGACCGTCGTGTACAGTAATGATATCTTGTGTACGTAAAATCTGTCGTGGCCGCAATGTCCTCCATGTTCCCATTAAATATTATACCTCTGGGGGTCACCGAAGCGAGAGAGGATCAAAATTGTGACGGCATGTCTCCGGACCACCACTAGGGTTGTGTCCCAGACCGTCGCCAATTGCCCATCTGCGCAGCGCTAGTGCGACGTAAAACCCAACCATCCTTATCCTTATAATAATAATTATATCATTTATAAACATGGTATTCAAACCACTATTATTTGCATGAGAGAAATCAAAGAATTTTTTTAAGAAGAATTTTATATATAGATAAAATATTTTATACAACAAACATTTTTTTTTATATTTTTATTTAATCACTAGTTCAGATAATCTGTATAAATAAAGGGAAGAGTCTTCGTATCTGTGTATCTGTCTGTCTGTACTGTGGTGCTCAGACTGCTGCTCGTAGAGCTACAAAACTTGAATCCTTTGCTGTGTATTATATAATTATTATTAATTATAGTAGACTGGAAATGCCAGATTTGATCCAAAGTCGTTTTCATTGACCTAACGGTTCAGAGTTTTCTGTGGTTTTCCCTGAAAAGTTGCTTAAATACTGGCTAGAACACCTTAGAAAGACCCACACGGAGGACACCCCATCTTTTACCACAGGACCTTTTTGAAGTCATTCGGCATTAATCCCACACACCAACACCACGAGGATAGAATTATTTAGATTATAAACTTAAATCAACTGAAATTCGAAATTCGTAATTCATCCATATATTTACTGAATAATTAATTAATTCTATAATGAAGGTCTGAGAGTACAATATTATTAAAACTGTCCTGAAAAATAAAAAGTATGAATATTATTCACATTTTTAATATTTTTTAGATGATAAATTAATTGATAGCTGGTTTTTGAACAACGAATATTACCAGTTTTAATGATGTAAATAAATTTCATTTAAAATGTTTAGAAGTTTTTTGTTATTATATATATTACATCCAATACTAACAACGCGGGATTTACTACGGATTTTATGAAACTTGATATTAGTATTAAATATGGATAATTAAAATTTTCAATGTGATTAAAAAGTTTAAAAATAACCCAGAATATGTCCATTAAAACCCAGAATACGATTAATCTTTTACACGCTGAATTCAGGTCCAGGTGTAATTTAAATTTGTTTTTTACATATTTTGCCTTCTAATGCTTTAGTTTAAAGAACTCTATCATCAAAATGTGTAAAAAAAAAAAAATAATAATAATATAAATTAATATTACATTCAATATTATTAATTCAATATTATTTAATTTAATATTATTAGTTTAATATTATTATGTTTTTATTATATTTTAATTTAATTTAATTATGTAAGCTATTTTAAACATGCCAGCCTATTATTAGAAGCATTTGCTTTTTTCCCAAATTATGTGAATTTTTAAACTGTGGGGTAAAAAGGAAAATGGTAAAATAGGTCATTTTTATAATTTTCTGTACATTTCCCCTTTTATGATTGAACTGTAATTTCTATTTCAAAAAATAAAGTCATTTTTCTATTATATCTGATAATTTTTTTTTTAAGTCAGTGTTCATGATTTTTAATTTTTAAATGAATTTTTAATTCCATGTTCCATTTATGGAACATTGGCGTGTAAATGGTTAACTCAACATTATCGTGATTTGATATAGAAGTATTTAATACTTTATGATAATAATGGCAAAATTTTGCTGATTTATCAACATAACCAATTACAAAATCTTGTTGCTGTGCTTTTAATTTCTGAAAGAGTTGTTTTTAAGCGTTTCACTTCGTCTTTTGTTGCACTTCACCATGATTATGTCAGATGTGTTTCCTTTGGCAAAATAGTAAAATTATGATAAGAATTGAGAAAGGAATGTAGTAACCGTTTCTAAGGGAGCAAATCTATTTAAAACGAAAAATGTCTGTTAATTATTTATTTATTTATTTAATGCTGTTTTTGTATGTACTTATTTCAATAAGAAAAGGAAAAAAATATGGCGTTTCTTGGCTTTGGCATTTCTTTCCCCTATCTTCAATTAAGCAGTTACGACAGTCATTTTAATTAATCTCTCCAGAATTGCAGTAAAAATTTTAAAGCCACCAAAACTTTTCTATATTAAAGCTGTGACAAAGAAATTTTAAAAAATGATTATAGTAGACGTTGCTAAAGAATGCAACATAGTCACAACATGCTAAAGAACGCAACATGTCTTACGCGGAAATACAGACTAAAAAGGTGTCTAGTGATACTAAATTAACTTTTTCTTTTTTTCTTCCTTTTTTTTTCTTTTCTTGAAGAATTTCACAAATATAACTCAGAAAACAAAAATATTCTTCGTTTTCTTTTTCTTTTCCTTTCTTTTCTTTTTAACACTTTCCAACATGGATGAAAAGTGTTAATGATTTCGTTTTGTCTGTCTGCCTCTCTGCTTGTTCGCTCTCTAACTCCGTTAACACTCATGGAATTTCTGAAAACTGATATATGTCATTTAATTTTACTATCACATGTTCCCTATTGGAAGTGAACACCTCAATTAGTGTATGCACAGGCACATGCGAATGTATTCCAAAGTATTGTGCTCTGTGAGAGGTATTTCTGTACGCTATATTTAATACATTAACTGTGCACAAATCTTAATGAAAATCTTACATGTTATTCAGGCTCAATATCGAATTATTTCTATTGAAAATGGATTAAATGCCACCACTGGTTTGTGTACAGGGACGCCCGACAGTAATCCAAAGCATTGTGTTCTACGAGTGGTATTTCTATAAACCAAATTTAAATAACTTTACTTTGCATATATCTTGATAAATCTGAAATACATTATTCATATGCATAAAATAATGCTTTTTAGAGAATATATAGAATGATTAGCATGAAGATTCAGAAGACATACAAAATAGTTAAGTTACATTAAGGGCTATTATTAGAAATTTGCTGGAATTGCATTTTCGTTTACATTAAGCATTTTTTAACACTTTATAACTATTTGTAAGTGGAAATATCATTTAAATTTATTTTTGTCTCTCTCCGTCTGTCCATTTGTCTATCTATCCGTCCTCCAGTTCCAGCCTCCTTAAATATTTTCAGAATAAAAAATAAAAATAAATAAATAAATAAAAAAAATACGCGTTATTTAAGTTCACTGTGACATGTTTCCTATTTGAAATGGCAGTAATAGGTCTTGTACAACTGGTTTGTGTACAGGGACAACCAAAAAGATGCCAGGGAATTGCAATTTAGAACAGAAATTCATAAATCACATTTAAATAACTTTCTTCTGCGAAAATCGTAAAGAAATTGACATTAATTGTTAATATGCTAAAAGAATGTTTTGTACAGAATATGATGTGGTTCACCTTCAGATTAACAGGTCTATACTAAAATAATCATACAATTTATGCGATGTAATTAGAATCTAAATTTTGTTTTGCGTTAAGTATTTTTAACAATTTCCAAGAATGTTTAAGAACGATTATAAATTCAATTAGTTTTTTTGCATGCCTTTCTGTCTGGTCGTTGTATGATAACGTAGGAACAGAACAGCAAACGTTATCCAATACAACAAGTATATACAATTAGAAAGAGTGAATAATTAATAAGTACCGCATGATTTTTCGTTTTCATTCGTAATTATTTTTTTTGTTTATTTACGATATACAAGTATTTGAAATCAAGGAGAAAATATCTTATAAAGAATGCAACTTTGACGGGCTTTATTTTTTGGAATCTTTTTCCGAAAGGTCACGATGGAATTAGAATGAATACAAAAGAAAATGAAGTTTTTTTTTTTTTTTTTTTTTTTTTTTTTTTTAAGTAAGGACGCACTTTCTTTTTAAAAATGTGTAAAATAAAATGATGTAATGACAAAATCAATTTTATAAAAAACTACGAAAAATATTTCTGTAGTCTCTGAATTCTTATAGGTTTGTTGTGTGTTGTGTGGATTAAGGACGATTGAATACTCTAGAGTCCTAAGCCTAACGGAGGCGTTCTCTCCGTGGGGCACATTCTAAGGAGTCCTAACCGATATCTGAATTTTTATAGCTGTACTTAATAAAGGAAACTTATTTATTTAAAAAAAAAAAAAAAAAAAAAAAGTGCAGGACAGTCTTTGGAGACTGCCGATAGAAGTGAAAACTAAGTAACTTGTGGACTAAAAAAATTTTCGTTTTTTTATTATTTATTTGAAAAATTATATTGAAAGCAAAAAGAAGAATATAACAGTCTGTATAAAAACACGTGCTTGTACTTTGTGAAGTATGTATATACTGTGGAAAAAGTACATACATACATAAGAGTATAGAACTAGAAAGTGACAGATGCCAGTAGCCAGTATACTACTCGTATTAATAATACATTTTATACACACACACACACACACACACATATATATATATATATATATATATATATGTATATGAGGCATACCGCGCTGTGCGCTACATATATGGATATATATGTAGAGAGATATACTCTTTGTATATATATAATGTATACTAATAACGCACGGTGGTATATCTATGTACATATATACACAGTATGCATATAGCTCATGGAAAGCGTTCGGTGACGATGACGCGAGTTACATGATTTTTGTTCACCCAAAAAGTGCTCAACGCGCCAAAGAAGTTTTCATTTCAAAAAACTTTTATTGTTAAAATTGAGGGAATTCCTCTTAAAATTGCAAATGACTTTTTGGAATTCTGTAGGAATTGAAGAGTGAAATAAGTTTAATTTAAAGTCTAGGCTATTTTATAGAAAATATGTATTTTTCACGAACGATTTTCAAAAATCAAAGCTGTCAGCTACCTAATAGTAATATTTAGTACCTGTAGATAGATCTGAAGATAACCGCGCACCACATGGCGGTTAAAAAATAAATTATCTAAGGCTTTGTAAAACAAAATTGACGATAGTCAAACTTTTTCTCTTTTAACTTTTATATTTCGTTAACTGACCATATAAAAATTGCATATTTCACCAATTTATATTAATAAATACGACATTAAGTCTAACGGCTATAACATTATTTCACATCTCAGAAATTGGTCCAAATTTCAGAATATATAAAACAGTTAGGAAAAAAAAAAAAGAATTTGTAAGATTTGCAGTGAAATTACCACGCATTTCTGGAATTTGCTTTAAATAAAAATACTTATTCTGTCTATCAGAAACCAAATAACAGAAAATTTCTAAATGCGGAGTCGAAAGAAATATGTTTCCTTAATTAACTAAATATAACTAATGCAAAAGTCCACCAAGTACTCAAAAAAAAAATATAATAATAATAATAATAAAATAAAATAAAATAAAATCAGGAACTTTTCTCTTTTGTTACAAAACGGTCGTTTTTACCGAAATTGGTTTCCACGTGAGAACCAATTATTGTCTGTTAACAATTAAATTTACCACTTTATCATTTGGCAGCAGAAGAAATATAATGCATTTGTGTGATTACCTGCAATTAAGCTTATTTATTTTTTCCTTTATTTATTTATGTATTTATTTTAATAGACAGGGTAATATTTACATATTTTGACAATTTTCTTCAAAGTTATCGTATTTTATTTACCATCACGCTTATCTATGAAAAATTGAGTCAATAAATTGACGTATCAAAAAAAAAAAAAAAAAAAAAAAAAAAAACCTAAAGAGAGCCTTTACAAAAATAGCAGGATTTCAAAAAAGGTGACGAGAATATTGTTTATTTCAACAATCAGACAACAATTTGGGGAGCCTAAGAAAACCAGAGAAAACTTAGAGAATATACTAGCACTTTGTGAGTATCTTTAAATGTCATTATTTTTTTTTTGTCAAGCATCATTCTTCTTTTCATTTGTCTTTTTAACAAGTTATTTGAAGTTATAAGACACTTAATAAAAACATTTTATATATAAAAATACTTGTTTTAAAATAATAGATAACATCCCATTACTAGTTTTCTATTTATGGAAAATTGTCTAAAATCAACAAAAAATTCCATTATTACTTGTATAAGAGAAAAGTTAAAAATATTTCGATATATATGATTTAATGCAAACGGACTCTTCTGTGTTAACATAATACATATTTCAAGAAAATTCTAAAAGTACCTAGAATTTATAGTTTAATGTAAAAAGAAAAATATATTTATTATCTAATAAACAAAGAAAACAAATAAACAAAGAAAATTAAATAATTTTTATCAAAGGTATCTTTGCAACAAATGGTGCCTCAGTGATTCTCTATAGTATTAAGATTTCGACTACATGCTTGCCAGATAAGTAGTTTTACATTCAGTGAGTTAAACCAAGAAATTTTGTTGTTTGGAATGTTGCCTTGCAAATTTTCTGCTAAGGACATCAAGAAGCTCAATAAATAACCACAGGTTAATCTATATAATATTTCTGTAACGTGGACCAGTTCCAATTAATTTTTGTCTAAGAGATACGATAGTGGTGAAATTAATAAATTACTCGAGGATAATAAATAATAATAATAATAATAATAATAATAATAAAAACAATATTTAAGCACACGACCTCAGCTCAATGATCTAATAAGAAAACATGGCGACATTTGTATGATGACATTATTTTATAGAAAATGTATTTTTAAAAGTTATTTTTTCAGAATCTTTGAAAGAGTCATTTTAAACCGAGCAATTTTTTAAAGATATAAACAGAATATGAATTATTATCATAAATGGACTAAAAAACGCAATCATAAAAAGTATAATGAAAATAGGATTAAAAAAAAAATTGAATAAAATGTCATTGCATTGTTGGCGATAAAAATTTAAAAGGCGTCATGGGAGTCTTTTTCTAAAACTGTACTGCCTGTTGAAGTATGAAAACTGAGTCGTCAACCATGAATTTTATTTTGAAACTTTTCTTTCAATGAATCTGGTTTCACTATTACACAATATTTATTTGGTTATAATAATAATTTGGCTTTTGGTAAGTTAAAATTTTAATTAGGAGGTGAAATTGGTATAATATTTAAAAGTTTCAAATTTTAGAAGTAAATAAGAAAAGAAATAACGTGCGAAAATTTCGCACGGGTTCGTAAGTCTTTAATATTTAAATACAGTACTGTGGTGTTTAGAGCCTGCTAGTATATGCCAATAATACTTGTCCATTGCATTAAAATACTTCCGAAAAAAACACACAGTCTTGTTGCCGACTAATAAAACACAAAGATTTCTTGCTCAATTCATACCAGTGCGGTACACTACCATCTAGACTATCAAGATTCCATATGTTATCATCGCTAAATATCACTGATTGCCATTCCTCAACGACATAATATTTTCAGTCCATAACATTTCTTACGAAAGAAATAGTTTATTTTTAAGCTTACAATGGCGCTTTGTTTCTAGTTTTATAAATTCGTCTAATAATCGTAACATTTGATGCTAAATGTGCCAGTTAGTTTAAAACTTCGCGAATAGTCGACTTTGAGGTACTCACTAAGGTTTAAAACATGACATTCATCTCGTTTATTCGTCAAACGTGGACCAGATCAGTGTTTTGTTAAATATTTGCAACTATCTAATAAAACTCGATAATGAAAATTCTTGGATATTAAAATAAAAAATAGGCGCAGTTTCCTAAAAAAACTTATCGTTAAGTTTCATTATCAAATCTTGGTAACTGCATACACTTAAATTTCTTTAGCTCATGGTATGCCGACTACGAAATTTTATCGCTTGAAGATTTTAAGTCCATGTAGTCTCTGTGACGCCACTATTAAATTTCCATAATCCAATAAAAATTCACAAAAATTCGAAATCCTGGCTAAACTTTTGCAACAAGCAATTTTTTGTTTCAGAAAAAAAATAATATTGGAGCAAATCATATAATTATGTTTTGATTATAGAATTTTAGCAGTTTTTTTTTTTTTTTAATATATATACCTGTAAAGGCTTTTGTCACTACCAGAAATCAAAATCTCCCGATACAACCACAGTTGTCCTGTAGACATCCCAAAATTATCATACAAATCCTGTATTTGTCATTATCGTATGAGAGCTATTTACTGAATTTGCGGAAGATAGAGTAAAAGGATCATCGGACCATTTGGGAAACTGAAATATTTTATTTTTTAGTATATAGAGAATAAACAAAACCCGCTTTATTACCTGTTTGTATCCATACAAATTTCATTATGTGCAATGTATTACAATAAGAATTACGAATATAGTTACCACTTTAGGTAAAATGTGCGTTTGCTGATTGGATGCAACACTTACGTTTATTTTTTTACTTTCCGAACACTATAGTGAGGAAAGTATTGTAATCATGTCAAAAATCCGAATTTGAGATTTTGATGTTTCTATACGTTTCGAGGTCCCTTGAGTCCGTTTCCACTATTTTTACGATGATGTATGTATGTGTGTGTGTAAGTGTGTATGTTTGTATGTCTGTGAGGGAACACGCTAGCGTCTAAACGTTTGTTCGAATAAGCTGAAAGTTGGTACGTACATTGTAAGTCACAAAAGTACGAACCCTATAGATTTTGGTAAATCTAGCACTTATAGTTTTTTTGCAGGGACACCAGGAAAACTTCTTTATCATTATGACCTATGGGGCCAAATTATTAAAAGTGCGATAGCGTCTAAACACTTTATTAATCTGAGCAAAAAATTTGTACACATGTTATAGGTCACAGTTGCACGAACTGTATAGATTTTGGTTAATTTAGCACTTACAATTTTTTTACAGGGCCCAAAGATAAATTCTTTATCATTATGGCCTATGGGGCCAAATTTTTAAAAGTGTGATAGCGTCTAAACGCCTTATTAATCTGAGCAAAAAATTTGTGCACATGTTATAGGCCACAGTTGCACCAACTGTATAGATTTTGGTGAATTTAGCACATAAAGTTCTTTTACAGAGACACAAAGAAAATTTTTTTATTATTATGGCCAATGGGACCAAATTTTTAAAAGTGCGACAGCCTCTAAATGCCTTATTCAATTGAGCTGAAAATTTTTATGAATATTATAAATCATTGTTGCACTAAATATAAGCATTTTGGTGAAACTAGCATTTATAGGTTTTTACAGTGACACAACGAAAAATTCTTTTTCATTATGATCTATGGGCTCAAAGTTGAGTAGCGTTAAATAAAACATCGTGTAATGTATGTAAAAAAATATACAAACACTCTATTATGGTTTTCTCTCTTTTGTTTGTTTAACAACTCCTCTTCCTTTACTTTATCTACAAAACTGTTAATTACTCAATGTTCGGAAAGTCGAGTGGAGGATTTTTTTCGACAGATGAAAGATAGTTACTACTTTTTCAATTTGAAACATTCTTTTCAATTTGAAACATTCTTTTCAATTTGTAGTGTTTGTATACAAAGTTTTGTACTTATTACTTATCAGTAAATCTCTTTCAGTGCATTGTTAACTGTTGGCATATGATGAGCATACTGTTCCGACAGTATATTTACTCGACTGTTTTCATACTATTTAAAGAAAGTTTGTGTTTATATTTTATATTAATTTTCAAATTAAAGTGATGTTTTTATTATTAACAAGATTTGTTCACTTATATAGATATATTACCAGAGTTTTGAATGGATTCTGTACTATTATAGTTAATGTAGCTTTAATGGGTGATTCGATGTTACTTGTTGAACAATTAGACTGGAATTTTAGTAACATTTTTATAGTTATACAAATTTTTTAAACGTTAAAGTTTGAAAGTTGCTGACCAAGTGAAAGTACTTTACTTATATGATTTTTTAAGCGTAAAATTTTTTCCATTGCATTTTTGTAATTATAATTTTTTAAATGAAATATAACTGTCGCGCGTCAGACATAATATTGGACACATATTTTCAAGCCTTTTACTTTTACCAAAAAAATCATCTGAATCCTACTGCATTCATTCATTTGCAATTTTTTTTTCAGTATATACACTGATTTCCCGCAAATTATTTATTATGTTCTTAGATTGAAAAACTAAGCTTTAGTACACGCGATAATTTTTTAATAAGTGTCACGTGTGGGACACCGTGCAATTTTTTGTCTTTAAGAAAAGGTAAAAAATTTCTTATTAATTGTAAGAAATATTTTTTATTGTCTATTTCACAAAATATCTAATTCTTTATTGTAAATCATTTATAAATTGTCCAAAAAAAAAAAAAAAAAAAAAAAAAAAGCGCTAATTTAAACCAAGTTGAGCAAGATAATAATAAAAAAGGTAAATGAAAACATAAGTTTCATTGTTTTGATTTAAAAGATGATAATATAGTTCTATAAATGTGGAAATTTATAAGCATCTTTTCTATTTGCAGCAATTGGAGCAAGGATAACTTTCACTATTTCCACTTACATCACTTATTCAGATGTAATCTATTTCATCTCGATGTTTAGGCCATTTGAAATAGCCTCGGAGTTTTGATTCTTCCAATACGTTTCTGAAAAAAATTCTCTTATTCGTTTTTATGAAGATTTTAACTTTCATAGCTTTAAAAATACATCTTATTTATTATAATTATTTATATATATATATATATATATATACTAATATTATTCATGTGCTTATTTCAGAAATATATTTGTTGTACACGAAACGTCACGTGTGGGACAATATAAAATATTCTTTAATTATTTTAAATATTTATATTATTGTAAAACATTTCGTAAAAGTTCACTCATGATATGGTTCCTTATAAGCCACCTTCTTTTCAAAATACAACTCTTGGTTCAGCAAGAATTTCAAAAATTACTTTCATTCTGTCACGTGTGGGACATAATTTTACAGAAACTTTAATTAGAAATAATTTAATTTATACTGCAACAAAATTCTTAAAATACTGCATAATATAAAAAGATACGTATTGATTTTAAACTGTAAAATCAGAAATCAGTAAGTCAAAAAGAAAACAGTAATGAATTGCTTTAAAATCAGCACTTTTTAACCACATAAAATTCAGCTGATGGTAGCCATCTTTGAAGCACTGTTGCCACTCAAAAAGAGTGAAGTATTGAAAAAATATTCTTAAATACATATTATTTGGACTTTGAAAAACAAACTGAGTAAATTGTACAATTATATATATATATATATATAATTTCCTGTTTCCCGTGGAATCACCCTAATAATGCATTTCACGAACTTGACATATTAAAAATGTAATGTAAAAATGGTGCTTTAATATGACTTATTCATACCTGCTAACATTCTAATTATTATCTCGTAAAATTACCCTTCTCTGCATGAATACCGGCCTCAACATCATTTTTGCAAATTTTTATGTAAAATGATCCTGAATCCGAATATTTCGCCAATTTTGCACAATCACCCATAGTTTTTTTGGGATATCCTCCTACTTTTATCCCTTTTCGGTAATTTTATGGCTATAGCTTTTATTTGTAGGGGAGGAAAGGATTGTTTTAACTTTTAAATATCTACAGAAGAGAGCTACAGAAGAGAAAAATTCTAAAATATGAACATTTGCAGCAAGAGAAAAATTTAGAGTGGGTTTGCCACTGTATTACGTTTATCATATTTTATTAATCAATTAATATTATTATTTATTATTTATTATACAATATATTTTTCTGTTTTTAAGTGTTAAAATAATATTTTTACCCTTTCCAAACCAAATTCTTGTCATGAAATTACCGAACAATGATAGAAATTGGGGATGGTGGATGCGTGCCGAGAAAAAAGTTGATAATTGGGCAAAATGGAGGCAATATTCGGATTCAGGAGGTCATTTTACATAAGAATCAGCAGTAATAGTATCAGGGTAGTATTTATTATTATTATTATTATTATTATTATTATTATTGTTATTTAATAGAGTGTGGTACGCGCAATTTTTTTTTACACCAGTCTCATTTTAGAGCATTTTTCTTCTTATTTAATGGTAATTACATTTCGAGAAAATTACTCTAAAAATTAAGTACTGCGGAAAAATAGCCCGGTACTAACAGTTTTACGGAATATTATTTAGAATGTTGGCAATTTATCCTATTGGTTAATTTTTTATTGATTATAATAGATTAAATAACTTCATTGGGTTGATTCATGTTAAAATCCGATTCTATCGAGTCCAAATATATATTTATATATAAGAAATACAAAAGATTTTGACGGCAAGAGAAATAAGAAAGGAATATGTGAGTTTTCATATGTCTGCAATCTTCTCGATTCGCCAATACTCTATCAGAGTTCATAAATTTGCATCAGATTAAGGAAAAAAAAAAAAAAAAAAACTGAAAAAAGAATATTTGATTTGTAGTTTTCTATACATTTTTAATTTAAATTATTTTGCCTCTTGAGATTTTGACGGAAAGGGAAATAAGAAAGGAATATGTGAGTTTTCATATGTCTGCAATCTTCTCGATTCGCCAATACTCTAAGGAAAGTTCATTAATTTGTGTCAAGTTAAGAAAAACAACTAAAAAGTGAATATTTGATTTGTAGTTTTCTATACATTTTCATTTAAATTATTTTGCCGCTTGAGAAATGCAGTTAAATATTTAAACCAAATACTACACAAAATACACTGCATAAAAAAAGTAGACGGACACTTACTTGAAATACTTTAAAGCCGTTTATTTCTTTAATCAAAGATATGAGGTTCATTTCTCTAATATAATTATATTCTTGAGACATCATATATTATTATTTTTTGGATATAGATTCAATAGTGGAAAAATCCAGGAAACAAAAATGGTGCATATTTGAACTGTAATTTTTCTTTAAAAAAAGTACACGGACACATCTTGTATCTCTAAAATAAAACGTTTTTAGTAAAGGGTTCGTCTCCCATTTGCTTTAATAAGTTTGTATACTCTGTTAGGCATCGAATCAATGAGATTCTGAACCTTTTTTTTGACAGAAAATTTCCCAAAGGTTTGTAAGAGCTTCTTTGAGCTGGTGAATTGATTCATACTGGCGTCCACCCTCATAAATTTTATGAACAAGTATATCCCAAATGTTTTTTAATGGATTCCTATCCGCACTCTTGGCTGGCCAGGGTAAAACATTGAAGTTGTACTCATGAAACCATTTTTTAACGTTGTTAGCCGTGTGTATTGGCGCTCCATCTTGTTGGAAAATCCAGTTTTCTCCTCCAAGATCACACGCAAATGGCAAAAACTCACTGCTTAGTGTTTCAATATAATCTTTGTGAGTCTGCTTCTTACTTAGGAACACTAAATTTGTCCTTCCACCATAGCCAACAGCTAACCACACCATCACGCCACCACCACCAACTTGCCAAGTAAAGTACACTTCGTCTTCTTCCTCCAAACTGTGCCAATAATATTGATATCCATCTCGGCCGTCTAAATTACATTTTTTCTCATCTCAAAAAAACTACAGATATCCATTCTGTAGTCCAAGACATATGGTTTTGAGCCCACTGTAGGCGTTCTGTCACGGGGTGATCCTTCCAGCATGGATGGTGTTTTCTCTTCTTATATTGAAAGGGCTCTGAGTGCTTAATGTAGTTATAAATAGTCTGAGAAGTTACTTTAGTAATTTCTGTGCTTATTCGAACTCTGGGAATTCATGCTCCAGTTTTCTTCAGCTCAGTAAAAATTTTTCTTTGGTCTCTAAACGAAAGTTTCTTTGGCCGACCACTCTTTTTCTTTACGCCATGGGTTTCAGGAGCACGTAGAAAATCGCTGATGCTACTTTTGCTTATTAGAAGTAGCCTACTAATTTCTCTGACTCCTTTATTAAAATTTTTCAGCGCTATAATCTGTCCTTTCTGGAAATCAGTTAGAGGAATTCCTCGTGGCATGGCGCATTCATCTCCAAGAAATTTAACTACGTAAAACTATCTTGTCAAGCACATTAACAATTAGCAAAATGCCAAATGTACATGTACATGCAAAACTGGTATTCCGGAAGAAACACACACTTAGATAATTGCAGTTTTTGACCAGTGTCCGTCTACTTATTTTAAAAAAATATATTGTGCAAATGTATATCTTTTCTCTTTTCTGCATATCCCTACACTAAAATGATAAATAATTGAATATTTTTATTTGTCTGTCAAAAATATGAAGATTAATAAGTATAAACATGTTAAAGAATTTTAATTGACATTTCCTATTAAACAAAGACGGGGTTTTAAAAAATTGTAAAGAAGTGACCGTCTACTTTTTTTATGCAGTGTAATCCGTTTAAATAGATCAAATGCGTTTGTGCTTTGGGTGTTTAGTGAGGGAAGTAGGTTACGTTTTGACATGTTTCTAATGTATAGATTGAGCAGATAGCTCCCTATTCACCAACAAACAAGCATTTTTAATGGCGTGACAATCTACTCTTCTATTTTAAAGGGAATGGCTATAGGTCGAAATTTGTTTAAAATACACATATAATAGTTGCAATAAATAAATACAGTTTGTTCGTTTATTTAGAGAATTTACACGATCAATGCAAATGTATTATTTTTTCATAAACGAACCTAAATTTACATTTAAATACTTATGCGTAAATTACATTTAATTAACTATGTCAATGTATTATATATATATACATATATATCAAAATAAAAATTTATATTGTTTAAAAGTAGGAATATAATAAAAAAAAACTTTATTCCTGCCAACGTCCTAATATTTGCTTATATAATAGGAAAATAATAATCAAATTTAGAAAAATTAGGATGTTTACAAAACACTCTAAAGTTTCTAAATTTGATTAATAAATATAATTATCACAATTACAAATTAAAACGCAACATTTACAATTATAAATTTAATAAAAGCCTAAATGCAACACATATTGAAAAGAAATAATCTGATACTTTTAGAATATAATTCTTTATCTGTCAAATATAAAGCTATCTAATGTAAAAAATAGCGTTGGATCTAATTTAACAAATTATTTTAATGTATTTAAACCTAATACTTTTTGTTTCTAAAGAAGGTGTGTTTATTTTTTTTAATACTATCAGAAATTTATTTTATTTTAAATGTCAACGAATGAAATTAAAATGTAATATAAAGAACTTTTGTTTTGGAAATAAATGTGATAGTAATTAAGGTAGTATGTGCAAAGTGCGGAGGAAATAAATGGACTTTCATGATTTTGTTAGAAAGTATTTTATCTCAGTTATCTAAAATGAATGTAAGTAATTTAATAGATTGTGACTTTGTTAAAACTTTGCATAATTAGAAAAAGTTTAATAATTCAAACGCACCCGAATTAAATTTGTACTTTTTTAAAGAACTGTTTATTTATTGTATTTATTTAAATTGTGTTTATTTAAATTTCTTATCTTAGTGGTATGTGAGTATTACGGCAATTGAAGCATTTACACTCTTGTCCATAAATTAAGGATAATTAAGAATCACACGGAAATTGAACGTTAATGCAAAAATTTCGCCTGTAGAAATACCATATATATCTTTAAGAATACTATGCAAATTATAGGAAGCCATCAGATGACGCAGATATGATGTTACAGTGACGAAAGTGTAAGAAGGGGGTAGATGAGGAATGGGAGAAAAAAAAGGAAAATTGTTCACAAGCGTTCTGTATGTCGCTCAGTGCCACAACCGAATAGTTATGACACAAAGGACGTATGCAGATATTTTTTTACGTGGTAGAAATATCGACCGACTAGAATGTGGGCGTAATCAGATAGAAGTATCGGGGGACTTGGAATCACCCAAAGTGTCATCTCTATATATTGGCATCTATTCTAAGATGATGGAAATGCCAGTTGACGTTACAGTACTGGTCGGCCCCGAGTTACATTGCCGAATGACGACCTGCATTTGACAGTAATTGCTAAAATTAGCAGATAAAGCACAGCATCAGACCTGTCTCGTCAGCTGTCTGCAGCCACGGGTACCACAGTTTCAAGGCAGACCGTGTATAGACGTTTGGGAGATATTGGTCTATATGCTCTTAGGCCTGTCAGATGTGTACCGTGACATAACATGAAAATCTGACATTGACAGATTTTAATTTAGTGCCAGAGGCCTACTGCTAAACTTGTTAATAGCGACAAATTCTTCTTTAGTTAATTCGTGACGATCTAAATTCCATGATAAAGTTTTCATTAAATCAAACCAATGTGTTTCAGCTGCAGATACTGTAACAAATAACGTTGGAAGTCCAAACTGTCTTATAGCCGCAAAACAACGTTTTTTCTCTTTTTCCCAATGAGGGGGAGGTGTGCCTTGGGGGGACTCATGTCAAAGGTGTGCCTTGGGGGGAACTCATGTCAAAGTTGCACCTTGGGGGGGACTCATGTCAAAGTTGGGCCTTGGGGGGACTCTGAGGGGGACTCATGTCAAAGTTGTGCCTTAGGGGGACTTCATTCAATAAATCCCCATTCAATAAACCGACTGAAATAGGCCCTTAGCACTATTAAGAGTGACGTATAAAAATTCGACAACACTGTACCGATTGAAATAGGGTACCTTGGGGGGGGGGACTCATGTCAAAGTTGGGCCTGGGGGGACTCATGTCAAAGGTGTGCCTTGGGGGGGACTCATGTCAAAGTTGTACTTTGGGGGGGACTCATGTCAAAGTTGGGCCTTGGGGGGACTCATGTCAAAGTTGGGCCTGGGGGGGGGACTCATGTCAAAGTTGGGCCTTGGGGGGGACTCATGTCAAAGTTGGGCCTGGGGGTGATTCATGTCAAAGTTGTGCCTTGGGGGGACTTCATTCAATAAATCCCCATTCAATAAACCGACTGAAATAGGCCCTTAGCACTATTAAGAGTGACGTATAAAAATTCGACAACGCTGTACCGACTGAAATAGGGGTACCTTGGGGGGGGACTCATGTCAAAGTTGTGCCTTGGGGGACTTCATTCACTAAATCCCCATTCAATAAACCGACTGAAATAGGCCCTTAGCACTATTAAGAGTGACGTATAAAATTTCGACAACGCTGTACCGACTGAAACAGGGGTACCTTGGAGGGGGGGACTCATGTCAAATTTGGGCCTGGGGGGGACTCATGTCAAAGTTGTGCCTTGGGGGGACTTCATTCAATAAATCCCCATTCAATAAACCGACTGAAATAGGCCCTTAGCACTATTAAGAGTGACGTATAAAAATTCGACAACTGTACCGACTGAAATAGGCCTCTAGCACTAAAAAGGAGAAATGAAATATGAACATTATGTTAGCAATATAAAATGGAAGTGAGATATATGAAAGTAAAGTCATTGTTAAGTTTTTAAAAATGTCATTTTTTGGAATATATATATAATTTAGAATATGTATATAATAAAAGATACAAACACACTGCACTGGTCATATCCGAGACCACGCTCCATGTAACTTCATAATACTAGTAACGGTTTTTAACCGTATGACCGCCGCTGACGGATTTATCCTAATCTGAGCTATTCTTTCACTGAGCTATTATTTTTTTCCACAATACTCTAATAAAACAAAATTATATAATTATGAGTTTTTAGATAATTTTTCAGATTTGCAGAATTTAAATAATAGCTATCAAGTTTATAAACATGTTCATAGTTATATTGTTAATCTCAAGTTGAATTTAGCATTTTATCATATAGGAAAAACTGTGCAATGAGAAAAAAAAAAATTACAATTCTGCTATTTCCAATGGCAGAGAGAGGATTAATCATATTATTTGGGAGCGCTTTTCTCAAAATATAAATGAAGTATATGGTGATGGATTTATTATTATTATTATTATTATATATACATGTATTTTATTTCACGAATATATCGTGTAAAATTAATAAACATATTTTCAAAAACTTACTTGAATGTATTTTTATTATTATTTTAATTAATTAATTTTATTTTAATTAAATAATTTATTTTCTACTTCAATTTTTTGCAAAAACCGATAAAGTAAAGAATTAAATTACTGCTGAAAAATTACAATGCTAGATTTAAATGTATATAAAAACGTAAATGCTTCTATTTGAAAGCTGTATATAAAATTTCCATAGTTAATACTTTGCTTCGGTGAGATTAAAAGTAATTTAAATATAAGGTAATGCTACCTAAGTCTTAGGTTATTATTTTCTTTTCTTTAAATGTTACGATGATTAGAATGCTATGTATTGATAAGCGACTTTAGTCTATGCTAGAAAATAACTAATATTTTAATAGAAACATCGATGGTAATTATGTTCTTGAAAAACCATGTTATTGTAAATGTTTTACTTAGAATTAAACATAAAAATGTATCTATTTGTAAATTTAAGTAAAAAATAACATACTTGCAAAAATTATAAATACGTATATACATAATTATACATTTATACGTATATGTCCATGATAAAGCTGTGGTATTACAAAAAAAAAAAAAAAAAAAAAGAAAGAAAAAAAAGAAAGAAAGAAACTTGTAAATCGTGTATTCCATGACACCAATGGCATATAATGTTAAAAGAATTAGTAAAGGTGAGTTGATATATATTTCACAGAACATAAAACATGACAAAGCAATTTAAAAAAAAAAATATTAATAATAAAAAACATTAAAAATGTATTTTTATGCAGTTTTAATTTCATATATTATAATGGCTGGTTTAAAGAAGCCTCATTACTGTATCCCATAATTACTTGTTAAAATGCCAAAAATTCAAATTGAAATACAAATTGTTTAAAACTGTTTTATAAACTATACTACTTTATAAACTATATTAATAGTTTATAAAGTATAAAATATTTTATTTTGAGCTCTAGAGGTGGTGGTGGGGGGGGGGAATTTCCCAATGATTGTTTAGGGTTTACATAAATATATCTTAGAACAGTTCTTAAGATTACATTAAGCGTAATTTAAAATAAATCCTCAAGTATGATTTAAGGACCTTTAGCATCTAATTATAACTGGATGTGCGTAGTGTGTTTACTTTCCTAACACACTGAAAACTCATAATTCTTCAAAAACTTATTCTACTTCAATAAGCACACACTTCAAAATTATTCCCAAAAAGCACCATTCCATCTTTTCGGAGGCTTCTTTTAAAGGATTAACAGGAGAAATACATCTAAGCCAACTCCAACATCCAACTGAACAATATAAATCGCAAATTTCTCTAGAACTTCTCACATTTCCTCTGGAACAAAAGCTAACCTAAACTAACTCGCGTGGTAAACTTTTCTTCCAATAGCCAAACTTTCCGTGAACAATTTTACACTTTCTCCAAAAACATTGCCAGCTAGAACTAGATTCGAATGGTAAGCTTACCTCTATGAGACTACTTACCATAGACAACATTTGAGAGATTTCGTATAACTGAATACTAAAAAGTTTGAGAGATGCAGCAATGTCTTTTATCTTATTATTAATGATTATAGACGAAGACAATCAATATTCAAGTAATATATATATATATATCTTATATATTTTATAAGGAAAACAAAATAAGAAAAACCTCTTTTAGATACTTGATTTAAAAATGTGGTAAATCATCATTATATTCAAGAAGCAAATTTAATTTATATCTACGCTGATAAAAGATTCCATCCTGGAAATAAAAGGAAAATGACCTCAATTTAATACGTATAATATTTAAATGCTCTTAATATATTTATTAAATGTAAATTAATAGTAATTAAAGTATGAAATAAGTATGTTCCATGTTAAAAGAGAATATTACAATTTCTGAATGGGAATTATAGTATATTTTATATTTTTAAGTAAAAACCTGAAAATTAACAAAAATATATGACCTGAAAACTTTTTTTTTTTTTTTTTTTTTTTTTTTTTCACACAATAGAAAATTAATTAAAAATAATTTACAAAGAAAATAATGTTATTAAAAAATCATTTGAAACGTAATTCATGGTAATTAAATAATACGGATTTTGTTCTCAAACATTCAAACATCTGTAAGCTGTCTTAAGCAAAATGGAATAAATTGTATTTTATATAATCGATGGTAGTACTTTGCTACATTTTATTATGTTGGCGAATGCTTTTCAGGTAGGAAAAATTAAATTACTGTTATTATTATTTTTATTATTATTATTTTTTATAACTGTAATGTAAATAAATTATTTTTTGAAGATCATTTTATTCAGCATTATATATATATATATATATATATATATATACAGGGTGATTATAAAAAAACTACCCCGATATATGGGACCATACCTACCACACCGTTCCGAGAAACTGAATAAAAATTTGGTGGAAGGTATTTTGAGGTATGGGCTCAATAATTATATAAAAAACAACGGTTAAACTCTAACAGTTATGGTTACAGTGAAAAAAATTCGAAAATGTCAAATGGCAACAGCTACTTTTTTTATTGAAATGGAATCTCCATAGCAAAAAGCCATAAACAGCGTTGGAACGGTACCTGTAGCACAAAAATCGCCAGCGCTAGCAGGCTAAGAAAAAAAGAAAAAAGCAACTGTTTTGTGCCTACCAGAGCGCAACTTTCATTTTTTTAATGACGTCACATTTCACACTGAGTCTTTGGTTCAGACTAAAGTTTACTGATTCTGCATCAAAACGAAAAGAGCAGAACACGGTATCCTTAATTTCATATAGGTCTGAATAAGGGTTTTATTTTCGTTGTTAGTCGTAAGACACCGTCATGACGGACGTCATCACACTAAGTGAAAAATAAGGCATTGTGAAATCCATGATGTGTATCTTGCTTTCTTGCCATGTGAACAATATGCCGCTTACTGGGAAACAACCTTATCATCATAAAAATCGATTTTGATTGTCATTTCACAATACCTTGTTTTCACGTAGTGTGATGACGTCACTCATGATGGCGTCTTACGACTAACAACGAAATTAAAGCCTTTATTCAGTAGCCTTACACGAAATTAAGGATACCGTGATCTCTTCTTTTCGTTTCGGAGCAGAGTCAGTAGACTTTAGTCTGAACCAAAGGGTCAATGTGAAATGTGACGTCATTAAAAAAATAAAAGTCGTGTTCTGGTAGGCACAAAATAGTTTTTTTTCTTTTTTTCTTAGCCTGCTAGCGCTGGCGATTTTTGTACTACAGGTACCGTTCCAACGCTATTTATGGTTTTTTGCTATGTAGATTCCCTTTAAATAATAATAAAAAAAAGTAGATGTTGCCATTTGATTTTTTTGGAAATTTGACACTGTAACCGTAACTGTTGGTGTTTAACTGTTGTTTTTTTATATAATTCTTGAACGCATACCTCAAAATATCTTCCACTAAAATTTTATTCAGTTACCGTGAACGGTATGACAGCTATGGTCTCATATATCGGGGTAGATTTTTTATAATCTCCCTGTATATATCTATATATATATATATATATATATATATATATATACATATATATATATATATATATATATAATATCATGTTTTGAGGTACTCTAAATACGAAAGTCAAATGTTTAGCTGTTGACCTGCATGTAAGTCTGTTATCAGCATACGGAAGAAAGAAAAAAATAAATGCAGAAAATTCAAGTTTGGTATTTTGAAGTTCGTAAACGGTTCTAACATGATTCATCAAAATGAATAAGTTTCGCTGCGTATTGCTGGTGAAAGCTGACTGAACAAAATGGAATAAACTTTTTAATTCAATAATTCAATAACGCCTTGAAAATTTAAAAATATAAATGTAGGCATTATTATTGAACGGGAGGTTGAGGGGGCGGTAACCTCTTCTTACAGAAACATATGTCAAATAAATTTTTTCGAAGCTAGTTTTAGATTAATTTTAAAGTAGATTCAGATTATTTTTAAAGCAGATTGTTGGATTTTTATTTTCTTACCTCTTTAACCTTACGCTTTAATCTCTAATATATCATTATAATATTGAAATGCAACGTAATAGAATGTCGTACCTGTGAAAAACTAGATTATTTAACATGTTATGAAATATTAAATTACATGTCTAACAATATATTTCTCCTACATGGACATTTTAAAATAATATATATTAAAAGCCATTATTTCCATCAATATGTTTTACGTATAATTTATGTATTACAAAATTGTGAACACTGTTTAATTGAAAACTTAGTTGAAGTTGGTAGAAAATAGTTCTTAAAGAAACATTGAGGTTCTAGTCGATGAAACGCCATTTACTCCAAGATATTCTCGAAACAGACAAACAATAACGATCAGTTCAACAATTATTCTCAAAACAGTTTAGTAAAACTGTAAATTCAACGAATATTTTCTAAAGAGCCTAATAAATCTTTTACTCGTATCGAAAAAGTTACTATTCAATGAATATTCTGGAAAAAGCTGAATAAAACAATAATTGTACAACGAAAGCAAAGCATTTAGTATAAATACGCTACAGAACAGGACTTTCGTTGATTCCGGAACAATATTCAATTTGTAACAATCGCTTGAAGTCCAGTCACTCTGAGACCACAGCTATCAGTGAATTTGTACGCTTTTGCGGCTGGAATTTTGCGGAAATTCTCTGTACTAGAATTTTTACGAAAAATTACAGAACTTGTCTACTGTTGAATATAAAAGTTTGAAACTTCATGAACCCTAAACTAACATTTTTTTACGAAATTCGATCAGCAAATCACCAAATTGTTCACTAAGGCAAATCTTAATTGAAGTGAATCCACTTTCTCTGAATATCTACTTTATTGCAGCAGTACTTTTAACGCAGGGAAAGTTTTATTCCCGTGGAACAGTATTTAAATTTTTCTAAGATTGCATTCCTCTTCTATCAATTTATCACTAAATCCTGTGATATATTATACATATTGCTCAAAATATATTGAAATAAATTAGCAATATTTATATTTACTTCTTCTAGATTGAAATTTTTAATCGGTACTATATTGATGCCTAGATGAACAAGAAAAATACCACTTTTCTATTAAAACGCATTAGTATGGTAGTCAATGAAATCTGATGACATAATACTGATTACTCATTTATTATATATATATATATATATATATATATATTAAGCATATGAGCACAATTTAAGATAAAATGCATTGCATCAAATTGATTTTCAGTACGATTTTTTATTAATACCTAAAGATATATTTTCTTAAAAAAATAAAAAAATAAAAAAAATAAAATAAAATAATATATATATATATATATATATATATATATATATATATATATATATATATATATATATATATATATGCGTATTCTTCTTAGCATAAAGAATGTGTATTTTTCGATTCAAATAGAGCTTTGCTGAAAAAGCTATTTTCTGTGATTTGTGTTTTACATTTGGGTTCCATTTAAAATTCTAACAAAAGGTTAAAAATTTAAATAAATCTCTCTTTTGGACAGAGCAAAAAGAAAGCGTAGGTGATTTTTTTTTTTTAATAAAATATTGTTTTCGCAGTAACAGTAATGCTTGAAAGGAAATGAAATGATGATAAATCCCTATTCAAAAATGATTTACTGCGATGTCTCGAAATAAATTTCTTTTAAAGAATAAAAGCACAAATTAGAATTTTTTTCGTTATACGTATAAATTTATTTAAATATTTACTTTCACGTAAATTGTCTATTTAAATTATTTATTTATTTTATTTTATTTATTATTATTTATTTATTTATTTATTTATTTATTTTTTACATAGCAAAATGTAGATAGAACATAGTTACTAATTATGAATTGCTATGAATACTTTGTTTAAAAGTTATATGATTCTGTTTCAGATTATTCAGTTTCAAATTGTAATAGTTTGATTTTTATATCAAATAGTTTAATATGTATGAAAAAATATGACTTTCCACGAAAACTGAGGCGAATTTAAATTATTTAGTGATTTTTTTACAAAATTATATAAAAAGGTTAGGCATGATCTGAACACGACCCGTAAGAAAATAATCCAGTCAATTGGAACCAAAACCGAACCACGTGACATAAATATTTCGGTACCATAAATTATTTTTTAAACTAACAGCAGGCTTCGCCCGCTTTGCTGGTCACTACATTTAAATGAATTATCAAAAGAATTGGATCAGTATTTATTTTTTACATCACATTACAAATAAAATCTTAAAAAAAAAAAAAAAAAAAAAAAAAAAAAATGAGATCGCTTTAGATCTCGCTTCTTCGGGTACCCGTTGCCTAAGGCAGCTCTTTTTTCTGTCCGTACTTCATCGGGTCCAGTTTCCCACTGTCTACAGAAAGGTGTTTCCCGGGTACTTCAATCTGGGTTTTTATCGACGACTTGTGGATTTTCTGTTATTTAAGAACTATGATTTCAAAGATGACTGTATTTCAGCATCTATTATATATTTTAGTCTTTGAACCATGTGTTTTATAGCCCCAATTATTTATACTATATTACGATTTGATTCAGACCAGTGCATTAAAATAAAATAAAAAAGTAGATTTTCTCTTAAAAGTAATTAAATACATGAAAAACAAACGAATTTTAATCAGTTTAATACTTTATACTATAAACTACCATTTTTTTCACACAATAAATATTATAAATAATAATAATAATAACAAAAAATATTTTTTTTTTAAAGGAATTAATTAAAAAATGAAAATAAAATGTTGCTATACTATAAAATTTATACATAAACGTAACAATTTATTTCTATTGCATTACCATTTGATTTTCAATAAATATAATTAAAAAAAAAAAAAAAAAAAAAAAAAAAAAAAGAATTTCGCCTTCAAATGAATGTATTAAATAAAAAAAAAAATCTGGTGTGAAACAACCACACGACTTCCATTACCCGCTATTACATGTATTATATGCATTTTTGAGAGATAATGTGATCAGAAAACGTAAAAGTGACAAAAAAAGAAAATCGTTAGAGCCGTTTTTGAGATACCAACTTTCACAAAAAATCAATTTTTGGCCGGAAAACAATAATTACATACAAAAGCATATTTAAAAGTGAGTTAAAATGGCGAGTTTGAAAAAAAATCCGTACAACCGTTTTTAAGGGAACGCCTTTGCGAGGCCTGAAATTGAGCTATTTATACAGGTCGCCTATCAATTTTCATGAACTAACCAACTATATCATTCGAAAGGATATCTGATAGAGTGTTTATATAGCAAATTTGAAGAAAATCGTTAGAGCCGTTTTTGAGATACGGACTTACGGTCCCACTTCCGGTTTCCGATGTCCCATTTCCGGTTAAACTCAATTATTGACAGGAAAACAATAATTACATACAAAAGAATATTTAAAATTGAGTTAAAATGGAGAGTTTGAAAAAAAATCCGTACAACCGTTTTCAAAGGAACGCCCTTGGGAGGCCTGAAATTGAGCTATTTATACAGGACGCCTATCAATTTTCTTGAACTAACCAACTATATCATTCGAAAGGATATCTAATAGAGTGTTTATATAGCAAGTTTGAAGAAAATCGTTAGAGCCGTTTTTGAGATACGGACTTACGGTCCAACTTCCGTTTTCCGATGTCCCACTTCCGGTTTTTCAATTTTCACCAAAATTTGGAAATTTCATCTGTACGCCAGACGTATTTGAATTCTAAAGTTTCGTAGCTCTATCTTTATTAGTTTCTGAGCTATAATAGCCAGAAGATTCTCCACATACGTACACACACACATACACACATACATACACACTGACCAATTGCCAAAAACCACATTTTTGGACTCAGGGGACCTTAAAACGTGTAAATCAGGTGAAAACCCGATATCGAATTTTCAGACCGAATACAATACTTCCATTACCTACGGTAGTAGGGTAATGGAAGTAAAATTAAATTTATGAAAAATGAAGCATTAAAGCCAATATTTAAAATCGAAAAAACATTAATTAAAAAAATTCAAATTGGAAATTCGAAAAAATCTCGATGAGGTGCACACCTGCAGGGTCCCAGGTACCTATATGCCAAATTTGGAATCTCTGCGATCAGTATTGTGAGCACCAGAGCGCAGACAGACACACACATAGACACACACACAGACACACACACACACAGATACACAGACACTTCTCTTTATTTATATAGACTAGCAGGCTACGCCCGTTTCGCTGGTCACTATATTTAAATGAATTTTCAAAAGAATTGAATTAATATTTATTTTTTACACCACGTTATAGAAAAAAAACTTCAAAAAAAAAAAAAAAAAAAAAAAGAAGAAGAAGAAGAAAAGAAAAGAAACTGAAATTGCTCCAAACCTTGCTTCGTGTACCCGCTGTCTACGGCTCTTTTCCCGCCCGCACTGCATCAGGTCTAGGTTTCCCATGCCTGCAGAAAGATCTTTCCCGGGCACTTCAATCTGGATATTTATCGACGACAGGGGGGATCTGCTACTATTTAAAAACTACGACTTTAAAGATGACTGTACCTCAGCATCTATTAAATATTTTAGTTTTGAACCATGTATTTTATAGCCCATGCTATTTACACTATATTACGACTTGATTCCGACCAATGTAATAAAAAAGAAAATAAATAATAATAAAAAGTAGATTACAAAAGAAATAATTATATATATATATACAAATAAACTTTAATCATTTTAATCCTTTTTACCATGTATAACTACAATTTTTCTCGATAAATACTGTAAATAATAATAATAATAATAATGAATAAAAGTTTTTTCTTTTAAAGGAATTAATTAAAAAATGAAAAATAAGAAGTTGTTCTACTATAAAAAATTAAACATAACTGTTATAAATACGTTTTTAAATTTAAAACTAATTATACTTAATTTTTCTACTGCCTTACGATTTCATTTTCAATAAATGTAACAAAAAAAAAAAAAAAAATAAAATAAAATAAAAAATCGCCTTCAAATGAATGTATTAAATAAAAATAAGTTGCGTAATAACCGTTGCTAAGATACGCAGACGATGAAAGCAAAAGAATAAATCTATGAAAAATGAAACATTGAAGCCAATATTTAAAAACGAAAAAACATTAATTTAAAAAATTCAAATTCGAAATTCGAAAAAATCTCGATGAGGTGCACACCTGCAGGGTCCCAGGCACCTATATGCGAAATTTGGAAGCTCTGCGATCTATAGTGTGAGCACCAGAGCGCAGACAGACACACACAAACAGACACACATCACAGATACACAGACACTTCTCTTTATTTATATAGATTACGTTTGATGAAGGGAGAATGGATACAATAATTTAAAGAAATAAAAACTTTTAAATTTAAATTTTTGACTATTCCATCAACATTTTTTTTAGGACTTTATTTATATATCTGAATGATAAAATTTTATATATAAACCTAATATGGATATTTGGCACTCTCTACTTACTGAAAATAGTTTTCATGTAAACCATACAGAAATTATTATTATTATTATTATAATTAAAACATAAACTTTATTGGTCGATCGATTTTATAAACACCTCCATCATTTCGTGTGTCATTTCACAATTCTATTTGTTTATCTAGGACTGACATTTAAAGTGTTAAATTCAAAGTTTATTTTTGTCAAATACCCTGCATATATATAAAGAGTATTTTTTTTTTATTTATCACAAATATGATTCAAATAATGAAAGCTATATAAAAGTTAAATTGGTTTTATTTAAACAGGTTTAATCAATTAACTAGGGTGTTAAATTTTAAACAACCGTTGAAAAAATAAGAAATCTATATATATCTTCTCTAAAAAAAAACTTGAAATTATTTATATTTCTAAGAGATTTAACTAAAAAAAAAAAAAAATCAAAGATGTCTTAAATATTCTCAAATAGAAACAGAAATAGAATTCTTGAATGAAACAACTTTAACTAAAATAATGTAGAAATCTAATTATAGTTATTTCAAACATGTGATATACATGCTTGATTAAGAACACATAGCTCGTAAATGAAAATATTTATCTTTTACTGCAGTCAAATTATTCATGCTCGGTTAATTTCTGAAAACTTAAACAATTTAACAAAGTGAATAAACAGTGATTTGATCTTTTGTTACATTTTAATTACTTCAAAGAATGTTTAAGGATGTATATATTTTGTTTGTACTTCATAAGCATTTATTTGTTTAAGAACTTATAATTTTTAAGAAAGTTTGCATATAAGTTAATTATTTTATAATATATTACTTAAAAGCATTTTTGTTTAGTAATAACATAATAAAATTTATAAAATAACGCTAATTTAAAAGTCTACTAGCCATATACAAAACTTTATTTAGCTTTCCAACATACTTGATTTTATATTTCATATGTAAGATTTCAAACATTTAGTAGAATTTTGATAAATTTCGCATTTCAGAAATACACTACTTTTCCATAAATGAGTGGACATTTTTGATTTCAGCCGTTTTTTGTAATATCTCTAAAAGTGCTAGATAAATCATTTTGAAACTTCAGAAGTGCTATTCAGAACATGCTATACTTGATTTATTTTTAGTGAAAGTTTTGCCCCGAAATTGTAAGGAGGACCAATAAAAAATTAAAGAAAAATGAACGTGTTTGCAATCACCCTGTAAAAAGCATTGCGTGAAATGCTGTTTTACTGTAGCATGTGATTATGGGGCACTTTCTTATTATTTGTATAAATTTTTATGTCTCTATTGCATGTAATCAGGGAAATATTAGAGTTTCTTTAACCCTTTAACGTTCACTACTTAATTTATATTAAAAATAATTAAACTAATTTCAAAAATGGCTTTTAGACACATAGCTGATCATAAATATTTACAGAATAAAAAATTAGCATTGTTCCTTTTCGAGAAATTTTAGGTTTGAAACATCTGTAAGTAAACCTTATTAAATTAAAATAATATTTAATTTAATTAATAAATCACTTTATAAGTAAACATTATCGACAACAAAAACTCGTAAAAGTTGCATAGATCCCAACATTTCAATTTATTCCGGAGTATTTTAACCCTTTGCGGTGCAAGGTAATTCGGATAAATTAAATTACATTGCCACCGGAATTTACGAACATAACTAAAATAGAAGAAATTTTAAATTTTCATGTTAAAAAAAGGGCCTTTTCTGCTATGTTATAAATGTAAATTTTTGCTAAAAAATTTCCGGGATGAGTTTTTGCACTTGAGAATTAAAATTAGGTGTTCCATCAGCGGGAACACTGTAACTGAAAGGGTTAAAAAAATTGAAAAAAAAATGCCATTTTTAAAAAATCTATAACACGCAAGTTATTAAAACCTGTGTAAAGACATTTTCAAGAATTCTAACATACATTATTATACACAGCATACTGCAATCAGAAAAAAAAAATTATCTACTGATATATGAGCCATTTTACTAAATAATTGATAATTGCGCATGCGTAAGATTTAGGAAAATTTCATTTGATTAATTTAATAGCCAAATAGATTGAACTACGTATATAACCCCCCAAAAAAGTATCGTCTAATCTCAAAAAGTTGTGTGCGATAGAATGAGCTGTTATTCATTTTCTTTCGAAAAAAAAAAAAAAAAAAATCTATAAAGGTTTTTACTTACATTTTTATTTTGATTCAAAAATTGGGAATACAGTTTACCATGACTGTAAATAAATATTGAGAAAGCACCGTTATTAGTTTCTTATTTTTGGGAAAAGCTTAAATCCAGTTCATTCTATCGTGTACAACTAATTGACTTTACACGATATTCGTTTGCAGTTTTTATATAAGTAGCTCAATACATTTAGTTATTAAATTATCCAAACAAATGAAATTTCGCTACATCTTATGCATGCACAGTTAAAAATTATTTAGTAAAAATGCTCATATTTCGTTAGATATTTAATATATTTTATTCTGATTGCAGTATGTTGTGTCTAATATTGTCTGTCAAGATTCATAATAATGGCTTTGCACTGGTTTTAATAACTTGCGGGTTATAAATCCAAAAGGGACAGTATTGTTTTTTTTCAATATATATATATATATATATATATATATATATATATATCCCTGATTACATAGAATAGAGACATAAAAACTTATACAGATAATGAGAAAGAGCCCCATAATCACAAGCTACAGCCAGATTGTATTTCAAGCATTACTTTGTTTAGGGTGATGCCAAACACTTTCATTTTTATTTAATTTTTTACTGGTCCCCCTTTCGCATTTGGGGGAAACGTTTCACTGAAATATATGAACTATAACGAGTTTTCCACGCTTCTAAAGTTCCAAGATGATTTGTCAAGTATTTTTTTGAAATTTTTCAAAAAATGTCCGAAATCGAATGTGACCGGTCATTTACGGAAAAGTAGTGTATGTGTTCACTTTCTTGCTTGTTGGTTTTAGCGTATTTATATGGATATTGTAAATCCCATATAAATATGCTTAATGTTTGGCTTAAAATATAAGGTAAAAAAAAAAAAAAAAAAAAATCCACACTATTCTAACACACTAATTTAAAGATATTTTATACGAAAAATTTCTTTTTTAAATGTAATCGTTTAATATTTAAAACAGATAGATTCCCCCCCCCCCCCCTGTTAATTAAATTTCCAATAAAAAATGAATTTACATGACCTTCAGTACATATGCAGTGAGTAAAGATAAGAATAAATATTATTGGTTTGTATGATAAGTCCTTAAATGAGTTTTAAAGTTCCCAATTAATATTCAAAGGTCTTATTACTTTTTAGGAATGTTTTAAAATTAAAAAATAAATTATATAATCAGTCTATCATTAATTTTTATTTCAAACTTTTTTCTTATTTTAATTTAATTTTTCATTTTTCATTTATTGATCTTTAAGATTTATTCTTTATCAGGCAAAGTCGGAATCAATACGAAATTTATTCAAAAATGAACACTAATGTTTCTTTTTTATCTACTAACCCGAGGAAATGATACACAATACTTTTAGCACATAATATTAGCATCTGGAGTCCGGTAATCTATACAAAGAAAAATTTATTTCCCCAACCAGCTGTGAAATATTTTAAAAGCTTTTAGATTTTATCTTCATTAATTACATTTTTAGTTTTATTTATTTATTTTTTCATGTTTATAATTATTTTTTAATGTTCTGGTGTATTTATTTTGTATTTATTTAATTAATTTTAAATTTATTGAGTAAGGATTCCACGTTTGTACATTTTTAATGATTATTTATTTGTGTAACAATTTTTGTTTTCTCTTAAAAAAAAAAAAAAAAAAAAAAAAAAGAAAGAAAGAAAAAGAAAGAAAGAAAGAAAAAGATAAAAATACATAAGTTTTTAATGGAATATTTAAATTACTAGTTTTTGTAATGATTAAAAACCAGCCCTTATTTATAACTTTTTTTTTTTTTTTTTTTTTTTTTTTTTTGTATTTTCAAAACATCATAAAATTTGCTTACTTCCATGAAAGCATGTTATGTATAACATGCTGCAACGTTTACGATAGTTAATGGTGTTTGACGGATATTTCTGGATAATGTGTAAGGTTTGCGTGGTCGCAATCTTCATCTTAGTTAACTAATTAACTAACTAAATATAAAGTAGAACAGGAGACAATGAAGTAAATCTAAATAATGTTTTATTTAACTGAATAAATGGGAGGCAAACCTGGCCATTAAAACTCAATCGAATGTGACACTATCTCGCCGACTGAATTCCCACGGCTGACCGATTTACATTCAACTTTTCTATCTCGACAACTTGGCTATAGACATCAAACCACCAGACTCCACTAGCGAATGACTACGCCTTCGAACAATATTACAATTTCATCAATACGCCATCAACTACATTTTAATCGAGCATCAGATCTAACTTTTCTACACCACACACTCTACGAAAATATCTTCCTATTTATACTCCATTCAATCGACTTTCCATCTCTTCACTTCAACAAAACTTTAAAGCCGCTTCGCATTCGCCTACACTCCGCAACTTACTTCCTCCGTTGCAGCTCTATGTTGACGCAAAACTATTCCAACCTAAAATTTCGCCGACTGCTGGCGTCGAAGCATTCAACTCTCCCATATATTGCGTCGCTGAATCCAGCTCAATCTGAAAAAACTGTGGTGACCTACCATAGTCTCAACCTTACAAATGTTGATAGATTTTTTTCCCCCTCTGATTGATGGTACATTTTTTTTTTTCACTTTTATTTTATTTTATTTTATTTATTTATTTATTGTAAAAATGTCATTATTTTAAATGTCTAACAGATATAGTGATACGTGCGAAAAAAAAAAAAAAGGGTAATATTAAATTAAAGAAATTAGTTTGTATTTATTATTAAAATACTTCAACATCAATAAGGTTTCTTTAACATATTTTCAAAAACTAATAAGTAACGTTTTAAACAACCCTAATTAATAGTTATCCTGAACTAATAAGCTTCGATATAAACATTTCTAAATCTTTTATTAAATTTGTTTACGATATCAACTCATTTAAATCAATAATTATTTTACATTTATTTTTATTTATTTATTTTTCATGGTGATTCGAATGTTTATAATTATTTTTAATCAATTAAAAGTGTATATTTCTAATATTTCTATAATATCTGGAACTTAATGATATGCAGTATTCAATCATAGTACATAAAATTATTATTATTATTATTATTATTATTTTAATTGTTTCATGCTACTTGAAGTTAATCAGTTATAGTTTTATAACATATACTTGTAATCTCAGTGTTAAAGGTATATATTATAATGTGATTTACATTTAATAAATTCTTTCACATAATTTTCTTTTTGTTATTTTCTTTTTCCTCTGGAAAATGTAAAAATTATTACTTAAACATAAGTTTATCAGAAAAGGATTTTATATAGAACATTTAATTGTACGTATATAGAAGATTAATATAAAGAACATCTCATTAATTTAAATATTTATTATCTGTTTGATATTAAAAAAAAATATGTGAATCAAAAATATCTTACAATAATAATAAATAAATTAAAATAAAATAAAATAAATAATAATTTTGTAATGCTGAATAGAGGAATCGAATTTTACATATTTAATTTATGTTAGTATTACAATATATTTTGAGAGATGAAACAGTTTTTAAAAAAAATATATATATATATTGAAATTTTCTGAAGTGAAAGTAAAAAAAAAAAAAAAAAAAAAAAAAAAGAAAAGAAAAGAAAAGAAAGTACTGCAATGTAAAAGACATCAGTGAAATTTAGAGAGAAAAAAAAAAAAAAACGGCAAAAGAAAGATAGATTATGTTTCGATTGAAAAATAATAAAATCTTTTTCTAAGTAAGTACTTTTAAAAATTTATTCAAAGTTTATTTGAGCTACAAAAGAATTAAAAAGAGAAATCCTGAAAAAATACATTTTGTTCAAAGCATTTTTTTTTCAGTGTATTTTAGTATATTATCTTTCTCGTGATCATTCATTTTGTTTTGAAATTTTGATAAAAAAATAACGAAATATATATATATATATATATATATATTGCTAAATTGATTTTTTATAAATTAAATAATTAAAATAATAAATTTAAGTCTTTTGTTTTGTCAATTCGTAGAGATTCTGCTTGTAAATTTTAAATAAAATGTATTAAAAGTTTCATTACTGGTTTAAAATAATAATATTTAAATAAGTAAATTCAAATCTACTGATGCTTATATACTGATTATTAAATATATATATATTAGGAAAATTGCATCTTTCTCATTTTACCTGTTTAATATTTCATTTTTTACTTCCATTACCCTACTACTGTATATTATAGGAGTATTGTATTCGGTCAAAAAACCCGATATCGCGTTTTCACCTGGTTTAGATGTTTTAAAGTCTCCTGAGTTCAAAAAAGTGATTTTCGGCAATTAGTCACTCTGTGTACGTATGTGTGTGTGTGTGTATGTGAAGAAGTAAGTATCTGCGAAACTAATAAAGATAGATTGACGAACTTCAGAATTTAGAAAGGTTTGGTGTACAGATGATTTTTATAATTTTCAGAGAGAATTAGAAATCGGAAGTGGCGTATTGGAAACAGTGGGAACGAAAGTACATATCTCAAAAATATGTTTAACGATTTTATTCAAAGGTGTTATATAAGCACAGACTTAGATGTAATTTCGTATGTATTAGTCTGTTAGTCCAGAAAAAATTATAGTCACATTGTGTAAGTAAGTTAATTTGAAATCTCGCAAATGCGCTACTTCAAAAACGGCCGTGCATTATTTTTTCAAACACTCCCTATTTTTTGCAAACCATAATAAAACCCTTTTAGATATTCTTTCACATGTAATTATTGATTTTTTGTCAACAATTCAGTTTGCCGAATTTGTTGAAAGTCGTTATCTCAAAAACTGGTCTAATGATTTTCTTGAATATATCTATTGCTACATGAAAACTTTTTCTTATAACCTTTTGCATGTACAGTCGGGGAAAAAAAAACGCAGCACTCGATGTAACTCCGTTGCTAATCAATGCACAAAAATGTAGTAGGTATCATTCGACGGGGAATTGAGAGTAGATTCAGAAAATGAACGGAAATTTTGAATTGGGGGTCGTCTACATATTAAAACGCGCACCAACTTTGATTTTTTTCAATGGTAATTGCCCCATTTTTATTTTATATTTGAATTCCTGGGATCGCGACAATGCGAAAAAGTATATTGGTTGTATATTTTGCTTATTTTTTCACAGAGTTATAATCGTTCAAAGTTTGAAGGTGCTAATGTTAAATTCATATTTCAAACTTTTATTAATATCTTCACAAAAAATAACTTGATCGATATAATTCTTTTTTTACAAGATACAGTGAAGAAACCCAAACATAATCCATCATTAATTTTGATTCTGAAAAATATTTTTAATTCTGAAAAATATTAATAAATTCATATTCATAAAAAATATGAATAATGACCTACATTAATTTTTTCATAAAATGAATCCTAATGCTGAAAAATATGGGTGTGCAAATTTGCAGCTCATTCCTGTTATTAGTTTTCGAGATATAAATAAATCTTTCTTTTGGAGTGGTTTAGGGGGCCGTCTCTTAAAAAATTTTGAATGAGATAACGAATCAAATCTTAAAAAATAACGGAGAAAATTGAACAAAATATTTTTATTTTTTATTTAAGGGTCAAATTATATAACAACAACGTCAAATACAAAGAAATGAAGCAAAAATGTTGATTTTTAGACATTTGTGTTAGTATCAAGAATTCCTGTTTTCTAAAGCCCCGCCTTTTATCGTTCTTCAAAACAAAACTATACAGAAACGAAAAGTGAATGTGACTTTAAGTATTCGTGTTAAACCCCTTATTTTACATTGACAAAAATATACACAAGTGGTATTTACTTCATCGATTACTGGTGATAAATTTAGAATCCTTTAAACGAACATTAGAAGAAAAAAATTAACTAAATAGGCGGGGTTTACTGTTTGAAATACTCTCAAAATAAAATATTTCAAAACAAATTTTCTGTACCACAATTATATTACAGATGGATATACATTATAACTATATTCTTTCTAATTAATATATTTCTATCCATAGTATATTTTATTGCAAAAATATGAACACTGGGTATATGCTTAAGAAATAAGTAACACACAAATTACGAAAGAAACGCCCACTGGCATTGTTACATATTTTCAAATGATGTGAATCTACGTCAGCAGTCGCGAAAGCGTTAATTAAGAAATTATATTTTCATAGAAATTATAAAACGAATCGTACAGTTCCAAAGAGTTCAACTGACCCAAAACTGGTAAGTGCTATTAAAATTGTTTAATATTTACTTTATGAAACCTTACAATCATTTATCCGAAAAGATTTAGGTTATGCGTTGTTGTATATATATATATATATATATATATATATAGCTATATTATTTCAGTTTGTATATTATGTTACACGTACGAAAGAAAATTTAAGCTTTATTGGTGATCAGTATATCCATGATAGATACTTTTTAATTGAAAAATATTGCACTTTTATAAAAAAGTATTGTCTGACCAATTGTACGTGTAATGTAATTAAATATACCTAAAATTATCTTAAAAAGTACTAAAGTATATACATATCCAAAAAACTAAATTCATGATAATTAAGATACTGCAAAGGTGTTAATATTTTTATTTCTTTTTATAACTCTTTTTTTCTTGAAATATTTCCGGTGTGAAACAGTATAATTTTGTCTAGTTCTTGTAAGATCTTTATTTTACTTTTCTATATTTAGAGATAGCCCCCTAACACATTTTTGATCATAACTCTATGAATACTAAAGATAAAGTATACAAACAGTATACTTTTCCGCACTGCCAGACTCTCAGAAATTTGAATATGAAGTCAAAATTGGGTGTTATCATTGAAAAAATCAAAGTTGGCGCTCATTTTAATATGTAGATGACCCCTAATTCAAAATTCGACGACATTTTCAGAAAGTGCATTTCATTTCCTGTTGAATGGTGTCTATTACGTTTTTCTGTATCAATTAATAACGAAATACCATCAAGTGCTGCGTTTTTTTTTTCCCCGACTGTACTACGTGACTATTACAGGAAAAGGAACAGTCATCCTAATTAAAGAGGTCAGTTTTAGATATCAGGAACTGGTGTTTTTTTTTTTTTTTTTTTTTTTTTTTTTAATTTTTATTTGACTTGCTTTGTAAATTTTGTTCTATATGTATTTACACATGTATCAGTTTTCCATTAGAGGTAAATTGTTATGTGTCTAATTTTTTTGGTCAATTTTATGTCTTAGGACTACATCTCCAAAACGTACATGTAGTATAAGTAATAATGGGTAATCGAAGTCGTGTGGTTGCGATACATCAAACTTTTTTTCGCAAAAAGCACATCCGTTATGCTAATTCTGTAACATTGTTGTGTGTTATTGGGGAATTTTTGAAAAAGCATTCGACTTCACTGAAATAGCTGTTACTTCCACCACACTATATTTATTAATATCCTGGACGACGTTTTTATTATACTATTACTATTGTTATCATTTTCATAGTTATTGTTTTATAATTTGTTACTTTTTACTCATCTATTATTAACATTATGTTCTTAACAATATGTAATCTTCATTTGTTTGTGCTGTTTTTTATTTATTTATTTATTTTAATTATTATCATGGCTCGCTTCCTGGTTTCTGAACATAATGATAATGAAAAATATGATAATATGAAATGTAGGGATGAAAGGATATTCATGTATTTTTAAAAAATGTAAAATGAAAATTGATAGCAATTTTAAAATGTTACAAGAAACAAAATTTTCTGAATTTTCTTTTTCTTTTTTCTTTTTTTTTTCTTTCAACAGGTTTTGCATAACTTAGCCGCCAACGAATATTTGTAGAAATTCTTGCAGGTTTCTAATTCCTTCTGTGGCCAGTGAGTGTATATCTATATCTATCTATATATAAATATTTTATTATTTTTATTCCAAATGTTATTTTAAATTATATTTTAAGACTTGATTTATGGAAACATATTCTATAATATTAATCCCTAAACAAATGTGCAAAAGTTTGTCTGATCATATACAAAAGTTTTCAGGGGTAGTATACATATATATATATATATATATATATATATATAAAGAAAAAAAAATTCAACTTAATTAATAACCCGAATAAACTACTACGTCAGAAACGCCAAAGAAAAATATTTGAGATGCATACAGCTGTTTCGTTTTTTTTTTTTTTTTTTTTTCACTGAAGACGATACGCTTAAGGCTACCGAAACAGCTGTATGCATTTCAAATATTTTTCTTTAGCGATTCTGACGTAGTAGTTTATTCGGGTTTTAATATTCCAACGCCAAGTCTCCTGTTATTATTAATTAATAACCCCCCCCCCCTTTTTTTTTTCTTCTTCTCTTTATTGTCTTTTTAACTTAAATTGTTGATTTTTATTATAATTTTATCATTAGACCTTTTTGCGAAATAATTAAACCAATAAATATTATACATTTTTATACTTCTAAAATGAAATGATTTTATTACTTTTTATTAAAAAATTTTGCAGTTTATTGAAATTTTACTATAAGCGATCGGATGGTATCAAAGAAGCGATCTCTCATGGTCAACACGAAAAAAAAATATATAAATAAAAATCTAGTAAGAACGCTAATAATAGTCCAGCAAGAACATCTTGCAGAAAATCGTACGATCAGAAAACATTGTCGAGGACTTTTGAATAGTTTAAGTTCAAGTTGAATATCATTGAACTTTCAATAACAGACGATGTAATTTATTTCTTTGTGAATATTTGATCTTAATTTATAAATATATTTTTAAGATAATGATAAACTGAACTAGAAACTTGTAATAGGCGCCTATATATTTTAAAGAAATTATTGTGGTTGTTAAATTTTAAATTAAAAGAAAAACAAAAATATTGATTTAACATCTTAATCTCAAAAATAAAGAAACAAGAAATTAATAATTACTTATTGGATAATAAAATACGAACAATAAATAAATGAAAAATCATATTATTTTCCAGGATGTTACTAAAGGATAACTTTTGCATTCATTAATTCCCTTTAAAATGACTACAACGACTTAGGTTTGCATATTTATGAATCCTGCATTGCGTAATACTTGAATGGTAATATCTATATGCCACAGCTGTTATTATATTTACTCAATAACATACATTTCAAGGGAAATTGTATTTCATAATCAAATTGTTCACATGATATTATAGAAAATCGAACATGACACGATAGGTTATTAAACATCCCATCATCTTGATGATTCAATAACGTGATTTTGAAGAGTAAATAAGATGTTACTGGAAAAAAAAAAAAAAAAAAAAAAAAAAAAAAAAAGGTATAAATATTGCCTGATACAAGATATTAATATAATGACATGTACGCATTATAATTATGGGAATTGGAAATTATTTTATTTATTTATTTATTTATTTATTTTTTATGTGATTAAAGATTTAGGCATTAAATTTCTATGAGTTATACGATTCCGAATGCTACAGATGCCTTTGTAAAATTAATATATATATATATATATATATATATATACAACTAATACAATAAGGAATTAAGAAATAATTATCACCATTTCTTAATTTCCTATTGAGTAATTCCCATATCCCACCCAAATCTAATGGTTGATAAATAGTCGTAGTTTCCGATTCCTTTCTTATATATAGGAACTATTTATAAGAATATTATACATAGGGCATAATAATGATATAGAATTTTGTGAATTCATTTAAATATAGTGTACAGCGAAGCCGGCAAAGTATGTATATATATAATTAGCTAGTATGTATATATATCTTAAAAAAAATATATTTCGTTATTTATATGTTTGCTATATTTTTTGTATGCTTATAAGAAACTGACAGCAGCACATATTGATGAGTTAAAAAAAAAAAAAAAACTTTATGCAATAAATTCGTTTAAATTCAGCTGCAATTTATAATTCAAATTATTTTCTTTTTAGAATTTTCTTTAAAAAATAAAACGATGTAAATGTCTAAGAGATTTATAGAAACCGATTATAAGTAAAATAAAAAGTCATTCTGCGATAATTTTAAATAATGAATATTTTAAAGAATCAAATGGGGCATTATAAATGCCTTCTATGAAATTAATGCATTATTTCTTTGATATATTAATGCACAAAATATGCATGAAATATAATCTTTTTCTTTTAAGGAAAGTTGCTTTATAATTGATCTTAATTTAAAAAAAATAATAATAATAACTTTTTTTATTACTATTATCAAATAAATAGTAAAAGAAGTTCTTGACAGAAATCTAAAAAATGGAATCTCTAATAGCTTTTCTTTTTAAAATATAAATTAAGGCATTTATCTCCATATTTATGTAAATAATTTATTTAAAAAAAATTAATCTAATTTGATAGTTTTCATTTTTTTTTTCGAGGATTTTCCTTTAATTTTTTTTTCTTATGCAGAAAAATATTCTTTCGTAAAAAATAACTTTATAATTTCATTCGTCTTATTTATTTATTGCTTTTATACCATAATATAAATAACATTGTTAAGATATAAAAAGTGCTTTCGTCTGATATAAATGTCTGATTCTTTCAAAATTTAATTTAAGAAAATATACGAACTATTGCAACAAAGAGCATTCAGACTTTTTTCATAAGCGTACTTCACGAATAAATTAACTGTACACTTAACTGTAGAATAATTTAACTGTACACTTATATAAAAGCAAGTAAACGTGACTTAACAATAAATCTTAGATATGCATAGCATACTTTCAAAGTCTTGGAGAAAATCGCATAAGGAGTTTAAACATACTTTAGAAGAATTTTCTTGATAAAATTTTAAGAAAATAGAATAAGTATTTCTTAAATGCATACACGGTTAAAAGAGGATATCTACTTGCATATAATATAGAAAGAAGAACGTGTAAGCATAAACTGAGAGCTATTTTGAATTTTAATATTACCTTTAGTTTTATGGGGCTTTCAGAAATAATAGTCGTCCTAATAGATATAATTATATTTATCGTTTTATGTGTTAACTTAAGAATATTGTTGAAAAACGATAAGTTTATCTTTTAAAACACAGAATTTCCTAATTTTTTTTTTTTTTTTTTTTTTCGTTTATTTAAATAAAATAATTACCTTTAGACGAAAAATGTTATAATTTGTAAAAAAAAAAAAAAAAAAAAAAAAAAAAAAAAGCTTTTTAAAAATTTTCTGCTATTTAATATTTAACGAAAGCACATTTGATTTTGAGCTCACAGTGTAGCTTTATAAAATGACAGCTACATGACGTCTGCAAATGAAATGTTAGGAAAATTTCATTTGATACTTTTAGGTTATGCATATATTTATTGTGATTTTGAAACCAGAAACGAAGCCAATTTATCTCTATCACGCATAGAATTTTGTGAATACAGGATGTCTACTGACGTAATTTAATCATTTTCGGTATTTCCTAATACATTTCCATGATTATTATAACTGAACATGGAAACATACTATAAAAGTTACCAAATAATCTTATTAATGAAAGAGTCACGGAAGAAATTGTGTCGGTAGATACTCTGTATCGACAAAAATCTATACATGATAGAGAAAAACGTTTTCTTCAGTTTCGTATTCAGCACATAAAAGGAAGAAAAAACGATTTAAATAAATCAAATCCCGTTTTAGTTGTATACCAGTGTTTTTGTCAAAGAAAGTATATGGTACACATAATGTTGTATAATACTAATAGAAAAAAGAAATTCTATCGCCATTTTCAATGTTTCAAAATGCTTTTATAAATAAATTATTTTGATTATTTTGAAAGAAGGCTATTCAAATATGGTTACTAAAAGCAGTTAAGTAAATATAAAATTCATGAAACTGTTGTGTTGAAGCTATTTTTTCAATGCGTTAAATGAAAATCTGAATGACTCCGTTCGATTTTCTGAACGTTAAGAAATTAACGAGTGTTTAATAAATTAAAGTAAAAGAAGTCTGAAATCAATTAGCTTAATTGAATAAAGTGTGTTAAATGTGGGGGTTATTAAATAAAGTGTTTAAATATGTGTCCTATAACGTGTATATGAATTTTCAGTTTAATCATATAAGGCATTTAGACGCTAATGCGCTTCAAATAATTTCAACTCATAGGGTATAATGATAAAGAATTATTTGTTGTGTCCCTGTAAGAAACAATAAGATATGAGTACTAGATTCAACACAATCGATACAATTAGTGCGATTGTGATCTATAGAATGCATATAAATTTTCAGTTCAACCGGATAAAGTATTTAAACGCTATTGCAAAGGTATGAATTTTCAGCTCATTCAGATAAGGCATTTAGACGCTATTGCGCTTCAAATAATTTCAACTCATAGGGTATAATGATAAAGAATTATTTGTTGTGTCCCTGTAAGAAACAAAAATATATGAGTACTAGATTCAACACAATCGATACAATTAGTGCGATTGTGATCGATAAGATGTATATACATTTTCAGTTCAACCGGATAAAGTATTTAAACGCTATCGCAAAGGTATGAATTTGCAGCTCATTCAGATAAGACCTTTAGACGCTATTGCGCTTCAAATAATTTCAACTCATAGGGTATAATGATAAAGAATTATTTTTTGTGTGCCTGTAAGAAACAAAAAGATATGAGTTCTAGATTCAACACATTCGATACAATTAGTGCGATTGTGATCGATAAGATGTATATAAATTTTCAGTTCAACCGGATAAAGTATTTAAACGCTATCACAAAGATATGAATTTTCAGCTTATTCAGATAAGGCATTTAGACGCTATTGCGTTTCAAATAATTTCAACTCATGGGGTATAATGATAAAGAATTATTTGTTGTGTCCCTGTAAGAAACAAAAAGATATGAGTACTAGATTCAACACAATCGATACAATTAGTGCGATTGTGATCGATAAGATGTATATAAATTTTCAGTTCAATAGGATAAAGTATTTAAACGCCATCGCACTTTAAATAATTTCAACTAACATGAAATAATGATGATGAATTTTTGTTGTGTCTCTGTATAAATGCACTAAGTGTCAAAATCTATCCGCCGCACTTTAGAATGTAGAAATCGAGTTAAAAAAGCAAAAAATCCATAAAAAAAATCATGAGATGAAAAGCAAAAAAAGAAAAAATTGCTTAACACTGGAAGGAATAAAAGGACAAAATTGACTAGAAAAAGACATCGAGGAACGGGAGGGAGGGTTGGGGCATTAAAGCTATCGTCGAAGGTTTAAAACTTCTCGCTTATTATATGTCTCAACGGTGGCGGTGGCGGGAATGTGTGAGGGGGAGCCACCGCAATTTAGAACTTTTAAATATAATCAAAATCGATACAGTTCGTGCATTGATGTATTTAAAGATAACAATTATCTAAAAAAAAATAGCATGTATTTAAATTTTAAGTTCATTTCAATAAGAATTTTAGACGCTACCGTGTTTACTTACACCCATACACACACACACATACATTCATCACGCAAAACTGTGAAAATCTCTAAAAAGAGAGCTCGTGTAAAGATAAAAGTTAGAGTTATATAACAAGATGTCATTACAGTCAAAAATACAAATTTGTAACATTTTTTACAATCATCCGTTTTGAGCTATGGGAGATACAAAATCCATTTCGCAAATCATGATTACAACATCTACTTTTCATTCTATGTTCGAAAAGTAACAATCAAAAGTTATCCATTTTCATGAACGAAAGGAAGTATCCAGTAAATGAATCCTGTGGTCAGGGAAAAATAAGCTTTAGCAGAAAAAAAGGAAAGAAAAGTAAAGTTTACATTTCTTCAGAAAAGTAAACTTCGGAAAAAAATGTAAATTATACTGTGATACTCAGAAATCAAAACTTTATATAACTGTCACTAAAAATGATTTTTGATAGAATATTAACAGAAAAAGAACAGATAAGGATTATTTTTTTTTTTTTTATTATTAATAATAACTTTTAACTTAAAGAATGCCAGAGAAAATATATAAATCATTGGTAATCTTAAATGTAATCAAGATAAGCGTCTTTTTGAGATTCTTGGACGGCGTTCGTTATAGACAGTTCGTCGTAACTTTTATTTTCTTTCAGAAGAATTGTTTCAGTTGCTGCGAACCGCTGAATTTAGGCTGTGAAATAGGAAGTGGCCAAACATAGAAACACTACAGCTGGTTCCATGAGAGGTTTTGTTCCGCTTTGTTTTCCCTTGCTGGTTGCCGTAGCATGTTGTGTTTTGTAAAGGTTGCACCATATGTAGTGTTATTCTGAACGGAATCAGGAGAGCTGCCTTTATTTTGAGATACCGAATAGTTCTTTTTGAAAAAAGACACTTCTGTATGCATAGGAGTTTTAGGTAGTGAGTTCATGATTTGAAAAACATCGATTTGCAATTAAAAACCGCCAACGATGACAGTTTCTATCTGCCACTTCAAACAACAACCGACCACTTTTCAGAAATTTCGATTTATTATTTCTAATTAATTAAACTCATGTCCCGATCACATTCTAAGAATAAGTGACTCGAAACGGAAAAAAAAAAAAAAAAAAAAAAAAAAAAAAAGGCACACTCAGTGAAGACATTCGGTGGTGATACAGATGGTGAAAATAGCGCACAACGCATTTTTATTTTCTTCGATGCAGGAATAACACAAAATAATTAGTGTTCTAAAAGTTGGTGGAATGAGGTTATCGACGAAATGATCGAGGAGTAAGCATAATTAATTCAATATTTTTCGGGCCACACCTTCATCGTTCGTGAAAAAAAAAAAAAAATGTCTTATTTATAGTAAGAACATGGATATCAAGCAATACAAATTGAGTTCAGATTTGTAATAATCTTCATTGGTCGGCAAGTTGAGTGGAAGGAAATATCTAATATGCTTGATTAGCAAAATGCATATAGTTAGTGCTACAGTGACTTATAATAATTACATTCGTTTTCAGCTCCATCGGATAAGGCAAAGATGCTTTCGCACTTTAAAGTTTGAGCCCATATCCCACAACAATAAAGAAATTTTCGTTGAATCCCTGTTAAAAATCTATATATTCTAGATTCACGAAAATTTAAAAAGTGTGTGCGACAGAGACCTAAAATATGTATATAAAATTTCAGCTCAATCCGGTGAGGTTGTTAGACGCTATCACACTTTAAATAATTTGAGCCTTTAAACCAAAATGATAAAGAATTTTTCTTTGTATCCCTGTAAAAAACTATGTGTGCTAGGTCTTGCAAAATTAATACATTTGAGGTGACGTGATCCATAATATGTATATAAATTTTCAGCTCAATTGGATATGGGGTTTAGATGCTACAGCACGTTAAAGAATTTGAGTCCATATGATATAATGATGAAGAATTTTTCGTTATGTTGCTATAAAAAAAGTATACGTGATAGATTCACGAAAATGTATGATACTAATGTAAAGGTAAACTATAACATGCGTATCAATTTTCAGCTCAACCAAATAAGGAATTTAGACGCTATAGCACTTTTAAAAATTTGGTCCCATAGGCTACAATGATAAAGAAATCTTCTTTGTTTCTCTGTAAAAAAAAAAAAAAAAAAAAAACATATGTACTAGATTCACGAAAATCTACACAGTTATGTAACTGTGAAATATAACATGTGCATAATGTTTTGCTGAATTGAATGAAGCGTTTAGACGCTATCAAACTTTTAATAATTTGGTCCGATAGGCCGTAATGATAAAGAATTTTTTTTTGTGTCCGTGTAAAATCTTACAACGTCTAGACTCACTAAAATCAATGGGGTTCGTGCTATGGTGGCCTATAACTTGTGCGATGAATTTTAAGACAGAATTTTTTATAAACTGCATTTAAAGATCTTTCTTTTGTAAAAATCATAAAGAAATTTACGTTTATTGTTAATATCCTAAATAATATTTTGCATAGAGTATGATTTTGTTATCCTTCAGATTTACAAAGCTACACTAAAATATTCAGATACGTTAAGGGCCATATTCACCAACTTCTTAACACTCGGATTAAACCTCGGATCAGCGGTAAACGTTCGATTATAGGAAAATCGGAATTCTCCAAAGAAAATCCGCAGTTCACCGACTACTTTAACACTTCGTTTTTGATCCTCGAATATCGGAGGATTAACAGAGATAATTCTCGGATCTTTTCGTAACGCATGCGCTTTCCGCAGCTCAGCTTCGTAAACGAATAACAAACATGGCTGACGTTGACGATCTATTCTCACGAGATGATATTGAAAGCTTAGAACTATTGGAAGCATTTGAAAGAAGGAAAAGGACGGTGCATATGATTTGGATTCTTTGGATAATGTGGCATTTCGTTGTCGCTACCGATTAAATAAAGATTCCGTGGAATCTCTAATATGGATGTCAGATAATAGACTGTCATCTGCCACAGAAAAAAATAATGCATTAACATCGGCAGAAATTTTTTTTTAATAGCTTTAAGATTCTCTTGTTCATTACAATCAAAATTTTAAATCGTAGTGTAAACAGTTGTCGTCTGCGTAATTATTCTTATTAAAAATGCTCTAAAGTAAAATTGATTCTTCATACGTGCGTAAACAAATCGAAGTTAACAAGAGCGAAGCGTGTATCAGTATTGCCAATTTACTTTTTACCCTTTCTAATATTCTAATCCGATTGATTTGTTAATTGAAGCCGAACGATGAATAAAGGGTATCTTCGTCTTTGGCCAATCAAAACGAAGCTTTCATTTCTCTTCCAGTTAATCCATGGATTACGTAATGAATGGATTACGGCTGATGGTGAATACCGTAGGAATTTAATCCAGTTAACACTGGATTAAATTAAGATTCTCTTAGCTAAGATTCTATAAGATTGTTAGCTTTGATTCTCGGATTTTCTGATCCATGGTTTAGAACGACCAATGAATTTTGGTGAATAAGACCCCTAAGGGATGCAATTAGAATATAAGTGTTACGTTTTCTTTTGTGTTAAATATTTTTAACACTTTCTGACAATGATTAAGAATGATTAGGAATAAAATTAGTCTATCTAAACTATTGCCTTTCAAAACTATTGTCTGTTCGTTTTGTGATAACGTAAGCAAAGAGCATTGAAATTTATACAATACAATAATTACGTATATGTGGAAAGTGTTAATAATCAATGCGCACAGCATGATTTTTCGTCCCTGTTTATATATTTATTAAGATAAAATATTCCCAATATATTATTTTGTAATATAAATAAATAAATAAAGAACATAATTATCTCTTTCTCACTTTTTTAGCAAACCAAATAAATAAATGAATGAATGAATAAAAAAATACTAATAACATTTTTTTTTCTATATCGAATATATCGAAATGTTCTGAGAATATAAAGAAAGAACCAAATATTTAATTAAATTAGAGTAATTCAAATCTGATTTTTAGTTTCAGTTTTATAGTCTAAATTTAAGAATCTTTACCTTTACGTATTTTTTTAAACAATCGCATTCCTATGTATAAATTTTTATATTTTATGTTCAGAACTTGTTAAAATTTATTTAAACGTATTCATAACCTTTAACATAATACTTTTTGTCATTTCCAAATAAAAAAATAAAAAGAAAAGAAAAAAGAAAGAAATTGTTTAAAACATAGAAAAATAATAAATCTAAAATATTGTATGAAAACAACAGTTCAAAATGCTGAAAAATCTCTTGTTCATAATATATCATTAATTCGATTAAACGCAAAGTTTAAGCTCTTTTTCACTCTAATTTCTTCCTCTTTATTTAATTATGGTTTTACTTTCAAGATTATGTAACAGCATTATTTCCTACATTAAATTGCAAGGAATGCGAAATTAAATAAATGATAGAAATAAGAATGATATGAAAATGAAAAATAATGAATTGGAAGAAAATAAAAGAGGAACGCATTAAATATTATTAATTTATCGTATTTTTTTTTAAATTATGTATGTTTATTTTGCTGTAAAATTTGTTTTGTCATAAATTACAATTTCTATTCTTCAGCATTGCACTTCAAATAACTGTTATTATCATTTTATTTAAATTCTCCACATTTTCTGCTATAAATTTTTATCAAAATATTCTCGTATAAACATTAATTAATAAGAATATATTAATTTAATTTTAATTTTAGCACTGAATTTCTCAAGTGGAGTGTAATAATGTTCCGGTATGTCATTTTGTTTTCTCCATAAACAACTATTAATGCTGTTAGATTTTTATAAATAAAATGGATTACCGTAAACTTTAATTTGACAATTTAGAAAACTGCAGTAATGATGCTTTGCAAAACATATAAAGTTTATAATAAAAATCTTGACTTATTTTTCCATTAATAAGCTCTTCTGTGCAAAGGACCTCTCTATATGTCTGGACAATTGTATTCTTTATTCTCTTAATATATAACCCCGTAAATAATTAAATGTTATGAGGCAAATGAGTTTATATAATAATAAATACAGGTTGATTCAAAATTAGTGTGACCAATTTTAAAAGAATGTAACTATTTATGGTATATTTTAATCGCTTTACCACCAGTTTTATTTTAAAAGTGAGATGTTTAAAATACCAAACTAGCTATTTTTATTAGTGGGAGCAAATTATGGTTCCAAAATTAGATTTTCAAACCTGAAACGAATTTTTAAAGCTTTAGAAGGATGATTGTTCAAATTCCGTTATGAATAAAGCATTTAAAAATCAGAAAAGACATTTTTCTAATGGATTACTATCTAAAATTCGAAAAGAAATAATATTTGGCTGGAAATCAAAAGCTCTAGGGAAAAAATGTGGACGAAAGAAAGTCTTGGTGAAAAAGGAAAAAAAAAGAAGCTGAAAAGACTTATCGCTGTAGAAAATCCTCTGCCTCAAAGAACTTTAGCAAAGAACTACAGGTATCTCAATCTACAGTTAGTCGTCAGATAAAGAAAATTGGCTATAAAAAAAAGTGAATAAACCAGTCTGTCATCAAATGTCTGCAAATACCGTAGGAAAACTAAGAAAACGTTCTTGGCTTTTGTGTTTAATGTTATGCAAAGGTAGATGCAAAACATGGATAGCATCGGATGAAGCACTGTTTTATCTGTCATTCACAAATAGCAAAACGAAGATACAATATATTTCACACGAAAAGCGTCTCAAAGACGCAACTGTTTTGCAAAAGGCAAGTTGGCCGTTAGGTGTTATTATAAGGCTCCCAAGGCTTAACAAAACCATTTTTTGTAGAACCAAAGGTTAAATTGATGCTAAATACTATCAGAATAAAGTTTTGAAGCACATGATCAAAGAAAGAAAACGTCTTTACCTACAAGGAAACTTTGTTTTTCACCAAGATTCTGCACCAAGTCATACTGCAATATCAGCTATAAAATGGCTAAAAGATAAAAAAAAAAAATAAAAAAAAAAATCAATTTTCTTTCTCCTGAGAAATGGCTACCATCATCCCCTGACTGTGCTCCTTGCGATTATTTTTTATGGGGATACTTAAAAAAAAACAATTAAGCAGACGTACAGAAAGAACACTTCAAGGGCTTCAAAAAGCAATCAATGAGGAAGTTGGGAAAATACCTCTAAAAACGGTCGAAAAAGCTCTTTTGGCTTGGCCGAAAGATTTATGTAAAATGTGCTATGCTAAAGGAAACTATATTGAAAATTTCATGTAAATACCTCAATTCAATAATAATTTCTGATGCTCTGAAATTGGTCACACTAATTTTGAATCAACCTGTATATTGATAATTTATCGTGTATTTATCATTGGAAAAAGCGGTTATATGTATTTTTAAGATACTTAAATATTTAGAAAACTTTTAGATATCCGTTTTAGCATTTTGTAAAAGCAAATATCATTGCATTACATAGATAATAAATTTGACAATATTTACACTATCTACAAATAAGTATTCGGTCACTTTCGAATTTAGACATTTTGCAAAATATCTAGAAAATTTCATCAGAAAACATCTTGAAATTTTGGGAATATGAAGAACATATTATCTCTTATATTCCATTAAAAGTTTCGTCCTGAAAAGGAAAAGGGGACCAGTGAAAAAATTAAATAAAAATCAAAATCTTTTGGATCACCATATAAGAAGTAATGCTTTCAATGAGTTTTGACGATATATTATGATTATAAGGATTCTTGTAATTATCAGAATAAATTTGTATGAAGCTATTACATCTATTCATGAAAATATAACGATTTAAAAAAATAAAAATAAATAAATGAATAAACACCTTTTTTCTAAATTTTAACACGTAGGGTATTAGACCGAGTGAAAATACTTTTTAGGGTACTTGACATACTACTCGTATAATAGACACGACCTACTGCAATTAAAATGGAAAAAAAAAAATAAACATCTTACGAAATATGAACAGTTTTACTAAATAATTTTTAAATACGCATATTCAAGATTTAACGATTTTTCATTTGCATAATAACATAGTCAATGGCATTGAGCTACTTATATGAAAATCCCAAACAAATATCGTGTAAAAAAAAAAAAAAAGAGAGACATAGAATAAACGGAACTTCAGTTCCTCTCAGGAAAAAGGGATATTATAGGAGTTTTAACAATGTTTATTTACAATCGGTGAACACTGTATTACCATTAGGCATTGATTGAAACAGAATAAAAATGTGAGTAAAACTCCTTATTGCTAAGCTGTTATTTTTAGAGGAACTAGAATTCTGTGCCATCTAACTGTAATAGTTTTTTGAATTTATACGATATTTTTTTGTAGTTTTAGTTATATGTAACTCAATAGTTTTGGATATTACATTATGGAAATGAAATTTTGCTGAATTTTGCGCATGCGTAGTTTAAAAATATTTAGTAAAATTTCTCATATTTCGTAAGATATTTATTTTTTTTTTTTTTTTAATTCGGATAGCAGTAGGTTGTTTCTAATTTAGTACGTCAAGTTTAGTAAAAATGGCTTTTTAATAGGTCTAATACGTGTTATAATTAAAAAAGTGGTAATTTTTTTCTTGCCACTTTTTAATGAAATCGTTAATTCTTTATGAATATATGGTAGCATCATATATTCATGGAAATTCATAATTACAAGAATCGTCATAATTACATGCTGTAGTCAGAACACATTTCCATCATTATTTTAACATAGGATCCAAAACATTTTGACTTTTGTTTAATGCTCTTCTGGTCCTCTTTTTCTCTTCAGGACAGCTGAAATATGTGAGGAATAGCTTATTTATGCTTCCAAAATTTCAATATGATTCTTGAAGAATTTGTTTTAGACATTTCACAAAACATCCAAATTCTAAAGTGTCCAAATATTTATTGGCAGATAATGTATAAAGTAAATTGACTGTTATAAATAATTGTTTTTTTTTTTTTTTTTTTTTTTTTTATTAATTTTTACTAATACATTATATAAAGAAAGCTTAAACTATTTTTCCATAAAAGAAAGATATCCCAAAAGAGTTATAAAAATATATCACTTTTTTTTGTGTTTTCAACAGAACTTACAGTTATATTTTTAAATATATATATTTTTTTTAGCATTTCAAAATTTATGTATTTACAAATTTTATTTTATGTTATAAAATAAAATAACTGTCTATAAAATTTGTATGAATGCTTAATATTTTTAGACATAAAATAATTTCTTTATCTTAATTTATTAAGTCCTTCTTTAAAAATCACAAGTTTTCTAGAAAATAAGTAAATATTTTAGTAAATTTATTTTTTCAATGTAAATATTGAAAAATAAATAAATAAATAAAATATCAGCAATTATTTTGGTTAAAATAAATTGCTTCATTTTTAAATTGCGGGATTATTCATATAATTGAATAGATTGATTAAAAGATTTGAAACAGAAGTCGTAAATATTTCAAAGAAAATATTCCTAAATAATTTAGAGTAATAAAAGAATATATATATACATATATATAACTGTATCAATATATTACTGAATTAATTATTTTATATTTCCTAAAATCATACGAACATTTAAAACTAATTACCTTTTCAATAAACAAAATTAGTAGACGTTTTCGGGAGTGTACGTGACTTTTCTAAAATTTTATAGTAGGAATGACACATAAAATATATTTAATTAGCACTAAAAAGTGGTATAAAAATATTCTTCAGAAAAGTAATTATTTTTCCTTTTTATATCAACATTAAAAAGAAACTACATGGAAAAAAAAATAATAATAATTTGAGGGGCGGGGGGGGGGAGGATAAAAATAAAAAATCAGCAATAAATTTCAAATTATCACGTGGGTAAATATATTTGCTCTTTGTATTTAATATTTCTGCTTTAGTTTTAACATAGATTTTATAACATTAAGAGACTTATATTGGCCAAATAAAAGTAACTTTTGAATGTTTTCTTTAACTAGTAATTTTGAATCCTTCTTAACAATTAGAAGCTGAATAAAAGTACTAAATTTAAAAGAAGTATATTGAAATATTATTGAGATTTATTGTAACGCTGTTTGTTAGTTATGTTTTTGATTTAAGGTCACTTCTGCATAGCGAAAAACGTTTAAAAATTCTAATTAGATTAATGTATGATTTTCTACACTAATTAAAAAAAAAAAATTGATTCGACTCACTGCAATAACAAAACTCAAACTATTAGAATGCCTTCCAACATTCTCCCAAAACTTTTTCACTTCTAGACTAACAATGCCATTTGGAATGAATTTTTTGTTCCTTAATAATGATGCTTTTTTTTTTTAAGTATTCTTGAATGCTGATTAAGGAAAAAATATTCAAAAAAATTTCATCAGGTATAGTTTTGACAAAAACGAAATTTTTAAATTAATATGAGCTTAAAGCCCCATTTTCTCAACTCCAATCTCTTTTATTTCACGGAAAATCTAGGCAATGAGAGTGAAGAACAAGGAGAATGAGTTTCTCAAAACATCATAGAAATGGAAATAGGATATTAGGTCCAATGAAATATTGATTAAAATGTTAGCAGATTTTTGTTGCATGGTATCTAGATAATGCCCTCATGTCGTGCACTAGTGAAAAAATCCTAAACGGAGCTTCGATTTAAAGAAACAAACATTTAAAATATAATGCGTAAATAACAGCCGATTTTAGCGTGTTATATGCATAAAGCGTTTCGATTCTATTATAACCTCCGGGTCAGATCTTCATCCTTAGACTGGGAAAAAGCTTTAAATGATACAAAGAAAAGACAAGCATTTCTGAACTTAGCGTATCAAAAAATAAATAAATATATAAATAAATAAATAAAATAAAATAATATAATAAATTATGTAAAAGACAGAATTTGGTTTAGTGCAGAGGACAATTATTTTCAATCTGTAAAATTTTATTTTTATATTTTTAATTTCAATTTCAATTTTTGTTTCTAATTTGTTTTTATCTCATTTTTTGACCGTAAAACTAGAACACGTACTTTTAAAATGACTGAAATGAATTAAAATGCCACCTAAATTTCATACATTAGTTAAATAAAGAAAAAAAAATGTCGCGTCGAAAAACTGCTTGCATCCCTGGATTCAGAAAATTCGCCCCTTTGGTACCGAATTTGTAACGAAAGGACTGATATTTTTGATCCATTTTGGTGTTACTCAAAACAGGTCTACAAAAACTCTAGATTGAAATTATTTGTCCTGCGTCCTAAAAATAAAACCATCCTAAACAGTGAAAGAAAATGGAAAAGTACGATTTCACAGACATTTACAATTAAGTTACTGATGATACGAAAATATGTTTATATAAATCCCCTTTTAAATAATTAAATAAAGGATTCGTTTTATTTTTTTCTTATGTTAAAATAATTTTTTTTCAGTACATAAACAAAATCAGAAAGTGAGATTATTTGAAAACCACGTAAATGAAAAAGCATTTCAATGCTAAAATAAGATTCTAATTCACTAACACAAAACATTTTTCTTGTATTCTCACAAGCATATACGCTGTAGTTGACTGTTTTAGTCTAGTTGTCTAATTAAACCATAAACCAAAAAATTATTATTTTTTTCTTTTTATAACATAAACCTTTCTTTAGGTACATGGTTTTATGTAAAATCAAAACAACATTTAAAAGCTCATTATACAACATTAATCTTCATTATATTCACTTTTAACAAATTACATTTATCGATTAACAATACAAATTTACATATGTTATTATCATGCAAATCATTTTATTAGTGTTTTAAAAATTGTAATTCATGAAATGTATTTTCCGCGGCGAATTCTTAAAATCTCATTTTAAATGTATCTAACAATAATAATAATAATAAAAAAAGCGGCATTAAAAATGTTTCTGTTAAATTAATTATTTGATATATTTGTTTATCACTTAATATCAGATTACAAGCAAATAATTTTAAAATACATAATTTATTTAAAAAAATACCATGGAATTAAAAAAGCTTGAATCTAGTAAATCCTATATAACAACAATAGCAACAACAACATGATACTTGCTTTTATGTTTTATTTATTTCAATATATATATATATTCTTTTTTTACTTCCATTCACTACTGCCGTAGGTAATGGAAGGATTGTATTTGGTCTAAAAATTCGATATTGAGATTTCACCTGATTTACACGTTTTAAGGCCCCTGAGTAAAAAAAAAGTGGTTTTTGGCAATTGGTCAGTGTGTGTGTGTGTGTGTGTGTGTGTGTGTATGTATGTGTGTGTGTGTGTATGTGTAGAATCTTCTGCCTATCATATCTCCGAAGCTAATAAAGACAGAACTACAAAGATTCAGAATTAAGACAGGTGTGATGTACAGAAGAATTTTCCAAATCTTGGTGAAAATAAAAAAAAAACCGGAAGTGTGACATCGGAGACCGGAAGTCTGTATCTCAAAAACAGCTCTAACGATTTTCTTCAAATTTGCTATATAAACACTCTATTAGATTTCCTTTCGAATGATGCAGTTGGATAGTTCAGGAAAATTGATAGGCGTCCTGTATAAATAGTTCAATTTCAGGTCTCCCAAGCGCATTCCTTTGAAAACGGCTGTGCGGATTTTTTTCAAACTCTCCCTATTAACTCACTTTTAAATATCCTTTTGTATGTAATTATTACTTTCCGGTCAATAATTGATTTTTTGTAAAAGTTGGTATCAGAAAAACGGCTCTAATGATTTTCTTGAAAATTGTTATATAAATCCATTTAGTTTTCGTGTATTACGCGTTTATTAGAGGAAAATTAACAGTCTATCTGCTGAGGTAGGTCATCTTCAAATTTCTTAAATTTGTGTTTAAAAAAAAAAAAACTCTATCATTTTTTTTCTCTTATTTTTTGCCTCGCTATATGTAAGCTTCGTTTTATATGTCTTTATAAGTTTCTCTTACCAGAAAAGTTTTATGTATCTACTTCTTTAGGTAACTTTTATGTTTTCTGATCACATTATCTCTCAAATATGCATATAATACGTGCAATAGTGGGTAATGTAAGTTGTGTGTTGTTTTACACCAGATTTTTTTACGTACGTGACATATTATTCTAATATTTTAGTTCTTTAAATCATATATACATGGTAAAATGTTTATACTATTAAATATACTAACATTCAGAATACCATATAAATGTATTTTGAATAATGTTTATTTATTTTTTTCAATTTATTATCGGAAGTATATTTTTAATTTGACTGTAGAACTTGTCGTATCATATGAGGAAGCAAAAACGAAAGTTTGTCTTAAATAATCATTTCTAAAATTATGGCTCAAGTAATTTTAACTAATTTTTGATAACTTAACATGTAGTTTTAAAAAAATAGTTTTAAATAGGTAACACGTATGATGAACAAAAGACTATTACTGAAAATATTTTGTCTGACATTAACAATAAAATCGAAACCAAAATTATTATTATTATTATTATTTATTTACTTATTTATTTATTTATTAAAGGAATAAATATGGAATTTAACTTTCATCTGAACAATTAACAAAATGCGTTTATAATGGAAAAATGCCTAAATATACATGCATTGTTTTTATATGTTTTAAAAGCTATTTTTTTTTTTTTTTTTTTTTTAAATACGAAACCATCATTTTGATAGTTATTTCTAGTTAATTGTTATAAAAATGTTTTAGTTGATACTGTTTTCTATAACATTGTTTTTTTTTTTTTTTTTTTTTTTTTTGCTAATTATATTGTAAATTGAATTAAGTTTTAAATTTATTTTATTTAGTTACTTACATAAAACAAATTCTTTAAGTAAACTTTTGTCAAGACTTAACGCCATTCTGTGTAGAATTTCTTATCAAAATTACCCATCACATGCATACAGATTATATTAACTTTTGAGTGTAAAATAAACGTATAACATTGTGTTATAAGATATTTACTAAGCACTCTAAACAGAGAAAATAGGAAATTAAATACAGTTATGAGCCAATATCATGAGCATAACTTACATTCGTACATATCTGTGATATGTTTATTATTTTTAACTGAATAAAATATTTAAAAATCCTTTTGAACACTATTACAATTAAAAAACCATTTTAATTAAAATTTATTAAAATAAATAAATAAATAAATAAATAAAACTTAATACGTGCGGTTTGGCCTATAACGACAGTTATGTATAAATTAATATAAATATTATGCTGTTCAATATAAATTCGACCTAAATTTTGATTGCTTAATATCTTTTATGATTTAAGAGTGACTGTAAAGAATGACAGGGAATGTAATAACCGTGAAAATAAACAACTGCTAAAGTATAACGTATTATATGTTTCATGTATCTAACTGGTTTCTTATGATTTTTATGAACAACAATTAGATAAATATTGTTAAAGAATCTTGACAAAACTATTAGTGAATTTCATTAACTTTACTTTAGTTTTAAAAGAATTTAGAAACTTTAACAGAAAATCCACCCTTCATATATCAGCTGTCAAATTTACACAACGAATGTAAATAAATAATATTGTGAAATGAAGTTAAACATAAATGGCGTGGGAGATATGTTCAACAAAAGATTTTGATTATGCAAACTAGTCATGAATTTATCTTTAAAAGACTTACAAGATTTGAATACATTTCAATATAAAAACCAGTAGTAAACATCGTATTACGCGAATAAAAACGTAAATTTAATAAAACCAACGCACGTCAGTAAAACATGTTTCACGCATTATTAAATATTGTACCACAAATATTAAAAGATTAAAAGATAATTTAAAGGTAATTTAACAGAATGTTCAATTCATATTTCATATGAAAGTTTTTATCAAGTTCAAAATCTATAACGCAGAATAAGCTGGAATTGAAGATAACTTCCATTCAAAAAATGTAATAAATTTATAGGAAATATAGTGTTAGTTAGCATGATTTTTTTTTTTTATATATAATCTATTGCGGAGTTTTGATTAAATTAATATATATATATATATATATATATATAATTAAAATCTCCCATTCAAAAATATAATAAATTTATAGGAAATATAATCTTAGTTAGCATATTTATTTGATTAAACCAAAAAAAAAAAAAAAAAGAGTGATTTAGTCAGTCAAAGATTTATATATATATATATATATATATATATATATATATATCCCATAAGTCTGTAGGCAGTTTAAACATTCATAAAAATTAAGGAAAGGGTGGAACTGAACGCAGTTTGCAATAAAAGTTAATATCGTGAAGGGGATTTTTTGGTAAAGAAGAAAAATATAGTTAATATTTTTGCCGATGGAGGACACTGTATGTGAGTAAATCACACATTTCCATTGAAAATTATATTTATTTGCATGCAAACGTTTACAGGCATATAAATCATATATCCCCTGTCCTTTATCACCATAAATTACAGTTTGCAAATAAATTAAAATACAGCTAACTGAAGCTCCAGTTGGCGGTTATTACCTAATGGAAAACATCTTCACTAATAGCGCTTTATCCTCCAAATGAGCATAAAAATTAAAACTTAATGTATGCGCAAGTAGGAGGCAAAATAATAAATAAACGTTTTTAATTGTAAAATCGTGCAATTTATAGGAACTATGGTTTGCATATTACTCATTACGCATTCGTGCAGCACCCTCTAACGATGAATTTTTTTTTTTTCTTTACCAAAGCAAATCCCCTTTCACCAGAACACCTTTTTATGCAAATCACGTACAATTACACAAATGTCTTCAATTTCTATGAAATTTTAAAATGTCTACAGACTTATTGGACACTTGGCATGTTACAAAGGAGCATAATTTGAAATATTAAAAATTAAGTAATAAAAAGAGAAGAAATTTACGTACTTAATACTTAAGAAAAAAAGTAAAATAAAAGATATTTAAACATAATTATAAAATAAAAGCTCGAAGTGAATGCAGGCAAGAAACATAAATTAGCACACATAAAATGTTAATTATCCAACAAACATACTGAGGCTGTAGTTAGAAGAGCTAGACAATGAAGGGTTGGAACTGTAAATTTTTTCAAGAGGTATTAGCAAGAAAAAATTAGTAGATCATATTTCTACATTTTGTTAAGAGGTAAATGAAAAGGGTTTGGATATATTCAGGCTATACATGGGAATTTTTGTAAGTGTATTTCATTCTGTGTTATGTGATTTTCTATGATTAAATTATTATGACTAAATTTAAATACACAACATGATATATTTTTAGACAATATACAGGGCCACCAAAATTAAGTCAAATTTTCTTTTCTATTGAGTGCAATTGAAGTTCGATTTCCTTCTCTAGTTTTTTGTATAATATCATGCTTTGGTGTCGCCTGAATACAAAAGTTAGATTTTTAGCGGTTGATCTGTATCTGTATCAGTTATCAACATAACTTAAAAACAAATATCTGTAGGAAATTCAAATTTTTATTTTTGAAGTTCATAAGTCTTTACCACTTGAAAAATTAATATAGATTGTTAAATAAATTACAGCCTTGATTTTTATTTTTAAAATAGATATAGACGTTATAACTGAACGGTGTGTACAAAGGGGCGGCAGCCCCCACAACACAAAATAAAACTGCCTTTCACCGAATAAAACTGTCCATAAACGTATTTTTGATCCTTTAAAAACTAGATCGAATATTTTATCTTACCTTTGTTATTTTACGTCTAAATCTTCAATCTGTATTTATAGTATTGAAATGCATGGTAAGAGAATGTCGTGTGAGTGACACATTATATAATTTCTTTTGTATCATGCTAGATTCTGATTTTTATATTCTGATCTACTATGATTTGGTTCTTTTGTCATTGTAAGGTGTATAGGTGTTAAGCTATTTTTTTTTAAATTATTATTATTATTATTATTACTAGAATTTCTTGAAACAACATTACTGTTACTATCCTGTATTGAGGGGACTTAATGCTCCTTTTTTTCGGTTAATTATATTTTATTATCTGCTTTCATTTTAAATTTTTTAACTTTTTGCCCGAATTTATTTTCAATGTATACATTATTATTCTGTTTATATATCTTCTATTTCGCTGTATTTTCTTGCGCATTAAGTATCTATATTTGTTATCTTAGTAACCTTTATTTTAGTAATTACCGGTTTTAACTTTAAAGTTACATTTCATTTTGAATATGTATGTATAATATAGAATCGCAGCACAATAGTTTACAACATTTCAATTAACTTCAGTAAATTCATGTAACAGAAGAAGAAAATATCACCTTATTAAATATTTATATTTTTGAACAAATTTCTTTTTCATTCAAATTGATATTTTGTATTTAACACATCATATACATATACATTCACAATAAAATTTTATCAATTAAAACATCAGTAGTCTTTCACTCGTATTTTACCATGTTTTTATTTTTTCCGATTCTTGTTTGTTTGATTGTTTGTTTGTCCAGTACAAATATTGCAATCGATTTTTAACTAATGTCCCTACTAGCTAGACATTTGATCTTTAAGGATAGCTCAGAACACGGTGAGAATGCATTTTTTAAATACTTTTAGCCAACAGTTTAAGGCCCCTACTGCCTTCGGCAGTGTTTATATGATTCGACACAAAATTCATTTAACTAACTTCCCGACTAGCTAGACATTTGAAACTTTCAGAATAGTTCATAACACGGTGAAAATGCATTTTTTAATACTTTAATCCAAGTGTTTCGGGTTCCTGCTGCCTTCGACAGCATTATCAGTACAAAGCTTGCAATAGATTTTTAACTAACTTCCCGGTTAGCCAGCTAGCCATTTCAAACTTTTATAATAGCTCAAAACACGGTAACAATGAATTAATTTAATACTTTTAGTCAATTGTTCCGGGTTCCCGCTGCCTTCGGTAGCGTTTATGTGATTCAACAGAAAATTTAAAAACATGGTATATAAAAAAGTTCTTTTTATCTTGTAATTATTTTTTTTTTAAGTTTTTCTAAAATATTACTCTTCTTATTATAAAAGGTAGTTACAAATACCTAAATTATCACTCTTTGAAAGACTCAGTATTTGCAATAGTTTTACAAACAACCTTAAATTTTAAAAGTGAAAACTTGTTATTTGAGATTTTAAAATAATGGTTTTGTTTCTTTGAAATGTTTAATTACCAGTGCAAAATTAAGTGAACTGTAAATTTAGATTGAGTAAGAAATTTGCATTATTTTAATTTTAGGATAATTTAAATTTTAACTGTATAATTTTTGTAAAATTTAATTTTCTACAATATTTCCTTCATTTTTTTTAAAGATAATTATATCATCGATTGGGTAAATTTTATTATTAAAAAAAAAAAAAAAATCAGATTCCCTTTTTATTTGTAGATCAACTCCGTGAAAGATAAAAATTGTATTATCATGTCTGTCAACCATACTTAAGGTTAAGTCGCCAGTTGCCCAGAGAATGGCATTTGTGCGACGTAGCACTCACTCAACCAGCACTTTTATTCAACCAGCACTTTTATGGGTAATATTCAAACTAAAGTATCAGCTTCTAATACGTTCTAACAACCAGCAATAAGGTATATTCACACTACATTTCACTATATTTAAATGATTTCTTTTTAATTGAATAATTGAAACGTTTAAATAAATATATTTCAACTGACGACTATTTTCGTCACAGCTTTAATATGGGACCTCCTTGGCGATATTAAATATTTTTTGAACTACTCGAATCTGTAAAACAAAGATATTATTAAAACGAATATTCTCGAAAACAGTCCAATACTAGTGTTAATTCTTCGAATATTCTGGAAACAGTTGGAGCTGTTACGCGTGCAGCAAAATTCATTATTCGGTGAATGGTCTGGAACAGTCCAAAAAACAGTCACTTGTTCCACAGGAGTAAAGCAAATAACATCAAACGCCCTATACGCTTAAAAAACCCCACAACCATTAAATCCTGCACTGCCCTCACTGACTCTCAATTTTTGCACCCTTTCAATTAATTTTGCAGAATATACTCATTTTTATTTACTGTCGTATAATCAATTAAATTTTTAGGAGTAAAACTATTATATTATACTCACGCACACCAATGAGACATTTATCGAAAAATTTTTCATTCGATTAAAATATGTAAAGCTATTTTCATTATCGAGGAAATGATAAAATATAACTCTAATAAATCTGTAGCGCCGGGGCCACAAGATACCTAGTTTCGGCTCTGAATTAGAATAAAAGTAACCATTATGTTTGATATTCTTAGATGTATTAGACTTATATTGTTTTACTCCCCATATTAAAAAAACACCATTTTTACACCATACCATGCAAAATTATATTAAAGTGTATCTTGTTAAAAATATATTAACTTAAATAGATTTGTACAATATATTGATGTACTTTGTAATACTAATGAAGTCGTTTGTGTTTATGGATGTGTCAAAAATTTGTAAGAATATAGATTTAACAACTATAGATATTAGTTAAAAATTCATCGGACAAATGGACAAATCTCGATGACACCAATATGTGTAATGACTTAAAAACAAAACATAAAAACATGTTTCGATTAACTTACAAGGGAGAGTCAACAACTGTTCAAAAATTATTTATACATATTATATATCATCTCCATTGCCTTACTGAGCTGACAACGAAAATATCTATCTTACCAGCAAATGCGCCCTCTAGCGCGAGGTATATGCTCAATTAAATTTTTTAAATTACAGAATTTTTAACAATGTACTTCGTGTAGTTTCTGTCATTATAATAAGTTTTGTAAAAGATTTTCATTCTAAAAAACATAGTATATATTATTAGTAAAAGTCGCTCGTATATTGTATACTTCCCTAACTTCCTCAAAGTAGGACTGGGTTCGAATCCTGGATAAAGCATGGATTTTTTATCCTTGTAAGTGGTGGCGATGGCCTCAATTTGGGTACTCCTTCACAAATGGTTATCAGCGACCGCACAGTCAATACTCATTTGCAAGTACCGCGCCATTGAAAAATAAATAAATAAATATACGTGTTAATACCTGATAATATGTATATATATAGTAATATATAAAGGCAGAAATATATAAACAAATGAATGAAATTATACCCCAAAAAACACTGAGATCTTCATCAGGGAGGCCCCCTCAGTGTAGGGGTGAACGAGAAGTTTCTGAAATTATCAGAAATCTCAGTGTTTTTTGGGGTATAATTTCATTCATTTGTTTATATATTTCTGCCTTAATAAATTACTACATCTAAGTTTTGCATTTCCTTTCGCTGCAATCTTGCGCATTGGTTTGTAATTCTCCTATTGGTTTTTCTAATCTGTAACTTATATATCTGTAACTTATATATTTATAAATTTTCCTGTCAATTGTTTTCTATATATATATATATATATATATATATACTAGCAGACCCGGCCACGCGTTGCTGTGGCTATGTTATACGTTGAATTATAATGTAGTAAAATATTCAATATATTAAAATTATTATTTACGAATAAAGACCATCCTTGATAACATCCTTGATCTTAGCAGACTTAGCCCGCTTCGCTGGTCCCTATTTTTAAATGATTCACTATAATTAAAGAATTCTCAAAATTGCATTAATTTTTAACATGTGAAAAAAAAAGAGAAAAAAAAAATCTGATCGGGAAAAATGTTCGACACTCATAATGAATCCATATATTATCGAAAGGAAAATGATATAAAATACAAAAAAATCTTCTCTCATTGGTGGAATAATCTGTTCGGACCCCCACTGCCTGCGGCAGTGTATACCTGCGCAAACCATGCGCACCGTTTCTTCATCCACCGTTCCCGCCCTTCTTAATAACTCTATACTTTCGAAAATATCCGCAATCGATTTATCGGGCCTTAAAACTTAATAATACTAATTTTCAAAGTTCTAACTCTTATTTCTATTATTTTGCCCCTTTGCCCTCCCCCCTCCCACTATTCTAAATAATTTTACAAATTCGAAAATATCTACAGTTTATTTGTAGGTGTCAAAAACCTGTATGCACCAATTTGAACGATCTAACTATATTTTTATTTTTTGCCCCTCTGCCCCCCTTCCCGCCCCTCCTAATAAATTTACAAATTCGAAAATATCCGCAATCGATTTGTTGGTATCAAAAATTCTATGCACCAATTTTGAATGATCTAACTCCATTTTTATATTTTGCTCCTCTGCCCCCCCCCCCTTTCCCGCTCCTCTTAATAATTTTACAAATTCGAAAATATCTGCAATCGATTTGTACGTATCAAAAACTTCTATGTACCAATTTTTAGCGATGTAACTCTATTTTTATTTTATTGCCCCTCCGCCCCCTTACCCGCCCCTCCTAATAACTTTACACTTTCGAAAATATCCTCATTCGATTTGCAGGCCTCTAAAACCTCTCTATACCAATTTTGAACAGTCTATCTGCATTTCTATTTTTTTTTATTTTTTTTTTTTGGTTGTTGTTGTTTGTTTGTTTGTTTGTGAAATCACGTTTTGGCCCCTCCCCCCCCCCCTTTTGGGAGGCGAATTTTGCAATAAAAACTATCCTATCTCTCAAGTTGGACCAAATTGCACACAGTGTCCAAATTTCATTAAAATCGGCTCATTAGTTTAGGAGTTCATCGCGGACAAACATAATAAATTTTATATATAAAGATATATATATATATATATTAAATTATAAAGTTTTGATCAATGAAGCACAAATAAGTAAAAAAAAGGATTAATTTCACTGTATTATCTTCATTATAATATGAATTCAATTTACACTTCAGTCTAAGTAACACGTGGCCGGCTATGCTAACACCAAAAATTTAAAAAGTGGAAATAATTGAATTATACGAAATTTATTAATAGGTTAAAAAGTTGAAGATTCTTTGTGTAGATGGCAGCACCAAATATATTTCAGCTTTCATTTCAACCCAGTCGAAAGGTATCGACATCTGTTAGAATCATTTGGAGTTAACAGATAATTGTGACTGTCAAATAATAACAGACAAATAATTAGCAATAAATTAAAATTGCGACTATAATTTGAGATTTAAACTATCCTATCTCTCAAGTTGGATCGAACTGCACATGGTGTGCGAATTTTATTATAATCGGTTAAGTGGTTTAGGAGTCCATTGAGGACAAACATTGTGACACGAGATTTATATATATATATATATATATATATATATATATATATATGTATGTATGTATATACATATATACATATTATTATGACATGTTAAGTATTATACTGCTTAATAATTACTTTGTGTCAACAATAAATTTATACATGTTAAACAGTACGGAAAGCATTAAAAAGAGAAAAAATAAAACAAAACAATTAAAGTAAAAAGGAAGCTATTGTAGTAATGTGTTTAGTAACGAAGAAAAATTTACTTTATATATTCATTTTCATTAAAATATTAAATTGTAGGTAATAATATAATTATTAATTATTCAAAAGTAGAAAGTGATTTATCAAATATTTCTCCCCTCCATTACTATGTTAGTGCATTGGATTTCTTTTATTGTTCCCCCGTGCAATGTCAATATTCCAAATATCGATTATGTCGATGTACAGTAAAATCTTTCTGATTGTCAATATTTTACACATTGTTACAGATATAAAGTATTGTATTTATAAATTTAATGCTGTCACAAAATAATTATTGTACACATAATAAAAGACTTTACTAATAATATAAATAGTCATAATTAGCACAAGAATATGATAAAAAATTTATTCTAATAGATTCTAATGATATAAATTCTTTAAAGTACATTACGGAAAAGCCTGCAAGCAAACTTTAACTGAAAATAACTCACGCTAGGGGAGGAATTTACCGATAAGATGGATATTTTTATTATCAACTCAGTTAGAGCTTTAAGAGGCTATATGACATGTATAAATACCTTTTGCACAGTTGGTGACCCTCCTTTGTTAGTAATAATCTTTTTGCTTGTAAGTAATTATTTATTTTTAAATGCAAGAAATATAATTTCGAATGTAGAAAAAATACTTGGGTTTTTTCACCACACTGAAAGATAAAATGCGCACAGAAAATATATAAAAAAAAGTATTAACAAAAGTAAAATTGAGCAAAATGTCTGTTTATAATATATATATATATATATATATATATATGTGTGTGTGTGTGTGTGTGTGTGTGTGTGTGTAATTATTAGAAATTTAACGGAAAGAAATTTGAATCTTAAAAAAAAAAAAAAAAAAAAAAAAGTTATATGTGTGTAGTAATAAAGGTAAGAAACAGTTTCTGATTCTGTTGTTGTTTTCATGGATGATTTCATATTTCGTATGAAAAAAAATATATATATGTATATATATGCAACATTTTGAGAAAAAATCTTTATAATCATTTTTATTCATAATGGTTAATGATAACTACGGACAATTTAGGGCTTCAAAGTGTAATAAATGTATTATGTATGTATCAAAAATATGAATAACAATACCTAAAAAGCATTTTTAATAATTATGTATATAGAGGATACGTATTTTAATCTATATAAATAAGCAAATAAAATAATTATTAATAAATGAAGAATATACTTCTGGTTGAATGTTAATTTAAAACTGTTTCTGTTTAAATATATACAAACACACACATTGGCGCTTTGGCGAACTCAACAGAGAATCGATGCATCGCTTCATGTTTAACAACTAAGCGCTGAAGTCAACCTTTTCGGCTCCAACTCCAATGTTATTAAAATCCCTTCAATTCTAATTATCTAATAATAATAACTTTATAAAATGTTTACCTATTCGAGAGTAATATATCAAAGAAAATTTGTAAGAGATTTTTTCGTGATTATCTACAAAAATTCCTAGATGAATGACCACTGTGTTATTGATGGTACACTTTGCAGTATTTCTGAAACTTTTTTTTTTTTTTTTTAAATTAAACTTCAATAACCAACGGCCATCTCCATCCACGTTACAATATATATATATTGATTGATTGCATAAATATAATTTTTGCAATGAAAAACAATTGTTTGAATTACAGACATGAATTTAAAAAAATGTTAAATGAATGCAATCTTGAGTGAATTGCAATCTGCGTTGTTCACAGACACTAAATATTTCGTGTGGGAAGTCGGCTTTTCTTTTTATGCTTGTGAGAGTGCATTATTTTAAGTGTTGTAAATATTACATTATTTGTTAAATATTTCTGAAAAACTATTCATAGTTTTTTTTTTTTTTTTTTTTTTTTTTTTTTTTTACAATATGTAATAATTTTTGTAATACCAAAACATCTGTTGCATCAGAATTAGGAATCAGACGTTTAAAAACAAAAAGTGTATTCGTATATCTAAATGAATTTAGTAGCAAAATACAATTATTGAATGATAGAAATGTATACATTTTAACAGGAATTATTGCAAATAACAATTTATAAATCTAAAGCTTGATTACTTATCGAGTAATCAATGAACAACTCGGAGATTGTTTCCTAATTTCTGAATTGCATACTTTTATATCAATTTCTTCTAGACTTTAAATTAAAAACTTGTAGGAAACATCACTAATACATGGTAACTTCACTTTATCAGCATTGTTTATATTAAGCATAATTATATATATATTACAAGGAAATTACATTTATTTTCATGATACATTCTAATGCCAGAATTACAATTGTAACACGTTTTAATTATAATAAGATAAAAAAAAAAATGAGGTTCATATTTAATTTAAAAAACAACACTTTAAATGAAGAAAAGTTACATTTATAAAAAAAACAGTAAAAATAAACTTTTCCTTAAAAATTAGCTTTAATTAACATTTTTTTTTCAAGAGCTCTCAAGTGTCTTAAAATTATAGCATTTAAAATATTAAATGAGATTAATTAATGGCATTAAATATGCAACGTCTCTTTATAACTATCAATTAAATACCTTAATTAAAAGCCTTTAAAACAGGCATAACAAAACTTTCATGAAAAATAATCTTATTTACAATATAATTTTAATTAGCGGATTAAATAAATTTATATTTAATTAAGGAACTTTAAATAATGAGCATTAAACAAACTTCTTGGAGATTGTCTTTTTTTCTTTGAAGAATCTAATATTTCAATAATTGTAGTATTTCCCATGCAGTAAAAGTCCCAAAACCTTTTATCATTATTAAAAAAACAATTCGATCAAATGATACGTAGAATATTTCGCAAGCTAATCAAAATATTTTTATATTATTTCTACATTACTTCAAATTTAAATTAGATGTCCAAAATAATGAATGTATATATATATATATATATATATATATATATATTGTATATTTAATAATGTGTAAACTGAATCATATTTTTTTATTAAAAATCTATTATAAGATTTGCAGTTCTGCTTTACATATTGTAAATAATTTTAAAATATCTCATGGATCAAAATTCATTCTGATAAACAAAAAGATACATAGCATTCTCAAAAACAAATATTTTGATATACAAAATTTTAACATTATCTCGTTATTTAAATGAAATGGAAAATTTATACAGAAAAATTATTAACATATGTTTAGTCAAATATATAAAAATATAAATGATCTTGTATGGTTTAGTTGCATTAATTACAAAACAGAAAGCAGTTAGATTGCAAGAATTTGTAGAACTCAAAACTAAGATTTGTATACAATTTTTAGTACGCAGCCTATTAAAAGGTTTTTTTTAGCCTGATTATTTACATGAAATAGTTTAATATGCAATTGAAGAATTCATAAATAACACGATAAACACGCTATGTATTAACCTTTTACGTTAAAATATATAAACTACCATTCGTTTTAAGGTGGTTTCTCCAGATCATTTTTTACAAGGGTGAAAAGTGCTGCCATTGATACTACCAATGCATTTATTTAGAAAACTGTAAATTTTGAACTAAAAATTCAAAAGTAGATAAAAAAATTGTAGTTTTTATAAAACTCCAATATATAATATAAGTAAAAAAATGTTTGTAAAAAGAAACTGTCCTTTTTCTGTAGATTTTACCAATAATCTAACATTAGTGAAACATATAAAATTATAAGAATGAGGAACAAAGTGAAGTACGGAAAGTATTATTGCATTTTTGGTAGTGATTTCATACAGAAAAATTCCCATTTCATTAATGGGTTAGATATCAACACTAACCAAAGTTAACACTAATTGAAGTTGTTGCGAGAGAGATACATGCATCAGTAAAGGGATCTCGAATTCGTTAGAATATAATTTTTAAAGTTATTTCACACTGTTTCAAAATTGATAAAGTGGATTTTCCATATAATGTACAATAAGATAACAACAATCAGTTACATTGAAAATGGTGGTCACTCGCTATTCAGAACCTATACATATATATATATGTGTAACACCATTTCATATCACATTTAACATATGAGATTTTTTATACATAGGAACCTGAAAATAAATCAGATACTTTAATAGAGGTCTAAAGACCATCACCAGTCGGTATAAATATATATTACTAGAAAACCAGAGCACATCAAAGTAACTTATACGGATAAACATATGCTATTTACTCCGTTAAACATATAGCTGACAGTAATATATATTATTATAAATAATAATGCTGTGGCATATATCATTTACAAAATGTACTAACCTCAAAGGGTTTAGTGTGAGCATATAAGCTGTGGACTTAGGTTTTCTATTGGTGTGAACGAATGCGTTAGTGAATATAATGTAACTTACCATTGTAACTCTTTTTTTTTTTTTTTAAGTACAAGAATTTTCGCTAATTTACACCTAAAATGACTAACTATTTAACCCGCAAAATTGACTCTTTTCCAATAAAAATGTTATAGAACGCTCACGAAATCCCATACATTAATCATACAAAACAATTTCTATTTTACATAGATATGATTACCCGTACTGTGAAAGAAATTATTAACTTACTTAATTTGAATATTGAAAAGATTTAGCATAAATCTAATCTTGCAAGATTAGCTGCATGAAATCCTATTAAAATTTCACTTGAAGATGTAAAAATTATGTGCCAAACCACTAACAAGGTATGATCTCTAATTAGGAAAAGAAAAAATAGATATTATAAAAAGTTAGAAATAACTTCGCAATTATTTTATTTCTTTTACAGTTCACAGTTCTTAATTTAAATTACTGATTAAAAGAAAACTTACCGTTTCAGTCATCTTCATATTTTTTAATTCTTTTTTTTTTTCCAAAATGTGGTTCTATCCTTAACTTCTAATTATCACAGTCTTTCAAGGTACTATGACATGACGATTTCTGCTGTTTGTATTTTATTGCAATATGTATAATGTTTCCGAAACTTATTTTACCAATTTTTGCAATATTAATAAATTTAACTTACAGTTTTCGAGATTTAACTATTATACGTCAAACTTTTCAGACTGTTACGAAATATGTTTTCTAATAATAAACTCTGATCGATTATTTAAATATTTCGCCTCTTTCTTTTTTTTATGCCTCTATTTTGACCCACTTCACACTCTGAAGAAGACACAATGAGAATGAATTGAAAGAAGTAAACTGTTTTTACACAAGAAAATATTTTAAGAAATATTGTTTTATAAATCTGTACATATTTTTTTACACTAGTAAAATATTTTGTGTAATGTGATTGTCATAAATTCGTGTACTAAAAAAAGTTAATCTGTTAAGTAATATTATAGCAATTAAAATATGCACCGTAAATGTACAGATATTTAAATTCCTAATACTATTTATTGTATAGGATTTTAACACATAACAAAGTTACTTTCGATATTGGCACACTCAGAAGGGAGTAGTTGTATAAATGTAAGAATTTGTCATTTTTTAATAAAGTTATCCTATTCGTTAAAATGTAGGTATTAAAGTAATTTAAGTAATTGCATGTCGTTCCAAATTTTAAAATTAGAGATAAATTATAAACTAAGCAATAAGAAAATATTACTTTCATTGCAGATTCTGGATTATATATCAATCGCTCTTTATAATCAGTGAAACATTTTAACTTTAATTAAGTTACTTTATATACCTATATCTATATCTAAATTGGTACTGTAATTAAATTATAAAAAATATGTGATAATATTTAAATTGAATTACAATAACTTTTAAGTTTGTGTTGCTGATGTTATCATGTAGCAATTAATTGCTAAATTTTAAAAAGGTATTAAATTCTTTATTTATATATATATATCTATATATATCTATATTTAGGAAACTTTTGAAACGGATATGTATAGGATATGAAATTAAAATAAAAATTTAAAGATTAGAGAAACCAACAGGAGAATTACAAATCGGGGGAAACAAGCCAACAGGAATTACAAATCAACAGGAGAAAAACAAACAGGATAATTACTTTTTTTTTTTTTTTTTTTTTTTTTGGGGGGGGGGTTATTTCATTCCATTCATTTGTTAATTTATTACTATATATATACATATATACAATCGGTAACAAAAGTCTCCGTACACTAGCAAAAATTCCTATGTAAAAAAAGTACACTTAATACAGTTTTGTTAAATAAATCCTTGTCGAATCCTGTTTTTAGACTGACTAAGAACATGATTCGACAAGGATTTATTTAACAAAACTCTATTAAGTGTACTTTTTTTTATATAGGAAATTTTGCTAGTGTTCGGAGACTTTTGTTACCGACTGTATATATATATATATATATATATATATATATATATTTATTTATATATATACAAAGTCTCACAACTTCGCGGAAGAATTGAAAATTTTCTATTTCAACGATGAACATGAATTTTTGGATGACAACAAACAAATAATCAAGATTATAAATTCTACAAATTTAACAGCAAATTTTTAATAAGGACCAGGCCAGATTTTGCATTTGAGATCGTTGGAAGAAAATCTTAATGTTTACGAACTGGGTTATTCCCAGATCATATCTCGTTTTTCATTTTACCCTTGAAATGTATATATTTTTTCTTTGCCTGACACAATTATTTAGATAGGTTTATATCTATTTATTTAACATTTTAAATATTTTCAATCCCCGATTTAACATATGTCTTATGATATCTGAATTTATGTCGCACATACAATATGAAAATCGATTCTTTCTATAAATTTAGTATGAAAAATTTTAAAACCAAATAAATCTGATAAATCGCATTTAATCCTTTAAGGAGCAAGCAAATTTATTCATTTAAAATCAAAATCCCCCAGAATTTAGCAACAATATTATAAGATAAGAAATAAATGATAAGTAATAATTAAAAAAAAAAAAATGTATATAAAAATTTTCCGGGGACAGTTGTTGTAATTTGGAATTAAAATTTGCGGTTCCAATATGCAACCGGCGCCTCTAAAAAGTTTAAAAGAAAATGATAAGAGAGAAATAGTTTAACCTGATTTTTTTTTCTGGTTAAATATTTCTTATTTTTCTCTTGTAGTATATTGGGAACTATTATTTATAAACGTTTCTAACTTATAAATAGCAGTAATTAAATATTTACAATTTCATGTAGAAAACAAAGATATATTTAGTTCATTTAAATATTATTAATGACAATTTAATAGAACTCGAAATAAAATCTTTGGATACTTAACATTTATGCATTGGATATGTGTATCATGCATCATTAGTTCAAACAATTATATTAACAGACAAATCTTCAATTGATATGACAGGTACTTTATGTTGGCAATTTACATTTTGATATCGATTATGTTTAAACAAGCGGTAAAATTAAATCAAACAATTATGCCGCAGTGAATCTTAAATTGCGAAATCTGTCCACTAACTATAATAATCGGATAATATTTACATCAAGGTGGATAAGGGAAGAGTAACCAAATTGTAAACCGAGTGATATTATAAAATGAAGTTTACTTATACTATAATAATAATATTAATATTAATAATAATGAAATATTTCGAGGGGTTCAACTTGTAACCGTTTTTGAGTTATGAATAATAAACTAGATACAGACGTCGCAATATATATATATAAAGTCATAGATATATTTAAATCGGAGTTCGTGTCAAAGCCAAAGTTAATAACATACAAAACGTCATGGGTGTCATGACGGTCACAAATGTAAATTTTCGATATTCTACGACCATTCGTTTATGACCTATACAAGACACAAAAATCATTTTACAGACTGGTTTCACAATACTTCTTACAATACTTCTTATAGTTTTTAGGTCCGCGGTAGCCCAATCGATAGAGCACCGAGCTCGTAATTGAAAGATTGCAGGTTCGATACTCAAGCAGCCCAAAGACCATCGTGTACACTTATGGTGGCTGGTGCACGTAAAATCTGTCGTGGCTGCAATGTCCTCCATTTTCCAATCCAAATTACACTTCTGTGGTCATCGAAGACATTCCCTCCGTAGAAGATCATAAATGTGATGGCATGCCTCCAGACCATCCTCAGGAAAACGTCCCAGACCTTCACCGATTACCCATAGCGCAGTACTAATGTGACGGTAAACACAGCCAACCAAACTTGTAGTTTGTATAAGCAAGTAAAAGTAAATACAAACTTTAAAGTAATAAATACAACTGCTTCACAACTGACATATCGAGACATAAGTACATAATATTTTAAAGAAATTTGAAAAAAAGTGTAAGAAAGTACCAAAATATGGATTTTTTTTTTTCAGTTGAATATATAGGGTGACATGTCCCTACATCACGCAATAAACGCCGGTATTGGTGCAGCATTAAATCATAAAAGCATCCTTATTTAATAGATTTCATAAATTATAATAATTATTCTTTATTTATATTCTTTATTCTATTGTTCATTGCGTGATTTTAATGATATTAGGCAGTTTAAATTAAAGAAGCACACACTTTTTATCATTTTCCCATAATGCATATGTAAGGAAAGTAGTGTAATCTTCTTAAAAATCCATTTTTAAGATTTCGATATTTCTATATGTTTTGAGATGAACGGAGTTCATTTTTACTATTTTTACGATGACGTATGTAATGAGTGTGTGTGTAGGTGTGTGACAGAACACGATACCGAGTGCCTATACGCTTTGTTCGATTAAACGAAAGGTTGTTATTTATGTTATAGGTCCCCATAGCACGAACCCTGTAGATTTTGGTGAATATGCGACTTGTAGATATTTTTTTTACAGGGAAAGAGAGAAAAAATCTTTATAATTATGGCGTAGGGGACCTAATTTTTAAAAGTGTGATAGCATCTAAACTCCTTATTCGTGTAAGCTGAAAATTGATACACAAAATATAAATCACCATCGCACAAACTGTATATACTTCCGTGAATATAGCACTTATATTTTTTACAGGGACATAAAGAAAACTTCTTTATCATTATGGTTTATGGGCCCAAATTTTTAAAGAATGATGGCGTCAAAACTCCTTATTCTTTTCAGCTGAAAATTTATACACACAATATAGGTACCGTCGTACGAATTCTATAGATTTTGCCAAATCTAGCGCGTATAAATTTTTATAGGTTCACAAGAAAAATATCTGCATCATTACGATCTATGGGCTTAAGTTATGTGAAGTGAAATATGGTAAAACTAAACAATGGGAAAAAACACTCGAACAACCGGTAATAATTTTACTTTTTATTTATTTAAGGACTTGTCGTACCTTAATTTATTTATAAATCCATTAATTGTTTAATGTTTGGAAAGTCGAGTGAAGTCGCACAAGATTTTTTTTTTAAATTAAACATTTGAAATTTTAGTAAAATTAACAATTACAGCTAAATTTATTTGTTATACATATTTTATGCGTATACGAAATAAAATTTATCACAGTTAATTTTTTCTTGAAATGACATCACACATTTTGAAACATTATATTTAAAACATAAAATTTTATTATGTGATGCACTATAAATGCCGCTTTGGTTACGAACTCATGCCTCCTTCTATTGTCTTATGATTGGTAGTGCTATTATTTCGACCAGAAACAGTTTTTGAGAGTTTTGTACAATCTATATCGTGTGCTTACAAAGTTTTTATGTTTATTTTTTACGTATTATCTACCTTGTCCTTCGGTTTATTTTTTAATTCTTTTAAATACTTTTCTAAGTTTAACTGTATAGTGTGTTTAAGACGTTCATACATTCTTTTATGTTTAAGGAATAGTTTAATGATTTTTATTTACTAAAAAATTTATTTGTTCCACAATTTTCAAATTAATGCAGAAAAAAAAAATACTCCTTAAAAGACATTTAAGTATAATAAACTCAATGTTTTGATTAAAAAAAAAAAAATCTAAAGAATATCTTTATTCTGAAATTTTAGGGTCATAAAAAACAAAATTGTTCCCCAGATTATATATATATATATATACTACAAACAGTTGGTTTGAGGAGAAACATGTTAGTTGGATTTAAAAATAGCTCTTGTATTTACTAAAAGAATAATATAAAAAGATATATCCGTAGAAAACTATCTTCAAATAATGTTTTTTTTTTTTCAAATTTATAAAAGTTTTTCCATGTTTTATTTTATTTCGTTTGAAAAAGACTAGTGAAAATAATTATGTAATAATGTACTTTTTTCTTTTTTTTTACTTAAAGAAAAAAAAAATAAATAAAGGATATAGAAAATAGGAAATATAAAGCTTGTAAAAAGAATAATGAATCTGAAACAAGGAATGTACTTGTAAAAAATTTCATAGGTAGTTTAGGAATTAATAATGCAGAATATATAAGTTTTTTTTTTGTTGTGTTTGTTTATTGATCTATTTGCATATATCTGTCTTTATAATATATATATATATATATATATATAGTGTATTACGTTTTCTTTAGAAGTTTTTAAGTCCTAACTTATTATTTCAGCTAAATTTCTTATTGATGCAAATTAGTATATTGTACTCCATTTAAAGCTCGACAAAATGCAACGTTAGAAAAATTGATACATATGCATCAATTTGGCAAAAGCACATAAGAAAAAGTTTTGAGACTATTTAGTTTTCTAAAAAATATTGAAATTAAGCATCTTAATGTAATAAATACAGCAATATTTAAATTTTGTTTGCATATCGTACAGCTTTGAGAACTAAGGCATAATGACTAGGCATGGAGATTAACAAGGCTTTCTACAGTTGACCTAGAATGTTTTGCACATTCTGATTGAAGTTCCCGAAGTAGTTCTGCTTTTCAAGAATGCTCCCGTGTCCCGAGTTTTCTTCCGAGCCCAAAGGATGTGAATTGAATTGAGGTCAAGTGACTTACTTCGCCAGTGTAAATGTTGATTTTCTTAGCAGTTAACTGGTTGTAGATAATAGTAAACCAACATAAAATAATAATAAATCAACTGTAGATATTTTATTTAAATCTTGCTAGCAATAAAACATCTCTCTGTTTAAAGGTTTCGTCATTCGATTCTGCATTTCTGCATGCTGTTGTTACTTCATCTAACGTAAATGGTTACACTGATGAAAATACCAGCGGTGACATTGGTAACGTAATGCTGCATTCAGCTGTAGTAAACTAAATGACGCTCGTAACATAACTAATACATTGTGCTAGTGTTCATATTGAACATAATTTATTTTAAAATTTATGCACCATGTGATGTTCTTGTGATCTGTTTCATTGTTTGTTTATATATGTATTATTTTAAGTAAACACCTGAGTATGACCTCGATAAACGCCCAGTTTCGATTAATTTATATATATATATATATATATATATATATATATATATATTTGATATACAGAAAACATAAAATGTCCTTCTCGCCATATGCTCGGAAACCGAAACATTTTTAGCATGAATTCTTTTATTTTCAGTTCTTTTCAAATTTGTAAGTATTTATGACGTAATGTATATATATATATATATATATATATATATATATATATAAGATAAAGTTTAAATATAAGATTGAGTAAAACTTGAATTATTAAATATATAAAACTAGAACAAGGTTATTATAAACCAATGCGCAAATGCAGCAAAAGAAAATATAAAATTATAATAAATAAGCAAAATAACTAAAGCCAGACGAAAAACTAATTCCAAAACACATGGGGGCCTTCATCAGAGGAGCTCTCCCATGTAGGGAAAGGAAGATGAGAAGAGTCTGACGAAACGTTGATAATTTAATGTAAAAACATGTTTCTAGCCCCCAACATCTCGCAGATGGAAGCTAGACCATACAACAAACGAATTTAATTAATACAAAGCATAAAAAGCAATTAAATTCAGAAATCAAGCACAAAATATAATACATCAATATAAAATACTAGAATATATAAATACATACCTGGACAAATACGAATAGTCATTAGAATATGCAAAATTGAAAACCACCCTCATTATAAACACAGAACCCACTTCAGCTAGTAGGATCACTTACCAGCACTTAAATGTCGCCCAAAACGGAACAACAAACCTTAAGTAGGGTTGTAATCAAGATTACTGAAATGTTTATTGAGTAAAAAAAGCAGGATAGCGGTTAACAGTTAGTATGTTTTTGAGATTTTTCATACCCAGATTCAGGTCTATATTGTTATTGCAAATCATTTTAATTCTGATTATTTGGGTGAACATAATATTTTTAAAACTTTAAGACTAATACAGGAGAACAAATTTGTTAAATTAGAAACTTTAAAGTTAAAATTTTGCCTTTTATCATAAATCCCAATAAACCAGTTGTTATCTATTTTTTAAATTTTTTAATTTCAGGAAAGAAGTTTGGTCTTCAGAGTCAGTACGGTTTAAGACAAGATTTCAGCTGCATATTCCTGTGTTTTAGTTATTTTGCTTATATATATATATATATATATAATAGCTTGAAAAGGTTTTGAGACGATGGTCCTAATTTTTCTGTAATCAAAATTTCTTTATGGCGTAAATTAGTAATTTGTACCACTTTTAAAGTTGAATAAAATCCAACGTTAGAAAAATTATATACATACATATATATATATATATATGAATATAAATTTGAAAGAAGAAAAAAAAGCAGAAGGCTTGTTGCATTTACTTTGTATTACATTGCAAACTTTCTTTTTCCAATAAATTTCAGTTTCTTCCTTTTTGAGTGGTCAACTATATTTAAAATTCTAATTATACTATTAAACCCAATGTATTCAATCGGTGAATTTCATTGTTGCTTCGCGGTTTCATTGTTATTCATCTGCTTTGAAATTTTGCTTTTTTAAAATCCATATGGTTCCTGTTCTGGTCGTTGCAGGCTGGGTGAGTGTTGCCGGCGTGAAACTAGTTTAACCCCACAGGCAAGTCACAAGTCTTGCCGCCTGCCTCCTTCCTTCCTATCTTGTGTTTCTTTTTCATTAATTTTGATAAGTTTATGTTTTTAAGTTAAGATTTGTTGTGTTACTTTATTGATTCGTTTGTTTTGCAGGCTGTTAATTAATAGAACTGGTTTCTTTACATTAGTGTATTTCATCCACTGATAAAATTTTTTTTAATCTTATATCTTGTATCTGTTGCTTGGCTTCTACTATGTTTAATATATCATCTTTATTATATATATATATACACATATATATATATATATATATATATATATATATATATATATATATATATATATGAATTAAAAACAATTCGAAAATTTGCAAAAGGTTTGATTCGATTTAGTTTTTCAAAAGTTTATTGAAATTAAGCACCGTAATGTAATGGAATGTAGAATTATTTAATGTTTAGTTGCATACACTTTTTTTTGAGGACTGTGGCACACCATCATAGAATGGGATTAACAAGACTTTTTAAGGTGGACCTAAGAATTTTCGTGCATTCCGAATGAAGATCTTGAAAAAAGTTAAAGAATACCTCCGTGTCCCGACTTTTCCCATATATGTTCAAATTAATTGCTTGGCACTATTTCTGAAATTTACGTTAAATTTGATTAAAAATTCCGTCAAATATAATGAAAATTATGCATTTTATTACTATTATTATCTATATATTAATAGGCAAGCATAAAATTTGTTGTCCCTTTTTAACATATTAAATATGGGAGTAGAGGGTTGAAAATGGTATCATTCGAAAGGTATGGTTAGCCGGAAGGTGCGAATACAAATATTATTTTCTTACGATATCAAGAAGGTATTTAAAAATACATTTATTTTTTATGCATTTTCCCCCATTTTTCCCTTTCATACATGTATTCCTTTACATTAAAAAATACCTAAAAGTAGAAAGTTGTTAAATCTGGCAATTTCATAAAGCTCAAATAAAACCATAGACACAGCAATTTGTATAATGTAGCATCACTGTACGCAAGCGAAGTGATGACGTCACTGTCTTTCCATGGAGCCATGAAAATGATTTTCTTTGTTAATCGTCCATTTGATTTTTTGTAAAAAATTATTAAAAAATAACGGATATTATCTGCCGATTTTAATTCCGATATTTGGGTACAGTTATATACACGGAGTAAAAAGACAGGAGAAGAAGGTAACGCTGAAATTTTGTGATGTTGTTTTCTAATGTTTACAGATGGCGCCAGCGTACAATCCTTCCTTCTCTCCAGCTTCCGCAATGTTATTCAATGGGGAAATGTCTCGTTTTAATTATTTTTTGAAAAATAATATCAAGCTGAAAAAATTTCGATTGAAAGCAAATTTCATTAAATAGAGTATTCTATCCAACATGTTTTTTTTAAGAGCCATTTTATTCTAATTTTACTTTGAAAGAAAGCTTTTAAAAAATGACAATTCTTATGAACCGAAGCTAGCTAAAACAGACAATTGGGAGGAAGGAGAATGGATGAAACTTTGTAAAGAAAAAAAAATAAACTTACTTTAGGTGCAGAAAACACGAACTCGGACTTTATTTTTCTCCTAGGGTTTTTTTTTTTTTCTTATCACTATCATAGCCTGTTTTACAACTAGGAACGAAGCATTTATTTGAAACATCTGAATTATGCAGTTTAAAGAACTTACAAAGAAATTAAATTGCTTAAAATAAAAAAATTTAAATGTACTCCAGCAAAATTCTATTGAAAACAACAGTATATCCGCGCCGAGGTAGGGAGTAATGACAAGTGGCGCCCTCAATATTTACCAAAAATTTAGATCACAGTTTCGTAGCTTTCTCCCATTGGACCTTCAACTCCTATTAATATTACTCCGTGGTTATATATAAGTTACTGTCTACATGTGTTTGATTGAGTTATTTTTTCTGTAAAATTGATAAAATTTTAATTTAAAATCACAAAACTCCAGAAAAAAAAAAAAAAAAATGGCAAACTTCCAGTTTCGAATGTAAACCATAGAATAATAATAAAGGAAGAAGGAGCATAAGTGTTTCTACATAAGCTGTTGTGTAGCCACAAAAAACAGCGATTATTAACAAGCCTTTATTAACAAACTTCAATGTTAAGAGGAGCAGAAGTAGCTTTCGCTAGCATTTCGCTAGAAGGGTTTTGTAAGCATTAAGATTTTTGGCGTGCTCCTTCTTCCTCTATTATTATTCTATGATGTAAACATAAACATTTCACTTCCAAGGATGGTATTTAAACAATAAATATTCAACTAATATACTAAAGAAAAGGAAAATGGATTTGTTACTAACTGCTGCATGTATAAGTAGACGAGACGATACGGAAAAAATTCCGATTTCCGTTTTTTGCTGAATTTACATGTTTTGAGCTTTCTTTACGTTTCAATTAACTGAAATTGGCTACTTATTTTTTAAAAAAGTGTCTTTATTGCTAGCTTTTGTGGGTAGAAGAAGCAAGTAGAAGATACATAAAAACTTTTGATTTCCGGTTTTCGATGAATTTACACGTTTTGAGATTTCCTTGCATTTTAATTAAGTGAAATTGACTACCTATTTTAATATTTTAAAAAGTGGATTTATTATTCTTTCCTCTGCATATATAAGTAGAAAATATAAGATTCAAAAAAGTTTTAGATTTTCGGTTTTCCACAATTGACGCAGCTGTGTTGCAATTGCATTCCGTTTAGGACAAGGCAATAACTTTGCTTTGCCTCGCTTTGCAAAAAAAAAAAAAAAAAAAAAAATGGTCGAGTTTCGATCACTGGGCGATACTAGTTATTATTATTATTTAAACAAATGTTTGTATCACTATAAATATGGTATATAACCTTACACAAATGAACACGAAGTTTGTAAGCGACTGGGAAAACAATATTCTACGGTTACAGACTATTCAGACTATCTCCGTGTATAGGGTGCTACCAAAATTTTTTTTATCTTGTTGCTTTTGTAATGGACCCCTTCCACGTCCTCAAAATGTTATTGGAGAATATGTGTTCAAATGTCTCACACAAAGTTATAGAAGAATTCTATAAGTATTTCTTGAGATATATGACAAACCGTCTTTATGTACATATATATATATATATATACATACATACATCAGGGCGCGAAATTTCCGCTCGCCAGCTCTCTATTGGCGAGTGAAACTTTTACTGTGGCGAGTAAAAGTTTTTTCTAGTTATAGATAGAATTCTTACACGATACGGTGACAGAAAACATTCTTTTTATAGATTTAAATATGGCAAAATCTTGCCATCTTAAAACCTCATATTAAACCTCTCCTTTTTAGATTCTCGGAGAGCCGAGTCTGTGTGTGCGCTGCCCGAGATTGCTCCAGCCTGGGAAAGGAGAAATGCTTAGGGCATACATAACAGCTTTGAACTCTTCGGTAATTTCGTGTCTCCCACTGTTTTTCTCCAAGCAGAGTGAGAATCGACGAGCAGAGAGCCTCTTTGCCCGTCGCCAACTATCCGAGAGAAGAGGTATGCGAAAGTTTGCCTATGCGATTCATATTTTCCAGTTTTTTACTGAAACGCCAATGATTTTAGCTTGTAATGATTTGTAAGCAACGATTTTATCGGAAAAGTTATTCCAAAATGGCTATTTCAAATTGACAACAATGAATAAGTTAAACACATCAATATTCCGTCTGATTACAAATATAAAATGGACGAAAGAGACATTTCTAATGTAAAAAGTTAAGTAAATAAATAGATAAATAAGGAAGCTTAATATTTCCCAATAAAAAGATTTTCACAGGGGATATTGTTTGACAAAGAGTTTTTTCTTCTTTTCTTTTCTTTTTTTTTCTTTTTTTTTTTTTAATGACCCTTTGAATTTGTTTTATTAGATATTTTAATCTTTTTTAAATTTCAAATACGATATATTATAATGGTTTTTATTATAATAGATGATTATGAAACATCATGATATATGACACATTTTTAATATATATAATTTTAGACACTTTTGTAAAAGCTTTTGAAATAGTTAGGAAAAATAAAAAAACCCAAAATGCGTAAAAAAAAAAAAAAAAAAAAAAAAAAAAAAAAAAAAAAAATGGCAACCCTATTTTGTGCGAGTAAAACTTTTTTTCGGCGAGTGTAATCTGAGTTGAAATTTCGTGCCCTGCATACATACATACATACAAACCTCGTATGTCATACATACTTTCAAAAAAAAAAAAAAAAAAAAAAAAAAAAAAAAATACAGGAAAGAATGTTTAAAGATGTTTTGGTTTAAGGAATGGAATATGGCATGGGACACATTAAATATTTCCAGTATATTAAAAAAAATAATAAATAAAAGGAAGAAAGAAAGTAAAGATAATTGAAAGTAGGTGTTTACATGTCATACTGAGATGTTTTATTCAAGTGATATAAATGCAAACATACAATGAAAAGTTCACAAAACATCACATTATGCATGTGCATATTTTTAAAGTAAAATATGTTCAGTATGAGCACCAGCATAATGTATTATTTAAATTAGAAGTGTCTCTTTGCATACTACGGCTGAATGTAGCATGAAGCCTCAAATGTCGCTGATGTTACGTCGTACCAGTTTGACTACCAACGCTAGATCGAATGACAAAAGCACGCTACAAATAAATTAATTAATGCATTTAAATATATATATTTTTAACAGGTTTTAACAAGGAGGAGGTGCCGCTCACCGCTCTAAGAGTGGTGCCGAGCGCTTCTAGCTATGCTGGGCCCCTACTCTGGAACGTTTATTAAAAAAAAAGAAAAGAAAGAAAATTACAAGGTTCGCTAGAACAATATTCCCGCGCGATATAGGGCGGAGTATTACAAATATGCATTAATTATTAACAAACTTAAAATAATAATAATAATAATAATAATAATAATAAAAACACAAAGGTAATATTCGCCAGTACAGAGTACTCACGCGACAGGGGGATCTTAATATATATATATATATATATATTAGTGCTTTATTCTATTCTATTTTAAATTGTGCTTTATACTTCTAGCCGGGCCGTGTCCGTTTAAGCGATCGGAGGATGTGTGACGTTACAGTCTTCTGCAGCATTGAAGTATTGGTATAGTCAGGAATCGATTTATAAATATAATAGAATATAGCAGAAACACGTATAGCAATAAGCACAAAAACTGTAAACCAATATTTAAAAAAAAAAAAAAAATGTTAGAAACTGTTTATTTAACTGTTTTTCGACTTTCCTGGAATTATATACTTATCACAAGCATAAATAAATTTGAATCACATTCAGTAAGTAAGCGAGAGTAAAAATTACAATGAGCTGCTTTAAACTTCCTACCCAAGTTCGTATGGTTTAACAATGGATTATAAGGTAGTCTAATTTTTTTCGAATCCTAATGTCTCCTAATTGTTTTTCGTTATTTTTCGTAAAAGAAATGTAAAGCGCAAGTACGTAATTTCTAATAATGATCCTGCTATTGCAAAAAATTTTTTTAATACTTTAATGTACTGCAGATAATTAGTCTCCATATGTAATATATGAAATTTATTTCATGCATCTGTCAGTAAGATCTATAAGTAATATGCACATAATATCCCGTTACTATCATACTTTATCTGAGCAATATAGCATTTATATATATATATATATATATATATATATATTTATCATGAACCACCGATTTATGTTTAATCCTTTTGTTGAAATAAGCAATTACTTCGTCGCTTATCAACAAAATTAATTCTTTTTTATACATAATATCTTAAATACATGACTATCTTGCCAAAATTAAGTAAATGATACATTTGATATCTGAAATATATGTGTTTTGCGGTATTCCAGAAACGTAGGATTATTTATCTGCTGTTTGACTTAAATTATATTCCATCAAATAATATTCCATAATAATAAAAAAATTACGGTTTACAGAATTATTTAAATATTTTTTTATGACTAACAGATGTAATTAGCAATTTTATTCAAAAAAAATTTCTAAACTGTCGCATTTTGTGCATATTCCCCCCCTCCCCCCCCCCCTCTCCGGAAAAAAAATCTCCTTTTTTTATTTTTTTTATTTATTTTTTTTTTTAATGTGCAATAATTTTTCAACTAATTTCCGAAATATTGAGTCGTATAGACGATGCAATAATTAATATAGATTTTTTTTTTTTTTTTTTTTTACATACTCTAATTTCAGGGGGAGGATTAATGGGATGCATGCTTGTAAATATTCTATTAAAAATGTTTAACTGTTTAAGTTACCCCTTTTTATTGTTTAGTCATAATATGGCAAGAGGGATATTTGAAGGTGTACTACACAGTAGAGTCGGTAACAAAAGTATCCGAGCACTAGTAAAAATTCCTATGCAAAAAAAGTAGAGTTTATACTGTTTTGTTAAATAAATCCTTGTCGAATCATTTTCTTAGTCTAAGAACATAATTCGAGAAGGATTCCTTTATCAAAACATTATTAACTCAACTTTTTTTTATATAGGAATTTTTGCTGGTGTTCGGATACTTTTGTTACCAACTGTATATATATTTCGAATAATAAAAACGAATATTTAAGAAATATAAATAAATGCATGATATAAAAGTAATAAATGTAATGAAATCTAAAAGTCTTATTAACTTTATAAGTTAAATATAAACAAGCAAGAGCAAATTAATAACAACAATAATAATAATAATATTCACTAAAACACCAAAATAGAAAAGATTACATAAAAAAAAAAAAAAAGAATGACAACCATTTGAAAACAGTGCTAATTAATGTAAAAATTTCATAATTATTTTTCCTTCTACCGGAGCTTTTGACAGCATACATCGATCGGCCACATTATTATGACCAGTATTCACTGTTCGTATTACTTCCATAACACTTACAATGCACAGGTACGGCGCACAGTGCACTCGAAAATAATTTAAGATTATTGTTCGATAAGTTCTACTTCAACTATCTGCATTGTTATTTTTCTATTTACTGTTACATTTAAGGATGTTTTTTTTGTCCCACGTAATCATTCACCACTACCTAACGACCACAATTTACCAGTTCATTCCCAGTTTCTTGCCTGACTCTTAAATCTAAAAATATTATTGCAGTTGCTCATAAACATTTTACAAATGCGGCACTTTCGGTAATACTGGCTGCATGTATGTGAGACAAAACAACATGTAACAAAAACTAATCAAAATTTTTACAATAATATTGACTTCCACAATATTTAAAAATTATCTAACTACAATATCCGTAACCGTGCTGTGAGGCTTGAAACATTTGAAATACTAACAAACTCACAGAACTATTATGATGTGAAGCCCAATCGGAGCTTAGAAAGACGATAACGTCACAGGTTAGAAATAAAGAAAATGCAGTCGTAGACGAAATATTTCGCAAGTTTACCGACTGAAAATTACCCATCGCGTCGCCTGGTCGAACAGACTTGGAGCGAAACAATCAAAAAGAGGAATTTTTAATAATAATTTAAAGTAAAGTGTTCGTTTGTGTAAATAATTTTATTTGAATTATGTTTCATTATTTTTATATTAAAATTTAACATGAATGATTAAATTTTCTGGGGTTTTACATTCTGATACGTGGACATTTATGAAAAAAAAGACTTCTTCACATTTCATTAAATTTTATTTTATAAACTATGTTTCAAATATTTTGATTCTTTATTAGAGAGATTTTTTGTAGAAATTAATTTTTATCGTGTATTTGTTTTTAAAGCTGATGATTATGGAATTTAAATGGTTTATAATCTCATCTGTTTCTTATGTATTTTTACTAATATTAAATTCTATTCTGCCAAGTTGTAACCGAATTATTTATTGATATTGCATTAATCTTTACAATAAAAATAATTTACTTATGTGCTCTGTTTAATTCCTTTATTGTGCACTTTAAATTAAAATGTATCACGTTTTCTTTAATATAATGAAATATAAATGCTGACCCAAACATTTGAACTGAATAAATAAATAAATAAGCAATATTTAAAATAAAACGAGAGCACTCCCTGAGTTCCGAGTAAGGAATATATGAAAATGTCACAGAAAATTTTTGCAAAATATCAGCGAAGGGCCTTATTTTTATACGCTTTGTAATTATGAAATAATTGCTTTCTTGAAAGCTTTTAATGCTTAAAAACTTTTTGAATTGTATCCACTCAACTCGAATCGATTAATAAGGTTATGAAGAGGGCATATTCAAATTATCTAATGATATTTGCTATAATAAACAATTAAAATATCGTTTTTTATTTAAAGAAGGTTTTTTCTTTTTTTTTTTGGACTGAACATTAGCGTATTGTGGCGAATTCCCAATATATGCTAGTTTTTATTTGCCAAATATGTTATTTTCAAATAGGCGTCAATTATTAATGACATGAGTTTCACTGTTTAAAGTAGTTATTATTATTCTTTTTTAACCCTTGACCTTTTAAATAAATAAATAATGTTTAATCTAATAGGTATATTTTCAGTTTTTATATAGATAAATAACAATATAGATTATTGTTATATATATATATATATATTTCAAAATTTAATTAAAAACAGTTATTTTAATAAATAACACATCAAAAAATATAATTCTTTAAATGTATATATCCGTGTTGTTTGATAGCTTTACATGTTGGTTAGTCTGATTTTTTTCCATTTTTCTCTCTGGTTTCATTGATTGTTTGGTTTAATATTTAATTTAATTTCACATTCAAAATAGGTTTGCTGCCGATTGAAGCATAAACAATATAAATCTGCTATTGTTAGCTATATTGTTTTACGAAATCATGCAGCTCCATCTGCTTTAATGAAGTACATGCTTCCTGATGGGTTAATACTTCTATTTTTAAGCATTTTTTGATTCCAATTAGTATTCCGGTCCTTTTTTTTTTCTAACTGGATTTTTAATTCCTGAATCACTTTTAATACATTTAATGAGTTCCTTCATCAATTTTCTCCTCTGTTTGTATAACGGTTCTTTTACGCATGTGGCCGTAAGTAATTTAAATTGGTTTTGTCTCTTATTGGATCTAAATATGATCAGCAACATTTCTGTCATAGTTTTTGTACTGCGTTAAAATCAGATTTAATTTTGTTGTGTTGGTATTGGCATGTATCTATTAATTGCTAGAATTTTAATGTTAAAATTTATTACGTTATCTATCATAAGTATATATATATATATATATATATATATATATATATATATATATATATATACTATAAATTTATTTTTTATATTACTATTATGAATGTGAATCAATATAACGCTCTCAGATGAGTTATATATGTAGTACATTTTAAATAAAAAAACATTATATGTATTAATACAGCATAATTGGTGTTAAACGATGACCTCTAATAGTAATTACGTAAACACTATGTATTATGATAATGCATAAATTTAATTTAGATTGAATTAATTAAACGAATCTTTATCATTTAATATATATATATATATATATATATATACATATATTTGAATTAGTCTTTTACTTTATGTATAGGAAAATGTACTAGTTAAAATACATAAAATAAAACTATAAAATTTATTTTTGTTCATTTTGAATTATAACCACAACAATGCAAAATACATAAAATACACAAGTTGACTAAATTTTTAAGTTTGATTTTGTATTTTTATTTCATAGAAATTATTACATTTCGCAGGTATCTAAAAACTTAACACGTTTAGAAACTGCTTCAAAAATTATAAAGAGGCATTAAAGTATGAAGGTAGTTTAATCAGATAACTTGTTTATTCGTAGATATCGTTTGTGCTGCATAAGTGCCTCATATTTTGACCGACACATATTTAGAGCTTTATTATATTTAGGCAATTGTTAAGTGTCTTTTTATATGACATTTCCTGATTATAAATTTTTATAAGGTATATATAATGAATTATTTTTTAAATATTTTTAAGGAATTTTGAGTGATTTAAAAAATTATATACTTAATTTAAAATGAGGATAAGAAAACAATGTTTTTATTTTATTTTTATCTATTTTTAATTTCTGTTATTTATTTTATTTTTATTTCTAAACATAAAATTATTTTTAACTGTATATAATAAAGCACAATCGAGAGATAATAAGGAGATTTATAAAAAAAAATTGCTAATGTTGTGTACTTACTATTCAACATAAAAAAAAAAAAAAAAAAAAAAAAAAAACACAAGTATAAAAAAAAAATCTTATTTTTTATTTTGTATTATTTTATTTTAATTCTATTTAGTTGAAATCACATCTCAGCGATTCAAGTATTCATTACATACATCTAAAGAGGAGTTTTAATATATATATATATATATGTGTGTGTGTGTGTATAAGACATATGCTATTAATATTTAATGTAATAATGTAAGGAATCACGAATAAAACTGTGTTAATAATATCCTAAATAATTATTTCGATAAGATTTTAGAGTTGCTAATTACATTTTAATTAATAATTTTAAAGCGCGCTAATATGCATGCAATTACCATGCTTTAATGCATTAATTAACCAAAATAAGATTGCTGCAAGTTAAGTTCCCAAAAGCATTAATGATTTTTGCATTTAAAAAAGAAATATACTCGTTTATATTTAAACATATTCTTAATATTAACGAAGGAAAAATACAGTTAAAAGGAAGTCACAGAAACAACAAAAAACACACACGCATATATATATATACAGATATATATATATATATATATATATATATATATATATATATATATATACATGTATATGCATGTATGTATGTATATATATATATATTGTACTTTTAAACTTGCATGTTTAAAACCCAATCATTTTTAACCAAACTTAATTTTTTTACATTTAGAGGTACTAAAACTAAAAACACGTTTTTAATGTTTCTGCAATACATTGCATAAATTTTTTTTGTCCAGATATTCCTCTATAATTATTACAACATTGAAGTGCACGATGTTCAGATTACGGGAATATATATATATATATAATATATGTATTAATACAAACATATTTTAAAGAAATAAATTTTAAGTTTTATAAATTATATTTTTAAAGTATGTATTTAAATTTTAATTCTAAAATATTAACGTGAAAGAAAAATTTATAATCTTTAATTCATTTCAGAAATCTTTGGGTTTGTCTTTTAATTTTTATATTTGAAATAAATACATTCAGTATTACATCCAGTATGTAATAAATAATACACCTTATTATTCTTAATAATACTTATTCCGTTATGCAAGATTTATTTTTTCTTTCCTTAAATTGTAACATACCATATGATTCTATTATTGCAATGAAAAAAATTACATCTTAACTGATTCTATGTAATATATACGGATTACTTTAAATTTTAATCTAACAATGGTGTTATAAGAAAATTTCTTCGGCTTTAGAAAAAAAAAATCACAGAGAAAATTTTGTAAATAATATATTTTTCTGTTTTAAATTTTATATTTAAATTTTTAGTGAATAGCTATTATGATTTGTTTTATACTTGACTTTTCAAAAAACTTTTATGAATTTTGTAAAAACTTCGGAAAAATAAATGTTTTTCAGTTGCATAATTTTGTTTTTAATATTCGACTGAATAGTTTTTTACATAGCTTTTTAACACTTTCCGACAAGGTTGAAAAGTGTTTAAGACTTCGGTTTGTCTGTCCGTCTGTCCGTCTGTCTGTCTGTCTGTCTGTCTGTCCACGCTCTAACTCCCGTAAATAGTTATGGGATTTCTTGAAACTGACATATGTTATTCAAGTTCACTGTCGGACGGTCCTTATTGAAAATGAAGTTCATAGCTCTACTGGTTTGTGTACAGGGACACCCGAAAGTATATCAAAGCATTGTGTTCTATGAGAGGTATTTTTATAAACCATATTTTCATACCTTTAGTGTAGACATATCTTAATGAAATTGAAATATGTTATTCAAGTTCACTATTGGACGTTCCCTATTGAAAATGGAGTTTTTACCTCGACTGGTTTGTGTACAGGGACACCCGAAAGTATTTCAAAGCATTGTGTTCTATGAGAGGTATTTCTAAAAATCATATTTTAATACCTTTAGTGTAGACATATCTTAATGAAATTGAAATATGTTATTCAAGTTCACTATCGGACGTTTCCTATTGAAAATGGAATTTGTACCTCAACTGGTTTGTGTACAGGGACACCCGAAAGTATTTCAAAGCATTGTGTTCTATGAGAGGTATTTCTAAAAATCATATTTTAATAGCTTCACTGAAGACACATCTTAATGAAATTGAAATACTTGTATGTTATTCAAGTTCGCTATTGGATGTTTCCTGCATAAAATGGAGGGAATGCCACCATTGGGTTATACACAGGGACACTCAAAAGTATTCCAAAGCATTGCGTTCTATGAGAGATATTTCTATAAATGAAATTTTAATAACTTTAGTTTCCACGAAATTTTAGGAAATTGAAATATGTTATTTATATGCTAAAAAGAATGCTTTGAGTAGAATATTACATAATTAGCATTATATTTACAGGGTGGCACAAGAATATCCAGTTAAAATAAGAGCTATTATTTAAAAAATTGCTAGATATGTACTCTCGTTTACGTTAAGCGTTTTTAACACTTTCTAGCATTTTTAACACTTTCCAACAAGATTGAAAAGTATTTATGACTTCGTTTTGTCTGTCTGTCTGTCTGTCCGTCTGTCTGTCCGCGCTCTAACTCCCGTAAATATTTATGGAATTTCTTGAAACTGATATATGTAATTTAAGTTCACTATCGGATGTTCTCTATTGAAAATGGAGTTTATACCTCTACTAGTTTGTGTACAGGGTCACCCGAAAGTATCTCAAAGCATTGTGTTCTATGAGAGGTATTTCTATAAACCATATTTTCATACCTTTAGTGTAGACATATCTTAATGAAATTGAAATATGTTATTCAAGTTCACTATCGGACGTTCCCTATTGAAAATGGAGTTTGTACCTATACTGGTTTGTGTACAAGGACACCCGAAAGTATTTCGAAGCATTGTGTTCTATGAGAGGTATTTCTAAAAATCATATTTTAATACCTTCACTGAAGACATATCTTAATGAAATTGAAATATGTTATTCAAGTTCACTATTGGATGTTTCCTGCATAAAATGGAGGGGATGCTACCATTGGGTTATACACAGGGACACTCAAAAGTATTCCAAAGCATTGCGTTCTATGAGAGACATTTCTATAAATGAAATTTTAATAACTTTAGTTTCCACGAAATTTTAGGAAATTGAAATATGTTATTTATATGCTAAAAAGAATGCTTTGAGTAGAATATTACATAATTAGCATTATATTTACAGGGTGGCACAAGAATATCCAGTTAAATTAAGAGCTATTATTAAAAAAAATTGCTAGATATGTACTCTCGTTTACGTTAAGCGTTTTTAACACTTTCTAACATTTTTAACACTTTCCAACAAGATTGAAAAGTATGTATGACTTCGTTTTGTCTGTCTGTCTGTCCGTCTGTCTGTCTGCGCTCTAACTCCCGTAAATATTTATGGAATTTCTTGAAACTGCTATATGTAATTTAAGTTCACTATCGGATGTTCCCTATTGAAAATGGAGTTTATACCTCTAATAGTTCGTGTACAAGGTCACCCGAAAGTATCTCAAAGCATTGTGTTCTATGAGAGGTATTTCTATAAACCATATTTTCATATCTTTACTGTAGACATATCTGAATGAAATTGAAATATGTTATTTAAGTTCACTATTGGATGTTTCCTCTATAAAATGGAGGAATTACCACCATCGGTTTATGTACAGTGATACTCAAAATTATTCCAAAGCATTGTGTTCTATGAGAAATATTCTATAAATCAAATTTTAATAACTTTACTTTCCACGAAGTTTTTGGAAATAGAAGAATGTTATTTATATGCACAAAAGAATGCTTTGCACAGAATATAGCAGGATTAGCATTAGAATTACAGGGTGGCACAAAAATGTCCAGTTACATTAAGAGCTATTAATAAAAAATTGCTAGAATTGTACTTTCGTTTACATTAAGCGTTTTTAACACTTTCTAACATTTTTAAGTGTGAATATGTTTTCAGTTTGTGTATCTGTCCATCTGTCTGTCTGTCTTTCTGCCCGCGCTCTAACTCCTGTAAATATTTATTGAATTTCTCAAAACTGATATGTTTTATTGAATTTCACTATCGGATGTTCCATATTCAAAATTGAGTGAATATCTCTTCTGGTTTGTGTACAGGGACACCCAAAAGCATTTGAAAGCATTGTGTTCTATGAGTGTTATATTTATAAATATTTTCCCTATAGAATGTTCCCCATTTAAAATGACATTAATAGGTCCTGTATAACTAGTTTGTTTACAGGGACAAAAAAAAAAAAAAAAAAAAAAAAAAAAAAACACTGCATTACGTTTTAGGATAGAATTCTTTGAAAGTTACATTTAAAAATCCTTCTACTGTAAAAATCATAAAAATATTGAAATATATTGTTAATAATCTAAAATAATGCTTTGTATAGAATATGATATGATTTCCTCTCTGATTTACAGGGCTACACTAAATCATTCAGAGAGATCAAAAGCTGCAATTATAATGTAACGTCTGCATTTTCTTTTGCGTTAAGCCTTTTTAACTCTTTCAAAATGCCTAAGAGTAATTTTAAAATGAATTATTCTATCTGTATACTTTCAGTCATTCTGTCTGTTGTGTGATAACGTAGGCAAAGAATATTAAAAGTTATTCGATACAACAATTACGTACAGTTGGAAAGTGTTACTAATCAATGCGTACTGCATGATTTTTCTTTCTTGTTTTAAATCTATTCCATATATCAAAATTTGTAAAGCTGTAGCATAATAGATTTTGGTTTTGAAAAAACTTATCTTTTTTCAGATGTTATTCTTTTTCTTACTATAATGTACGTACATTTCTTTATTTAATGTTTCAGTAAAAAGGAAATATTAATAATGTACTGCACTTTATATACATAGATAAATGTATATTTGTATTAAAAACATTACCACGATACTTGTATCGATGAAATTTAAGCATATATTAATAATTTGTATTTTCAGATGCAAAAGCCGTTGTTTAAGAAATATAATTTAAAAAGAAATGTACTTTTGGATTTCTTTTTAGGAAATTTATAAGAATAAATATATATTTATTTCTTCTTTGTATGCGCACATATATATAAATCTTCCTTGGTTCAAAGAATGTATACGTAAAAGCTCTAAGGGAGGGATTTCAATGCAAAGCTACTCTATATGATTTATGTTTGGCTCATGGAGGAGGTATTGTTTGAAAGCTCAACAAAAGATTCAAAATAAAGAAATATCTTTCTGCAAAATGTGCAGAAATGATTTTTGTGAAATATTCTAGACATGAATGATAACATTAAAAAATAAATAAATGAATAAGCACATAATTTTATTTTTCACTAAAAAATAGTAACGCTTTTGTTTTCCTTGATACAATGTAGGCAAATATATCACAATACAGGGTGACATAAAATAACGGAGACAATGTTTAACACATCCTGACGCGAAATAATTGTAAGGTATACAAATAAATGTTGTTCTGTTGGAATTCCCATGCATTTTTTTACTAGTATATGCATTTACGACTGTGAGCTCACATATTTACTTTTCCTTTTAGATTGTCAAACAAACATATTGCAGTTTTGGAGCTGTTTCGTCAAGGATAGCGGCAGTGTGAAATTGTTCGTTTACTCAATATGCTGCAACAGACTATATGCAAGGCCATCAGACGTTTTAAGGAGCTTGGCCAAGAAGGCGACCATCCTAGAAGAGGACGAAATCGTACCGCCATCACGCCGAGGAACCGCAAGGTCATCCAGAAACGAGTCAAGTGAAATCCGAGAGTCTCTATGCAAAAAATCGCCAGTGAGACCGAAACCAATCGCGAAGAAGTTAGGCGAATAGCCAAAAATGAACTCCATCTCAAGCCGTATAAGTTCCAAAAGGTTCAGCGACTCACGGAAGACAACAAGCGGGTACGTCTCCAAAAATGCCGGTAACTCAAGCGTCGGTTTGGAGCTCAACGACGGAAGAGCATCCTCTTCACGGACGAGAAGCTGTTCACCTTGCAGCAGGCTTACAACTCCCAGAACGACAGATATTGGTCCTCGAACGCTCCCGGAACATCGGCAATAGTAGAATACCGACAAAACCTTAGTCTGTCATGGTGTGGGGCTGCGTTTGCGCCTGAAGCAAGATCCCTCTCGTTTTCATTGAAGAAGGGGTTAAAATCATACAAAATGTGTACCAGCATGACATCCTTGAGACTGTGGTACTTTCGTGGGCCCAGCAGCACTTCCAGAATCGGTTTTGGACGTTTCAACAAGACTCCACCCCATCTCACAGGGAGAAGTTGACCCAGAAGTGGTGCAGAACCCACTTTCCCGATTTCATTGCTTCTACAGTATGGCCCCCTACTCGCCGGATTTAAAACCCATGGACTATAGCGTGTGGTCGATTTTGGAGGCGAGGGCATGTGCCAAACGCCACAGCAGTTTGGAGTCGCTAAAACAATCACTACTTTGTGAGAGAGATAGATTGTTGCCCAAGGACTTGCGGCCAATTGCTAAAAACTTCAAGACTCGTTTGCAGCTGTGCATCGACGCTTATGGCGGCTACTTTGAAACCAACTGAGTATGTTATAACCTGAGGTCCATATTAATATTAGCAATTGTTACATATGTTGATTTCTTTTCTATTAATAAAATATGGATAAAAAACATTGTCTCCGTTATTTTATGTCACCCTGTATTAATATTAAAAAGAACCTTGAAAAGAATAGAATGCATGTTAAATTTACCCAAAGAATTTGTAATAGTAATGCTAATCTAAAAGTAGCTTAATTTCTATATTGTTTAATAAATTATATAACTAAACAAAAAATCGGAAATGTGTGTAGAGTTTACAGGGTATTCACATTTGAACACATAAACTGTTAAGGATAATAAAATTTAAAACAAGTTAAAATTAAAATATGAAAAATAAAAGCAAGGCAAACTACATGTGTTAGATTCTGATAATCGAATGTACAGCGATAATCGTCTGAGTGGTTTTCTTTAGTTATTATATATCTATACTAAGTGATAAAATATGCATTAGGTAAAAAAAAAAAAAAAAATAAATTGAATGCAAATATATGTTAATAAAATGTATCCGAATGTTGATTACACAAACAATCGAAAAGTAAAATATCAATTTTTTTCTACTCATTTTCCTCATTTTTTTGCTAGTTTTTCTAGTAATTATATAATGTTCATATCCTTGATGTTTCGGTCTTTCTTTAGTTGTTAGATCTATCTTTGTTTTCTAACTATTCTACTACTCACCTCTAGAGATGGATTCTTTCAAAATTTCACATTGTAATGTGACATTGGTCGGCAGACCCTCTCTTTGGAGGTTGAAATTGTTAAAAACTGCTGCATAGTGGTGAGTTGCCTCCTTCCGTCTTTGATTATTTGAAGTACAGATGTGGTCATAATAATGCAGTCATCTTGAAATTCATTGTCGGTATGGCTCTGCTCTACATTCGAGGCCTAGGTAGCGCAACATTTAAGCAGGATAATGCATGACCACATCTTGTTCGTGTTGTCAGTACCTTCCTTGATACAGAATATATTCGTCTGCTTCTCTGGCCAGCGAGTTCTTCTGATTTCGCACCAATTGGAAACATCTGGTCAATCGTTACGAAGTGACCACCGCTCTTCACTAACTACAGTCGGTAATATTTGGCATCGTGTTGATGCTGCGTGGTGCGCTGTACTGGTACATGTCACCTAATCACGACTCGACTTAATTCCTATGCAGATGAGATTTGTTATTGCTGCCAAATGCCGTTGCTTTATGCACTGATTTCTCCGGATATCACCGTGACCAATAAGTTCTCATACAACTTTTGAAGCACGTTAAAAAGTTGCACATATGTGTTACTATAGTCCCAATTATTTTGCAGGCAATTTAGTGTAAGGCATAAGGCTACTGCAAGTGTAAATGCTGTACTAATAATATTTTTTCTAAGCCTAGGTAGAATAAAGAAATTGAGAGAAATTGTGATCAATAAATTCATCAAAAGAGAGCAGCCAGGGGAAATTTTCAGAGACTTGAAAGCCCTGGGGCTGAAGAGAGATTTCAGTTACAGAACTATCAGAAAGTATAATGAGACGTCCTCTGTCGATGACAGAAAAATATCTGGCAGACCGATGTCCGTCCGGACAAAAGAGGCTGTGTAAAGCGTCAGGGAAAAGATACGACGAAACGGACAAAGATCTGCTAGAAAACTAGCATGAGAGCTCAAAATATCGAAGGGATCAATATTAAACATCCTAAAAATAGACCTTGGATGCAAGGCTTACAGAAAACGTAAAATTCACGGAGTTTCGGAGTCTGATAAGATGAAAAGGAAGCAAAGGGTGGAGTGGAAGCAGTTCTTGCTTGGCACGCTAAGGATGAATTTGTCTTTTCAGACGAGAAACTATTCATTTTACGGCAAATTCTCAATCCCCAAAATTACAGAGTATGGTCAGTTTCTATTGATAACATCCCTGAAAGCTAGCATTACGTTCCGCGTTAACAAACTGCTTCGTCTCTGATGGTTTGGGCCGCTATTTTCAAAAGAGGAAAACTCCCGTTAGTCTTCATTGACAAGGGAGTAAAAATTAATGCCCAATATTATAAAACTGAGGGTTTGGGAAAAGTTTTACTCCCAAATGTCCAGAGTATGTATGGGGCGAAATATTTTTGATTCCAACAAGATGGTGCCCCATCTCATACCGCCCGTTTGGTTCAGGAGTGGTGCAGTCAAAATTTAGCTGACTTTTTGCCAAAGAACGAATGACCCCCAACTCCCCCGATCTGAACTCACTTGATTATTTTGTGTGGTCATATATGCTCTCCCAACTGAATAACTATAAAATCACCGATTTGAGCAAATTCAAAAATGTAATTCAAAAGTATAGCAGGAAATGTCAATGGAAGCCGTGCGTGCCGCATGTGATGGATTTGAAAAGATACTTAAGCTCTTTAAGAAATTAAAAGGCGGAATTATTCCAAAACATTTATTGTAAAGATACTCAATGATTGCTACTTTAATTGTATTCAAAAAGTTTTTGTGTGATATATGTTGTGCTATTGTAATAAAAATTTGAAAGTGTATGAGAACTTATTGGTCACGGTGTATATCTCTGAAATTCCTGAAAACTTAACCAATTGTTTTTTGAGTGAAGAAAGTAATTCTTAAAGACATAAGTTCTAGTCGATGAACGGACTTGATTGGAAAATACCTCCACGGAGGGCCCATCCCCTCAGGCCTGGGAAACTAGTGCATTCAGTTGGCCTTAATCCTAACACCACTCTCGATCAAACAAGAAGGTAACCTGCTGCTTTAAAATTTATAATTTTACCTAATAACTTCGTGTTTATCACATGGTTACAATTTGAATTTTTATTGCCACGATTCAAGAAGATAGGCAGCTCCCAATCCTCAGTAATATTACAAATAAAATAAAGAAATTGTTTCCGTGATTGTGATTAAGAAGAGATATTTAAACAATTCTTTCAGACTAGGTTAATTTAATATTCTTTTTTCGTTCCAATTCTTCTTATATCCTTTTATATTTTACTGATTTGAAAAAAATGAAAAATCTATAAACAAACTTTGACTTTTCTTTAAGAAACTTGTGAGTGAAGTTTGAACAAAAAGCATGGATTATCGATTTCTTCTTATCATATTTTATAAGATTGCTTCCGACTATTTTTTTTTTTTTTTTTTAATAAGATTAGTTAGAATATAGTAAAAGAATAAATGAATGAAGTTTTTTAAGATGTCAGAGAAAATGAATGAAGAAAAACCAAATGATGGAATGTTGCGTACTTAATTTTCATACCAATGCATAGTTTTGTCGAAAAAAAAAAAATATATATGTATCTATATATATATTTGTGTTTCATTTTACAGCATGTGAATAATAAGTTAAAATTCTTTAAAATACATTTTTAAATAAAAAGTAACATTTTTATAATGAGTGTTTTGTAGGAAAAAAACAAAAGACCAATTTTTGGCGGTTTTTCTTTTTTTTTTTTTTTTTTTTTTTTAAATATCTGAACGAATTTTAAGAGTTTTGAAAATTATGTTTCTTTGTGTGTTAGTATGTAAAGGGTAATAAAGTTGGGGAGTTGTGGCAGCTATAGATCAAGCATTCAAGCGCATTTTATGAAAGCTAGCTTTCATTTTATGCTAGCTTTCATTTTATTTAGCTTTCATTTTATGAAAGCTAATATATAATTGCATTTTTACATAGTCATCACTTTAGAGCCTGTCATTTTTTTTTATATGTATTAATCAACAGAGGGCGATTTCATGCTGAAAAATCCATTTATTAAAAGACTATATCTCAAATTATATATCATCTGAAATTATATATTTATTACCTCAAACTTTGTATCGCTTGGTGATGCAAAAATGCTCCAAACTTTCTATCAAAAAAGGTTAATATAAATCTACTCTGTGTAAACTATAGTGTATTTCACATGTCAGGGTGAATGCTAAGCTGCAATTATCCCCATTCACGGATAGGTTATATATGAATCTCTGTAGTGTATCGGAACACCAAACTTGTTATGCAAGATGACTATTAGAAAAAAAATCTACTCAGGTGCACTTTGGGTGCATATCTTGTGAGGTTGAGACAGTAGAAGGTCACCATAGTTGGTTTGAAATTAAGCTCGATCCAGCAAAGTATTAAGTTGGAATGGTTAAATCGCTTCGACGCCAGTGACTTGGCGAAAGTTTAGGTCGGATTAGTTTTGTGTCGGCATGGTGCTGCAACGAAGGAATTAGGTTTTGAGAGGTAGATGAATTGGAAGCGATTTTGAAAGCTTGATTGAAATGAAGAGAAAGGAAGTTGGTAGAAAGTAGTATAAGATGGATATGGTTTTCGTAAAAGTGTGAAGAGGAGAGTAGGAGAGTCGACGGAGAAAGAGTTTGACTAAGTGCCTTTTTGTGATTATTCCGTAGTTTTGGGGAATGTCGTAGTCGTTTTGGAAGGTGCTCATCGTTAATGGGAAGTTAGGTGAACCAAGGGAATCCTGTCATCAACGGAGCATTGTGGATAGGCAGAGAGCAATCGTCGGCAGTATCTGTATTGGTGAGATTAATTTACGTTTATTTAATGATTTGCTGAAGTTATCCAGTAAAGTTATTTGAGAGTTAAAACTGAGTTAGCCCAACACCCGCCTTGAAATTGATCGTTAATAAACTTTGTTAGTTTGTATTTAACTTTGTCTCGTGCTCTTATTTACTACTTAAGTTAGATTAATTTAAGATTGAGATTATGGCTGCCTGAAATTCCTCACAATCTGTGAAAAAAGAAATATTTCACAATTACTGATAGGTAGGTTACATTTCAGCAGTTATAGTGTATAAGTGTTCGAAACTTCATATATGATCAGAATTCTATGAAAAACTATCCTAACAGATGCTGAATACATATTAAGTGATAGGTGGTGATGTTATACAGCCAATATCCTGTTTTACTTCGAGTTTCCGTCTATTGATGTATTATAATGATACGCACAAACGTTCTGTGATAACCAAAGCACACTAATACGTTTTAGTGGCTTATACAAAATAATATTCAATAAAGTAAAACAAGAAATTTTTGTTTTACTAATATGACTAAATAGAGTAAAATAGAAATAGTACTTAAATAGAAATTTAAATAATAAGTATTTATTAATTTTTTAATTTGTTATTTTTCTGCTTTGATATTGATTAAATTAATAAGGGGAAATAAAAAAAAAATGAGTGAATGCAAATGTTTCTAAGAATGTAATTAATTTTATTTTATTGTATTATTATTATTATTATTATTATAAAGTCAATGCATTTCATTTATATTGTAATTTTCAAAATATTTCAGAAATTAAAAATCAGTTGCCTAAGTGGTCTTTGCTTAGTTCCCCCTCATATATCGATTATTATTAATTTCTATAACAGATCATAATACATGCATGTTGAGAGAATTGATATGACCGATGGCTCGTCACTGTGACAGACTAAAATTTCCCACCTAATAGGTTCCCATCTTTTAGTTGGATACATTTACCTTATCCTGATTTGTTAATTTATTTTATTGGGGTCAGTGTTGTACTTTAATTTTCATGCAATTACACACTAATGAAATGATCCACATAATTCAAATTTATGTAAAATATTGCTCTTATCTGCTGCATTAAGAAAAACTTAAAATTCGTATAAATGAAAATAAATAAATAAATTTGACTATTCTTAGAGAATGATTTCCAAACAGTATTACAAATTACATTTTAAAAGTGGTCTGATATCTTTACGGTGAAAATATCCCTAAAACTGGACGCATAAGCAAAATTTTGCTCTTTCTGCTATGTTAAGAAAATCATAAATTTCGAATAACTTATGAATATTTCAAAGTAGTTAAATTCATCATTAATATGTCTGTATCCTACCTAATACGTCTGTAATTATCAATGTCTGTATCCTAACTCTTAAATAACTTTTTAAAAGTGCTATGACATTTTCTTTTGATAAAAATATCTCTCAAAATGGACGATTATGTAAAAATTTGCCATATTCTGCCTCGTTAAAATATCCGTAATTTTCAAATAATTTAGGAATTTTTCTAAATTAAATTTTAATAGATAATGATGCTGATGAAAGCGTTGTAACAAATATTGTAATGCTAGTCTTACATGTTTAGAGTAAAAATGTTCCTCTTAACGTTTAAGCGAAAATTTACCCTGTTCTCCTATGTTAAGAAAATCGCAAATTTTCAACATAGACATAGATTGCATTCAATTTCCGTTACTTGGGATTTGTGAATTATTACTTTATTAATATATATATATAATTACTGGTTGAAAATATTTCTAGTATATATCCCATATTAAATTATGATATATATATATATATATATATATATATATTATAAAATAATCAGACCATGGAATAATGATACAACACAGAATTAAAAATAAAATAAAAATAAAAATAAAAATAAACTATAGAATACTCTATCTTTACAAAGTGAATTTAAACTATAAAAATATCAATATGTATGTAAGCTTTCATTTAATTAGTTTATGAATATAGGCTAAATATTTGACGCAAAAATTAAAGTAAGAGTAAAAAGTTTAGACTAATAGCATGGAAGTTAAATTTTGCTAAACTGGATGTATGTTTAATCTCAGTTTTAAAATAATAAGGGACATGTCAAGTGATTTGTTACAGAAGGCATTCGGTTATTATTATTTTTTAAATAATAAAAGTTAAAATTATAGTACATGTATTGGTAAATAGTGGATTTATCCATAATACTTTATTTTCAATATAAAAAATTGTGAATAAAAATATCTTACTTAGACTTCCATTTAACGTATTAAAAAAAAAAAAAAAAAAAAAAAAAAAAAAAAAAATGTTCTTTGTTTTGAATTTGGAATAGAAATATTAGTTTTTAAGTAGTTTTAATTTTGAATACTATGCGGAAACAGTGAAATCATTTTAATCAGTTGAAAAAAATGGATGGACTTTGTTTCCATCTTTTGAAGTTTCTTATGTATCTAAAATATTTTTTTTAATATTACTATTTTTTTTCTGCTATTTAATATTCAAATTCTATTTGAAATAAAAAATACACAAATAATTTTTAATCAACAATATTTGAAATGCAAGTCAAATAAATTTTTTATTTCTTTTTCAATTTTTATTATATTATTTATTTATTGTTTCCCATTAAGATTCTTCAATTTTTAATTAACTTTTAGTAATATGAATTAAGTGAATCACTTTTGCACTTTGTATGATAGCTAGTATACAAACTTTTAGAATCCTTTTTTTTTTTTTTTAACTTTAATTATAAATTATTTAGGGATTTCCTTTTTTGTAGTAAAATATTTTTAATCAATATTTTTAGAAACGTTTTTATCTAGAAACTTTTATTCCTACAGTTTAATTCTACAAATAAGTATAAAAAATAACTACTGGAAAAAAAAAAAAAAAAAAAAAAAAACCTTAATATTCGGAAAGTCGAGCGGTGTCACTCCAGATTATTTAGAACAAAATATTATTTTTCTTCGGTTGGTAACATGACTTTTCTTAAACATTTTACTTAATATTGTGTGTAACAAATACTTGAACAATATTCCAAAGCACTATAAAAACGATTCCTTATAAAATTCATAATATTCTTATTGTTTTATTTTTATGTTAAACCAACACTTCTATTAAATAAATAAATAAATAAATAAACTGTTTAACTTACAATTTATAGACTACTAAATTCCAGCATAATAAATATGCTTGTGCTGTTTTCTTTACATACTTTGCATTAAACATAAAATGATCATTATATTTTATTAAATTAAGAGTGTTATAGTGATTAAATAAAAATTATTGTAAACTATTTCTTTATATTTTCAATTTCTATAATTTTCATTTTTTATTTTTTTATTTTTTTAATCGTTTGACACTGAAAGAAATCACTAAATTTTGAAAAAAATATAGTAAAAATATTATTGAAATTTCTACTATCGCTGGTTGAACAATGTTTGATGTTTTGTGATATAAGCTGCATTTCGGCAGACATGCGAAATTTGCAAAGATATATATATTATTTTTACCTAAAATTAAAATAACTTTTATATTACACAGACAGATATAGTTCATGCAACAGTTCTTCTCGTAAAACGCATTTCTAAAAGACTTTTGTATTTTTTTTTTTTTTTTTTTTAACAGTGTAATTCTATATTATATTTTCAGCCTAAAACAAATTAAACAGAAACTATAAATTATTGCGACTTTCAAATTTCAAAAATCTGTCAAATTGTGTTAAAAATACACACGCATATACGAATGATGGATATTTATGAATAATACTGGACGACTTTAATATATATATATAATGGTTCGAAAAAAAAATAGCTAATTATATGACGATTAATGTATTTATAATATTTATAATGAGATGATCAATATACTAAATGTAGTTACCTTCAGTGTAAAAAAAAAAAAAAACACGTAAATAATTTAATATATATTTGCGATCCAAATTTATGATTGCATCTATATATTTACGTCATCACAAAGTTGGTGATTTAAAGTGCACTTTTGGTAAAAATTGTCACAATTAAAGAGACATCATTACAGAGAAATCATGTGATTTTTTTTCACGTTATTAGTGTCATTATTTTTAATAATAAAAAAATACTGGAACTTTTGTATGAATATTTTACAGAACAATCTAGTAATTTCCTTAAAGGTTGATAGGTTGTACGTGTATTTATGAAACTACTTTACTTACTTGTCTATAGTGTTAATTTAGTTCAGTTTAGTATTTTTCCTAATTTTGATTGAGTGACAATTATGGATTGATTCTTTTACTGATAAAGCAATATTTAAACTTATAAAACAATATTTTTTTATGATAAAGCAAAGTCAGCTTAATACCAAGTTATGATATACGGTTGTTTAACTCTATATATTTTGCATTATGAAACAGACAAAAATGTATTTGAAACATATATTTTTTTTTAATTTACTTGGGAATATATTTTAAAAATATCTTCAATAAAATCATGCACATCACCACATCATAGAAGTTAATGAAGATTTTTTTGAGGATGTTCGTTAGTTTACCACTGATATCGTAAATGTTATTTGAACCTTAAAAATTGTATAAACGTATTTACTTTTTGTGCTTCTTATATGTCGGTGCAAACCTGTACGGTTTTTAACACTACTTTTCCTTTAAAATAATAATAATAATAATTCCATCTAATCACAAAAAAACTTTTTAAAAACTTATTATTATTTCTATTGTTTAATTTCCGGTAGGAAGAAAAATAATATTTATGATTTTTTTTCAGTTAATATATTTACTAATTATAAAACACGTGAAGATTCTGAAAAATACCAAACAAAAACAGCGAAGGTACTATACAAAAATTCATTTCTGGAATGAAAACGCTTCGGGCAGTGTTTAGTGTCTGGTAGTGAGATTACAGTGAGGTACATACTTTCTATTCTTAAAAATACCGTTGACATTTTTCCATAAATTCCATTTCATACGCTTTTTAACTAATGATGCTTTAATAGTACAATCGGCTAATGTTAACACATTACACTGGTTCTCATAATTATAAGGACACCAGTTTTTCTATATTAACTAAACACTGTACACTATTATTTAAACAAATATAATTTTTTTTAATTTGAATTTCATTAATAGACTATATTTAAAAAGGTTTTCTATCTTAAAAAACTTTAAATACGGTCAAAAAAATTATTTTTCAGGTGTTCATAATTATAAGGACAGCTCGAATCTTAGTATATTTTTTTTTTTCGGTTATTCTTTAAATTAATATTTTATGGGGTCTCCTTTAGGGTGAAACAGTCAGACATTCTCTCTAGTATATACATATATATATATATATATATTTTTTTTTTTTTTTTCTAATATTCAGTTTCAATACCATTTCATACAGTATAGATGTTATTCTGAATACATTTAAACTATTTAAAATTGCTTTCCACTTGCATGCACTTTTCAAATATGATAAGTTAAGGTTTTTCAACATTTAGGCTACGGGAAAGGCAATAATATGGAAGTTTCTTTCTTCAAACTATTTTCTATTACTCTAGAAGTAGAGAAAAAAATGTAAGTCTTGTTGAAAAAAAAAATTATTACCCCCCCAACCCTCTTCAAAATCTAACAAAAATCTGAGAATTCCACGTTTAAAATTTGCGGATATTCTCTTGATGTTCATAATAATGGAAAAAATTACTAAATTCATTCTGCCTTCAGTAGAAACAGCTGCCCATAGCACCATAGATCCACCTTTAAAATGCCCGATTCATATCTGCATTTAAAAATCTGCTCTGTCTTTCACTATCTTCAGATCGTGCCAGTAACTGTTAAAAGCATTTGGTTAATCAAGAATAAAATGTTTTTCATCCGAAAATGCAACATTTTACCATTTAATATTGTCATTATTTAACTTTAACACAGACGTCCTTTTCCCCATTAAATGCTTATTGATTATTACAGGTTTTTTATTCGTTTTAACATATTATTAATTATTTTGAACATGCATAAATGTGGGCCCCAACTATTCCTTAAAAATTACGAGCAAATTCAGCAGCAGTCATTTTGTGCAGAACAGTAAGAGGAATTGTGAGTCTTCGATCTCTGTAAAACAAATCTGATTTTGCATCAGATCTCTCTCATATAGAACCAGCAGTTCAACGTTTATCACATTTCCTTCAACAATTTTAGATCTTAGAATTTCATTAGAAATACGACGGATTGAAATTATCCCTCCACTTAAAAAACACGCTTATAATACTTCACTACATAAACGTTCTTTTTAGTTCCCCATCATACTATAGATATGGGGAACTTAGGTAATCGTGAAAATTTTCGACCTCGGTTTTTTGACTTTTCTACACGTTTTCAGGTGTGAGGAATCCGAAAATGACAAAATTCCTATGGTGTCTGTCTGTAGGATGTCTGTTAGTCTGTTAGTCTGTTAGTTTGTTAGTCTGTGTACACGATATCTCAAGAACAAATTGTTGCAGAGAGGTCAGATCAGTTTTAAAATATTAATTTCGACACTGGCAAGAACTCTATTTATTTGCAACATTCGAATTAAAAAACTTCGTAAGTTATTAGAAATTTACGATTTTCTTAACATGGGAGAATAGTGCAAAAATTCACTTAAACGTGCATTAAATGGAAACCTTTTACTGTAAAAATGTCAGACCAGTTTTAAAATATCAGTTTTGATGCCAGAATGAACAACAGTAACTATAAATATGCTACTTTGAAAATTTCGCAAGTTATTGGAAATTTACGAATTTCTTAACATGGCAGTACAGGGCAAAATTTCACATAAACATCAATTTTTAGAGATATTTTCATCGTAAAGATGTCAGACTTCTTTTGAAATATTATTTAGGACACTGGCATGAATATTAATGACTATGAATTTTCCAATATAAAGATTTCGTAAGTAATTGGAAATTTACGAATTTCTTAACATAGCAGAATAGAGAAAATTTCACGTAAACTTCAATCTTGAGGGATATTTTCATCGTAAAGATGTCAGACCACTTTCGAAATATTATTTAGGATACTGGCATTAATATGAAAGACTATGATTTTTCCAATTTAAAAAATTCGTAAGTTATTTGGAATTTACGATTTACTTAACATGTCAAAATAAGGCAAAATTGAACATAAACTTCTATTTTGAGGATCCTAAATACAATAGACAAGTTCAAAATTACGTTTATGATACTTGTTTGAACATGATTGAATACAAATATTCTACAAGAAAAATTTCGTAAATTATTCGTAATTTACGATTTTATCAACATAGCGAAATTGTAAATTTTTCATATAAATATGAATTTTGAGGATTATTGCATTGGAAATAGTAGCATGAAAACTAAACAACGGAACTGACCCCGATAAAATAAATTAATAGATTAGGATAAGATAAATATATCGAAGTGAACGGTGGACAGCCTATTAGGCGGGGCTTTCATTTTGTCACTGTATCAAGCTTTGGTCAAATTCATTTCTTTTAGCATGATTATAATATGTCTCGCACTAGAAATTTCTGAGAACATAAATATGATGGGGAACTGAGCAGAGTCCACCTATGCCAACTAGTTTTTCGAGGAATTATCTGTAATACCCGTCCAAGAAAAATTGAAGGCTTATATATGAATTAATATAGCCCAGTAGTTAACAAATTCGCATGTCAACTGTAATTTATCCGCTGGTAAGTTAAATTAAATGAAAAAATCTTGATTGTCCCTATAATTAGGAACATCTAAAAACGTGGAGAAAAAAATATGTTTCACTATTTCTTATTAATTTTGTTTCATATTAAAAAAATTATAACAGTTTTGGTTTTTAGAATACTAGATATATTAAGTGCACTTAGTATAATCTTGTTCACAATTATTTTTACATTATTTATTTCAAAACATAAAGTGTCCTTATAAATATGAGAAGGAGTGTAGATTGTATTCTTCATATATATATGTGTGTGTGTGTGTGTGTGCGTGTGTGTGTGCGTGTGTGTGTGTGTATGTGTGTGTGTATACATATTTTTTTTTCACCCAGCACAAGAGTAAGTATATAAAATATTAATGTCTGACTAATTTATATTTTGAATCATTTTAAATTTAACTACACTGCTTTGTTAAAAATGTTAATTATCTCCAAATTTTTAATATATTTATATTTAAAAATTTTTAATTTAAATCTGAGATCTGATTATTATTATTATTATTATTTGTTGTTGTAAAGATTACAGTGTCAGAATGTGTTTTCTAAGTACCTCAGGGATGGAAACTAGGCACAGAACTCATATTGGTATTTATGGAACATATTTCTTGTTTTACAAGTAGGGAAAATTTTTAAACAAATAACGGTATAAATTTTAACCCAAAACCCCATTCCGTAGTAACTCGAGAATAGCTTTTAAACATAAATATGACATTTATAGAAAGGTTTAAAAATGAAAAAAAAAGTAAAGCAGTTCTTTTTTAAATATTTTACAAAATTGCAATAAATTGTATGATAATAAATTACAAGTTTAATGTGGAAGTAAACATTTCAGTATAACCACTGCTTTTCCTTTGAAAAATGCAGCAAAAAAAAAAAAAAAAGAAATAAATTTTATTTTTATGTACATTTTAATAAATTTAGATTTCTCTTCGGTATATATTTATATTTAAAGAATTAATTTCAAAATAAAATGTAAAATGGTTATTCGATTGCAAAAGAAAAACTATCCGGTTTGTAAGTGATTATTTCTTTTATTTAAAGATAAATAATATGTTATACTGAAATAGGAAAACTGGCGTGGGTTGTTTATTTGCACTGAACGATGAAATGCACCAGAAACCTACCGAACTTGAAATATCAAAGGATAAAAACAGAATAATATCTATTTATAAATAACGAGCGACTTATTTTAACGAACAGAAATTTGAGTCTTTACAATACTTTTTGTGTATGCAGTAATGATGATTAAACAGCGGACGACCCTATTACGTTTTTCATATTTCATTTCCAAAATAATGATGTAATATTTGGAGCAACATGTCTCTATAATGATTCACATATTTCCACTGGATAAAACAAAACTATGGAAATAATTTTGCACTAAAGCACAATAAATGTAAGAGTTCATAAAAAAGTTTTTTTTTTAATAATTAAAAATATATGCAATATCTATATCTATATATCTATCTATCTACCTTTGTATATATATATATATATCTTTATATATATATTTCTTTTGTGCGTGTGTATGTCACTGAACTCCTCCTAAACGGCTGGACTGAGTTTAATGAAATTTTTTGTGTGTCTTCAGGTGGATTCGAGAATGGTTTAGATTTACAAATGAAAGTTGTAACTTAATTAGTTCTTTCTTAATTAATTTTTAACCAACTCTTTCAACAACTTTTCCACCTAGATGGCGTGAGTTGTCGTAAACACGATGTCAGAATTTATTTAATGTTGAAATGAAAAATGAATTTTTAACCGTATCTTAAGAAGTGTTTAAAATATTTTTTCAAAATTAATATTTTTAGAATCGTAACCGTATCTTACGAAGTGTTTAAAATATTTTTTCAAAGTTAATATTTTAGAATCGTAAACACGATGTCAGAATTTATTTAATGTTGAAATGAAAAATGAATTTTTAACCGTAAGTGTTTAAAATATTTTTCCAAAGTTAATATTGTTAAAATGTTAAAATTAGTTAAAATGGTATATTCTTTTAAAAAATTCGTCAATATCAGACGGAGTTATTTTATGTTAAAATGAAAAATGAATTTTTAGGCCATTATTATTTGTGCAGATGGAAAATGTACTAAAAGTTTTCCGAAAAATTTCACGATCACAAATGTTGACGGATATCCAATATATCGTCGAAGAAATCCCGATAATGGCGGACAATCTTATCATCTATGGCGGTCATCTATGTCAACAACATAGATATTGACATTGATAACCGTTGGGTGGTCCCATATTCGCCTCTGCTGAGCAAAACATTCAATGCTCATATTAATGTTCAGTTCTGCAGTTCAGTGAAGAGCATCAAATACATTTGCAAGTATGTGAATAAAAGCAGTGATATGGCTGTATTTCGAGTTGAAAATACCAATGTGAATGATCCTTCGGTGAATAACAACGATGAAATAACACTTTACCAAATTGGCCGGTACGTCAGCTCCAATGAAGCTGTTTGGCGTATCTTTGGTTTCCCAATTAATGAACGGGATCCAGCAGTTCTTCATTTAGCCGTCCATCTTGAAAATGGCCAGCGCGTATATTTCACGAGCGAGACAGCGATTGATCGTGCTATAAATCCACCAAAAAATACACTCACCGAATTTTTTGAATTGTGTAATCGTGCGGATGCTTTTGGTGCTTTTGCACGGACATTACTCTATTCAGAAGTACCACGCTATTTCACATGGGCTCCAACAAAAAAATGGATGCCCCGCAAGCAAGGCACGCCGATTGATGCATGTCTCGGTTTATTCAAATCAAACACCTTGGGTCGAGTATTTACAGTCAATCCAAGGCAGACTGAGTGCTTTTATCTTCGACTGTTATTGGTTAATGTCATCGGCCCTTTGTCATTTCAAGATTTACGTAAAGTGAATGGACAACAGTATCCAACGTATAAAGATACATGCCTTGCACTCGGCTTGCTGGAAGACGACAACCAGTGGGAGTGTATGCTTGCTGAAGTAGGACTGAACTGTACAGCAAAACAAATTCGTCTACTATTCGCTATAGTGTTGACTACATGTTTCCCGGCCCGAGCAGAGACATTATGGGATAATCACAAAGATTCAATGACTGATGATATATTGCATCAACATCGTTCACGGTGCAACGATCTAACGATAGTATTCAGTGACGCTATGTACAATGAAGCATTGATTGCTACTGAAGATCTTTGCATTATCATTGCCAACTTACCACTCAGTCATTTCGGTATGCATTCAACAAATCGAAATGCGTCTGATTTAATAAGCACTGAATTGAATCGTGAACTACAATACAATACTGTAGAAATGGCAGCGATTGTTGCTCGCAATGTCCCACTAATGAATGAAGAACAAAGAATCGTTTACAACCGCATCATGCTCGCAGTTTTGGCAGGACAAGGTGGATTCTTTTTTTTTTGGGGTGCACCAGGTGGAACTGGCAAAACATTCCTTATTTCGCTAACTCTCGCCAAATTACGATCAAATAATGGAATCGTATTGGCTGTTGCATCATCTGGCATTGCGGCAACTTTATTGGATGGAGGCAGAACAGCTCATTCATTATTTAAATTGCCACTAAATATTCAAAATAACCCAGACGCAGTGTGCAACATAAAAAAACAATCGTCCATGGCCACAGTGCTGAAATAGTGTAAAATTCTTATCTGGGATGAATGCACTATGGCACACATTCGATTGAGGCATCGAACAGGACATTGAAAGATATGAAAAACAACGACAAACTATTTGGCGGCACTCTGTTACTCTTTTCAGGTGATTTCAGACAAGCACTTCCCGTTATTCCGCGTTCAACATACGCTGATGAGATCAACGCATGCTTAAAATCATCGTCATTGTGGCTTAATGTTGAAAAAGTACAACTGAAAGTAAATTTGTGCGTTCAAAAGCTTCAAGATCCATCCGCTGAAACATTCTCAAAACAATTGTTAGATATCGGCGATGGAAGAGTTACTACAGATGAAACTGGATGCATAAAATTACCGACCGATTCCTGCACAATCATTAATTCTCAAGATGCTCTTATTGACCAGATATTTCCCGATGTACACAGACGATACACAAATCATGAGTGGCTGGCAGAAAGAGCAATTTTAGCAGCAAAAAATGTGGACGTCAACGAATTGAATCTCAAGATACAACATTTGTTACCAGGAGACTTGGTGTCATACAAATCTAATGATACAGTTTGCGATGCCACCGAAGCTTTAAATTATCCAACAAATTTTTTAAACTCATTGGATTTACCAGGAATGCCACCGCATACTTTACAACTGAAGGTTGGATCTCCGGTTATTTTGCTTCGTAATTTGAACCCACCACGGTTGTGCAACGGCACGCGATTAGTCATAAAAAAATTAATGAAAAATATTATCGAAGCCATCATTTTAAATGACAAATTCCGAGGTGAAAATATATTACTACTGCGAATCCCTATTATACACAGATGTGCCAATTCAATTTAAACGCCCTCAATTTCCAATTAGATTGGCATTTGCAATGACTATCAATAAGTCTCAGTGCCAAACGATGTCTGTCTGTGGCTTAGATTTGAGCACATCATGTTTTTCACACGGACAATTGGCTCTCGAGTGGGCAAACCATCCAGTTTGTTTGTATTGGCGAAAGATGGGATAACAAAAAATATTGTACACTCTGTTGCATTAAGGGATTGATATTGTTTTTTAGTAATATTGTTATAAGTAGCGATATGTATTTAATTTTAAAGAATCAATTTTAATAAATTAAAAAAATAAATGATTGGTGTTTTATTATTTTTATATTCTTTCACCGTTCACAGCGCTCCATACATCTTCCACTTATATACCACATCCTTACACACTTACAATAAGTTAGTTATTTTTTTTCTAGCAAAATATTCTCTAGAAATAATTTATATGACAAAACAACGTTTGTCGGGTCAGCTAGTATATATATATATATTGATATTCCTAAACGAAATGAATATTTATAAAATGATACACATTTGGTGAAAAATTAAGTTTAAATACTTGCTGTTACTAAAAATGATAAATGTATTTTGAAGCTTAAAATATATATAATATTATAGTTAGATGATTATGTTTTAATTTGGAAATTACTAATTTATAGGTATAATTAAAGATATAGATGCAGATTGCATAAAAAATAACAGTCGCTGTCATTATCATTTGCATAAATTGCAGAAAATATTTTGAAAATTAGTAACTGTTTTGTAACAGAATGCATTTACTTTGCGTTATATGATATTTCTTGATTCCGATAAGAAAAATAAGACAATAATAATATTAATAATAATAATAAAATCTCATTTATTTATTTCTCAGAAGCATTGTAAAACATTTATATGGTACAATGAACAATGCTTTAAGTAATGTTTATGTTAAATGAAAGTGTTTTAAATAAGATTTAAAAATATTGTTTGGACTTCATTTTTATCTTTAATTAACTGTTTACATGAAATATGAATTAGCAATTTAAAATTTTATAAGATTATACATAGTACTTACTTTTAATTGAATAATTGTTTATATATTTATAATTTTAAAAAGCAAATTTCTACCATGGATAAGATCATAAAATTAGTTAAAATAGATATATTGATATCACATTGTGTAAATTGTTACGTATTGTTTCTATTTCAGATTTAAAGACAAATTTTTGGTTACAATTTCGTATTTTAATTCTAAAACATTCTTATTGCGAATAAAGTTTTTTAATACTGCTTAAAACATTTTGTGTTTAGATATTTGTTATTTCCATTAAACTGGAATATCCTAAAGAGAAAGAAAATCATCTGAAAATGCTTAGATTATTACTATTTGAATTAAGTATCTCTAGTGCTTTAATCTATCTAAATAATAAAGATTAAAGTTTCAAGAAAATAGAGAGCAACTGAACAAATAGAAATAGTCTCTTGGGGAAAGTTTAAATTCTTGAAAATTTTTAAATTTTAATCAGTGTAATATATCCATATTAACGGAAAAATTCCTTTTAAAATATGTTTTCAAACGCTGAATGATTTTTTTTTTAAACTCACATACATACATACATATATATAGGTAGAATGTGGGATCTTTAGGCTTAGGGGTACATTTTACGAGACATGAGTAATTAAATACAATTTATGATTTCTAACTATCAAATGTCACTAGTTTTCTTACAAATTCTATAAAGTAAACACATTTTTTTTTTTTTTTTCAAAAAGATTTATTCTAGAGCTGCTGTGTAATATTTGGAGATATATTATTAAAAATTTTGTAAGCTGCTTAAATCACACTAGAAAACATGTCATTTACAGTTTGTTTAGATTTTATAATAAATAAAAAAAAAATTACTTATTTTTTAAATAGTTATTTAAAATTTCTGATCATAATAAACATTAGTCCAAATTCAGGGGGACTAGTTGGATCATGGAATAACGCATCAAATGTAATTTAAAAAAAATCATTTTTTGCCTTTTTATTGTCCTGATTCCAAAGCTAAAATATTTTGTATATTTACATGCATTTATGTACATTTATTTGTTTTACGTGACAGATGACTTATATTAGCAATAATAAAACTCTGAGAAGTGTCGGATATAAAATTGTTTTAGTAATTAATTTTCACAAGCAAGTTTATTTTGAACCATCTTCTACAATTGAAATTTTTAATTATGCATTATACGTATGAGGAACTTGAATATTCGTAAAAATTCAAGTCCTTGATTTTTTACCCATTTTTACACACTTTGATGAACGAGGAATCTAAAAATTTTAAAAATCTTTTGAAGAATCCGTATGTAGGTTCTGTTAGCTCGTTATCCTGTGTACACTTTATCTCAATAATACAGTCAGGAACATTGAAAATAGCGCACCAAGAAAGAAATAAGTACAATCGAAATAATTTGAAAATATGTACAATGAGGTCTGGTATGCAAATGACACATGTTTGGTACCATTGGGCATGATGACTCTCCCTGTGATTTGTCTGCAATCAGGAAGCGAACTGATTGAACCAACTCATAGTGGAAGATTCCTAAACGTGGCGATCACATCCCGCCTCTAGGAGGAATTTAGTAACCGAATAATTCCACGTAAACGTGTGAAAATACATTTCTCACAGTTAAGCGACTTTCATATGGGTCTCATCGTCGGCATGAAAACCGCCGGCTAGTCGATGGGTAGTGTTGCTCGCAGGTCGATCGTTCCAAATGTGCCGTCAGAAAATTTTGAGAACAGTGGACACTAGATGGTACCTACGTGCGACGTACCGGTTCTGTAGCGACCAAGAAGACGGCGAGGCGAGAGGATCCAAGGGTGATGAGGCAAGTGCTCACGGATCTCACAATGACTCGTTCCACGTACAGTTATGCATAGAGAAGCCAGATTTTCCACAAACCATTTCCGGATGCCCAGTGGAAGTGAATCTGCTATCAAGAACCCTTTTATTGTACTGCTTTTGACTAAAAATCGGCGATTCCGTCTATAGTGGTGTCAAACCATAATGCCATGGATTGAAAAAAGTGGTGTTTAGTGATAAATCATGGCTCGTTTAGAGGACAGATTATAACCGAGTAGTGGTGTTGAGGCGCCCCTGGGAACGGCAGAATTCCTCCTACGCTGGCCCGCCCCACACTGACGCACAGCAGGTGTAATAATCTGGGGCAAGCCGATTATAGCCTTCCGCTCTAATTGTGGAGCGCAGAATCTAATGGTGCAGCGTTATGTTAATGACACTTTTCGTACCCTACGTAGGATCTCTCTTAATAGTCTACCAGGGGCAATTCTTCAGAAAGTTAGAGCTCGTCCGCATAAAGCTCGAGTTACTGAAGACATTCTTCGTCATGTTCAGACGTTTCTATGGCCAGCTCTCTTCCTGGACTCGTTTCTTTAGAGCAAGTGTAGAAAGAGCTAAAATTCCAGATGAAAATCTGCAAATGAATTAAAGGTTGCTGTTCAAGGTTTCTTGGCCAGGAAATCGTCAGACATCTAATGAACACAATGCTCCAACCTGTTTCAGTATCTATTGCAAGACGTGGACTATCACACTGTTGAAGCTACACGGTATTTGTCTAGTTTTAGACACACTGTTTATTCAATTGTCTAGTTTTTTAGGATGAAGAAAACCTCTTATCTCTATCGTTATGTACATTAAATTTCATTTCTATCCAATGCTCCTTTTTTGGTGCGGTGTTTTTAATGCACTTGAGTATAACTTATTACAATGAAGTGGAGCTAATTTTAAAATGATATTTCTGATAATAGCAAAAATTCGACAGACCTTCAATATTTTACTTTTATAACTTCGTAAATAATTCAAAAGTAAAGACTTTTCTAACATAGCAGAACAAGACAATTTTTTTTCATAAATTTGGATTATGAAAATTATAACAGTGAAGGTTATAGCGTTATTAAAGGAAGATGTCATTTTGTGATAGCAAAAAGCTTAATTTTATTGTACTTTATAAAAAATAAAATAAAAATCTTAAAATGTAATATTATTTATATATAAAGATTTTATTTTGTTAATTTATGTGTGTCAAAATGTTTATTAAATCCTTATTTAACACTTTGCACTTGTTACTTCCTTATACGAAGTGTAAGGAAGTATTGGAATCCCGATGTGCGAAATAGATATTATATCTCGCATAGCTCTAAAACGAATCATTGTAGAAGGTTGCAAATTTATACGTGTGACTGTCATGATGTCTAGCTATATTCCTGCAAGTTTCGTCTTAACACGAGCTCTCCTTTTAGAGATATCAGTGACTTTACACGACATTTCGTAGGTGTGAGTGTGTAAGTGTGAATTTATCTTTCATAATTGAAAAGTGGTTGAACGTAGAACGTTGCAAATTGGTATATAAGTTTGTTATAACATCTAATTGTGCACCTCCTTTTTTGTCTTTCTGTGACTATATGTTTTGGAGATATTTAGGAAAATTATATTCATAATCGCAAATATACAAAGGTTTCAGCCATTATATATGACCTACCATCATAGAGGTTATAAAAGAAGCTAATGATAGAGCCCGTAATGATATTATTATGAAAGCTGTCGACACTTTTGCGGGTAGAAAAAAAATTTGTAAACACACAAGCAGGTTCTAATCGCCGAATGCATTTTATTTAATGAATATTCAACCATGAACAGAACCCGTAATGATATTTTTATGAAAGTTGTCCACGTTTTTGCGCGTAGAAAGTGATTCTTAAAGACATAAACATGTTCTAATCAATGAATGCACTTTAATGAATATTCAGCACGTAGATAGAACACATAATGATATTGTTATGAAAGTTGACGACATTTTTGAGCGTAGAAAGTAATTCTTAATATATAAACAGGTTCTAGTCGATGTATGCACATTATTTTGTTTTAGTCTTGTTTGCCATTTAAAGAAGTTTCGAAGAATTCATTTCAGCGTTATAAACCAGTGAATATTTTCGGAAAATTACAGAATTCTGTTCTTATTGAAATTAGAGCTTCCAAACTTTGGCAAACCTAAACTACAAATTTTCGCCAAATTCGGTCACCAATTCGCCAAATTCGATGCCAAGACCAAAATTATCGTTGGCTACAAACTTGGCAACTTGGCGAGATTAGCGATTAAATTTGGCTGCAAATATTGTTTCAGGGTAGTCAGAAATAGGAAATACTTTCTCAATTTTAACTGAATTAATTGTTTCGGTGAAATATTATAATTCTTCACCTCAAATTTTCGGGAAAGGCAACAAAAGTAGGCCATTTGTGCAATATATTTTCATTGAACTAAGCTGTGTATTTGCCAATGAGAGATTCTGTAATAAGCCATTACTGAAAATAACTAGAATTTTTGTTTTGGCGGTATATATAATTCTACTAGCGAGCTTCGCCCGCTTGCAGGTCAGTATTTTCAAATGAATTACTATAATTAATGAATCACTAACAGTAACTTTTAGTCTTAAGAAAAGAAATAAAAAAAAAAAAATCATTTCTGATCGGGTAAAATGTCGTCCCGGGTCCCCACTGCCTTCGGCAGCGCAGACCCATGCGCACTGCGCGCGAACACGTGTGAAGGTATACGTGCGCTGCGCGCAAATATTCCTTCTCAAATCAAATTTTTATTCTTAAGAAAAGAAAAGAAAAGAAAAATCATTTCTCATGGGGTACAAATTCGGCCCGGGTCCCCACTGCCTTAGGCAGCGCAGTCCCGTGAGCGCTGCACGCCCGCATTCCTTCCCTGACACTTCGAACCCCCTAAAAAATCATTTCTGATCGGGTAAAAAATCACACCGGGTCCCCACTGCCTTCGGCAGTGAAGACCCATGCGCGCACGTATTCCTTCTCAAATCAAATTTTTATTCTTAAGAAAAGAAAATTAAAAAAAAATTATTTCTCATCGGTTAAAAAGTCGGACCGGGTCCCCACTGCCTTCGGCAGCGCAAATGTTAGGGGATACGTGCGCGGTGCACGCCTATTTCTTCCCCACCCTTTCAGCCCCTTCTAATTAACCTACGTATACCAATTTTGAACGGTCCTACTCAGTTAGCTGAGATGCAAAAGAACACCTAATCAGGACGCCTCAAAACGTGTAAATCTGGTGAAAACTTTCGATAATATAAAATAACTTTAAAATATCTTTCGAATGATGTATTAAAAATAATTTAATCATGATTAGAAATTGAAATATTGAAATTTGAAAATATTACAGCGCCATCTGGCGGTAGAAATTTCTGTATTCCACTGTTCGATCCCAAATCAACAAAGCTTTCTAATGATGTATTACTTATGAAATTATTTTAATTAGTAGTTGAGATAAAAAAAAAAACTGATTCAGGAGACCTCAAAACGTGTAAATCTGGTGAAATCTCGAATTCCATTTTCGATAATGTAAAAGTACTTTAAAATGTGTATCGAATGACGCATTAAAAAAAATTTAATCATGATTAGAAATAGAAATATTGTAATTTAAAAATATTACAGCGCCATCTGGCGGTAGAAATTTCTGTAATCTACTGTTCGATTCCAACTCAACAAAGCTTTCAAATGATGTATTACTTATGAAGTTTTTTTTAATTAGTAACTGAGACAAAAGAGAAACCCATTCAGGACACCTCAAAACGTTTAAATCAGGAGAAATGCCGAAATATCGAATTTCTGTAATCTACTATTCAATTCCAAATTAACAAAGCTTTCAAATGACGTATTACTTATGAAATTATTTTAATTAGCAGCTGAGATACAAAAGAAAACCCATTCAGGACACCTCAAAACGTGTAAATCAGGTAAAATCTCTAATTCCACTTTCGACACTTTAATTAGTAGCTGAGATACAAAAGAAAACCTATTCAGGAGACCTCAAAACGTGTAAATAAGCTGAAATCTCGAATTCCGCTATGGCGATGCAAAAGAAAACCTAATCAGGAGATCTCAAAACGTGTAAATCGGTTGAAAGCTCGAATTCCCCTTTCGATAATGTAACCGTACTTTAAAATGTGTATCGAATGACATATTAAAAAAAAATTGAACATAATCAGAAATTTAAATAATTAAATTTTAAATTATTACAGCGCCATGACACCTCAAAACGTGTAAATCAGGTGAAATTTCGAATTCCATTATCTACGGTAGTCGGTTAATGGAAGTAAATAGGAAAAGAAATATTTTTACCTTAAGTGTATTTGTGTCGTTTTGAAACTGGCATCCTCTTTCGACAGATAATATGTCAGGCGTGTAAAGATAAAAATTAATTTGCAATTAAAATGTAAATCTTTTGTTTATTGACAAAAATCAATGAAATTTAAACTGCAAGTTTGTTTTGTGGTGTTAAGATTGTATACTAATTGAAATGTGCGTATTTTGAAAAATTGAAGAAAATAGAAAATTGCAATTTTTAATCGCAGTACAAAAACACGTGACCTCATTAAATACCAGATGTGTTTCTTTTCGTTCAAGACTGTAGACTATCGTCTGCAAAGCTTGTGATTTGTTGCCAGCATTTTTTTATAGTTTAGTTAATTTAAAAAAATCTAATTTTCCGATCGATGAGCCGTTTAAACCATCGGATTGAGAAAAAAAAGCCCTTTCCAATGGTATCTTGTTTGTAACAATACGACTGATATTTATAATTTATTTTCCACTTTTTTCGTAAAAATGTCGCTTTTTAAGCATTTAATCATGAATTCTGGGTCATTTTTCGTAGACATGGGTCGACGTTTTAATTAATATCTCCGCAAATTAGGGTCGCATCGCTTAGCGAATTGTCGCGATGTCGAGATGAAGAAATTCTGCGCCTGTTGACACCGGTTTTGAGGCGATGCGGCCATTAGCGCCGGAGCTTTAGCTATGACAAGGCATTTCTCACAGACAGACAGACAGACAGAAAGACAGACAGACAGATGCGCACAGATTTTAATAATATAAGGAGATTATCATGACAGTTGTGGTTAGAGGGTTTTTTTTTTTTTTTTTTTGTATGTGTATGTTTGATTAGAACCTGTCTGTTTATTTACGTATTAGTTACCACAAAGAAAAATGGTAATGTTCATAACAATATTTATATTCCAATGAGTGTAAAAGAAGTTATGTGGTGTCCACATCAGACTATTTTTTAGTTTTCTTTTGTAGAAAATAATCTGTTTAACTGGCACTTTTTAATGGGTTTAATTCTAAATAAAAATCTTAGTTACAATATTATTTACTACAAATGGCAAAAACTGTAACTAAAATTTTTACTATAACATAGCGTAACATTTCTTATAGGAAGGTAAACGGTACACTTGATTTGCGATCTTCTGAGTAAAACATCAGGGTCATTCCACATAAATTCAAGGAAGTGTGTTTTTGGACTATTTTTGTTTATTTTGATACTCATGTCCCTTTTAGGCACATATGATGTTTAAAACAACTTTTATGTTTTCGCTACTATTAACCTGGGATTTTATACAGGCCATAAAAAGTCGTTCAACTGGTCAAAAACGGGATTATTAGACATTTATATTTTGGCCCAAATTTCTATGAATTTAATTTATGAGTTTAATTTTAAATATTAGTATCAAGGTACATATGATAAAGCTATCTTAGGCTTAGTTATACTGCTGTAACTTAATAACTAAAATAAACACAATAGGTCAAAGTTCAAGGTCTAACGTAATATTTTTCTCAATTTCGATAGGGAATCGAACTTCACAAATTGTTTTTACGTTTTTGTGAAAACCCCTTATGAGCTTCTAACTCTAACAAAATTTTGTTTATTTACTAAGGCTTGTGAGGCCATAAGGAGTTTTTCACAAAAAATAACTTCTGGAAATAGGTTGAAATATTTGGATCTTCAAATTAAATACGCGGCAAGTGAAAAACCCGTTATAAAATTTCAACTCTGGAAAAGTACCTAAACTCTAGCTTGTTTTTTTGCCGACAATTTGCTTAATTTTTACTCTGTTCAAACGAACTTCTGACAAAGGTTACCCAGCATATCTACCTTTCAACCTATATAATAGAAAATTTTCTATCTTTCGTGCATGCGCAGTGAAAACGTTTTATATCCCATATAACAATGATTTCCCTATATCGCTTCCAGGGATATCCTGAACCTCCCGGATTCTTCTCGGAGGAAGAACGGACATGTTTGGGAAATCCGAGAGAAAATCTAATTTGATATTTCTAGGAATGATTTGACAGAGGTAGTTCTCGGGAACTACGACGGAGCTACGAAATGACGATGTTCCTACGGAGGCCGCTACGGTGGACATTTTGCAATGCTACGGAATAGGCTGGAAGGAATACGGAAATCTGTGACTTACAGTGGGAGCTCTTACGGAAAAACATTTGCTATATGGAATATTAATGCTTATATTTTATGCAATATTTAAGATATTTGTATTCCAATTGCAATATACTGTTCAATTTTTTTTTTTTTTTTTTTTTTTTTTTTTTTTTTAATTTATCTGAAAGTGAGAATACCTTTCGTTTAAAATTATGTATATTATAATCAAAAAACATCCTCCTTTTTTTAAAAAATAAATGTTTATATCTCCATTATTTAACATGTAATCGTCACACACGCAAATTCACCTATCAAATGTAATGCATCCATTATCATATCATAAAGTTACATATCATTTCGTTCATTTAATGGTACAGGATGATCACAAACGTTATTGATTTTGCTCAATTCGCTACCGGCCCCCTAAATGTTGTCTTAAACTAATCTTCACTGAAAAACATGAGGAAGACAAAGTTCTTTAAATACCCAATATTTGAAAACATTTCATCGCTACATGAGTTTTTTAATTGCGAAAAACCGGTCGTTTGGAAATCTTGCTAAATTTTGAGCATGAATGTTGTTTTTTTATTTCTTAAACAAAACCACAAAACAATATCCACAATTTACATAATACTTTAATAGATTAAAAACTGGCAAAGATTTTTAATTTTTTAATTTTTATTTTTTTAAATTCATTCCCTTTTGGTTTATGGGAGTCTAGTTATTAGTATAAATTAATAAAAGGGTTTTCATTAAATAATGACAAATAATAATAATAATAATGATTCCATAGAATTAAAACATTTTAAGTTTCTGAGTAGCTAAGCCAAGTGTTTGTGTTTGAAAAATAATTGAATGAAATAATCCTTTTTTTCAAGGATTTGGAAGACATTATACAGAAAATGAATTTCAGATACAGAACTAAATAAAGATTGCTTGTATTAAATGAAAACATGATGATTTATCTACTTTACAGAGTAAAAATTTCTCACTATAAAATTTTTAGCTTTGCTTTACATTTTGTAAATACTGAAAATAAATTAAAAGACACTTAATTCCATGCACCTCTTTAATATGCATATTAAAAATGTGCATGTAATTTTGAAACAGAATATTTTATTCGACAATTATTACGATGACTCATTCACTGCACATATTTTAAAAGAAATGAAAATCAACATGAAATTAATTACATATTAAAATGAAACTGTTTTTACGTTTTAGTGCACCAAACGTAAAAATAATAAAGGTTTCCCTGTAAGTATTTGTAGTTTTTTAAAACTAAGATTTCTGCACAATTTTTAATGTAGAGCTAAATGAGAGTCTCAGTAATGCCTCATCACTTAGATGAGATAAAAATATATGGAAATAAACAAGTTTTGAGTAAAAATAATCTGGTGTGTCACTCACACGACATTCTCTTAACCTGAAATTTAATACTATAAATACAAGTTGCAGATTAAAAGATAAGATAACGAGTATTGTTATGTAAACCTGTGTTAAATAATTCATATTAGGCTTCTGAAGAGTTTTATCTGAAAATTAGTTCTGTGTGAGGGGGGGGGGGGGGCGGTAGCCCCCCTCAACCCCCCGTTTCATTAATGCACCAATATTTATATAGAATTTAATTCGCTTATTAAAAAAATAATTCTGTTTTTAAAAAGTAATTTATTAAAATTATTATTTAAAAAAATTATATTTTATGATAATGCAGACGATTTCCATATTAGAGAAGTAGTATAGCACCAAATATAAAATAAATGTCCATTTTATTCTCAATAATAATAATAATAATAATAATAAATAATAATAATAATCAAAAATAATAATAATAATAATAATAATACGATTTATTTTCTAAGGTTTTTTTCGTTAAAAGTAAAAAAAAAAAAAAAAAAAAAAATCGATAACTTTGTTTTAAATTATCGCAGATAACCATTCGTTTTAAAGGTATTGGCTAGCTCTTTTGAAAGATACCCATCATGAAAATTTACTCCCCTCGAGGGGGGAGCCGAGGCTCCTACATACACAATTTTTTTTTCCCACTTGACTATCTCTATTACAAAAAATATATATTCGTTTCATTTGGTTTAGTGCAGTCTATAGACGTTAAACTCTACTTACTTGCAATTTCCCCCATAGACGTAATGTATTAGAATTCTCTTGATTGTCCCTGTACACGAACCATTTGCTTGATCTTAACGAAAAGCTTACTGTAGCATCCCTATATGATACACATTTAGAATACCAAGTTTGAACTTTCTGTCATAATTTGCTCTTGGGATATGCTGATAAAAGACAGCCACACAGACACACACAGACACACAGACATACACACAGACCATTTGCTAAAAACATGATTTTCGCATTCAGGGGACCTCAAAACATGTAAATATAACAAAATCTCGCGTTTGAAAATTTGACCCAAAAACAATACTTTCTCTACCTTATGGGTAAGAGAAAGTAAAAAATGAATATTTTGAAAGTGGAAAACAAATTCTTTTATTACTAACAAATAAATATTCCCGTACATTTTTGGCGGATTGATAAAGTCAATTTTTAAAAACGTGAAACAAAATTGAAAGCTAGAGTATTTTTTAACGATCAAATGCTATCCCCAACTGTACTATCATGGTCGATATCTAATCCGCACAATTTAGATTTATATAAGATTTTTGATTTTTTTCTAATCTTATTGATGAAATTTTTATTAATTCTTATAGCTTGATAGCAATGTATAATAATACCTACCATTTATACAGCAAATAAAATATGAATAAACTATGTCTTAATAAATTCTTGTGAGAGTAGATACCATCAAATCAGGATTCGCTTGGGGCATCAATGTGAGAAATATCTCAACTGAGCTATCGTGGTTGAACTATGCTATATCATTTCGTACTTAGAATATTTTATTCTTTTTTTCTAGTTTCTGTTCAGCGAAACTCGGCGCTGTTTTTGATTAAAAAAAATGTATAATTTAACTTTTTATTTCATATACCAATAAACAATAATTCTGAAAATCAATAAATTAATAACGTATATATAAAATTTTTCTTTTGCTTTATGACAAGACCAAACAAATTTTAAATAAATGACATGCAATACGAAAGGATAAAACAAAGAAAATTAATAATAGAAAAATATTTTTAAGATGAATTTATTTTTACTTTAAATACTTCTTATTTGTATCTTGAAAGAAATTGTTAATTATGATTAAATGTTGTTACAAACCTATAATTTTTCGTAATTATAAAAGAAATTTAAATTATTTAACATTTCATGTGTAGAACAAAAATATATTAAGAGCATTTAATTACCGATAATAACAAATTAATAGAAATCTAATTCATATCTATGGATGTTTAATATTTGTGCATTAGAGAGGTCGTGTTTTATGCGTCATTATGTTATGTAATTGTAAGCAGGTGAATCTAGAATTTAAGTGACAGGTACTTCATGTATTTAACTTACTTCATAATATCGATTAGTCAAATAAATAGTAAAATCTAATTAAATAATTGTGCTAAACCGAACACACGAAGCGGTTAACTGTCCACTAATTACTATAATCAGATATTATTTATATAAAAGCCCATACAGAAATATAATAATTTCGAAAGCTAAATAGTGTTAAAGTAAATGAAATTTGTATATAATAATAAAAAGTAACTAATTTTAATAGATAATTATAATAGATAAACAGTATAACGTAAAATGAAATTAAAGTTTTTTTTTTTTTTTTTTTCCAAAGAGACTGACAAAGTCAAAAATAAATTACTAATTAAAGTAAAATAATCGGATTTTTTTTTAATTATCCGAATATAGAAGCACTTAATTATAGCAGTATTTTAGCACTGATTTATAGCAGCTTAATTTCTAGAATTTCAGTTTAGAACATTTTATTAGAATTATGTTATTATTATTTTTTTTTTATGTTTGTCAAAATTAACAAACAAAACTAGATACAAAAAATCGAACAAAATTTAGTTTTCCTATATATGATATTTTAATTTATTTTGTTGTGTTATGCTGCATAATAACAAAAAAAAATTGTATTTTACTTTATAAATGTCATTATTTACATTTTTGAAAATATATGTTTATAAGTAATGTTTTATAACGATATATTAAGCTTCAAATTATTCAATCTTTAGCATTTTTGAGCAATTTCTAGCATTATTTTTTAAAACTAGTTCTAAAAATTTCTTGTTAAGCCCCATCAAAATTCATGTAATTTGCAAAATTAAAAAATTCAACACTTCAGTGAAAGCCTTGCTTGATTCATGACAAAACGATGAATTTTAAATACGTTTGAAGCAAATTTCTTATCTAAATAATCAAAGTTTTATCACATACAGTCGGTAACAAAAGTGTCCGAACACTAGCGAAAATTCCTATTTGAAAAAAGTACACTTCATACGGTTTTGTTAAATAAATACTTATCGAATCATGTTCTTAGACTGACTAAGAAGAGGATTCGACAAGAATTTATTTAACAGAACCGTATGAAGTGTACATTTTTTACATAGGAATTTTTGCTAGTGTTCGGACACTTTTGTTACCGACTGTACAAAAAATATTGTTTTAATCCTTTCATGAATTATACTGAAATATCTTGAGAGATACTAATTTTTCGGATTTTGTATAAATATATTTCATTTGCCACATTTTGAAAACAAAAATCAGCCATACATTAAAAAAAAAATCTTTCTTAAATGAATAAAAATAAATAAAAATAAACTGGTACTAAAATTATCTTGAAAATATGTTAAGAACACTATGAATGCTCTTATTAAAGAAATCGAAATTTCTATACCAATAATCTTATTTTTTTTTTTTTTTTTTTTTTTTTTTTTAAGAAAATTTTTGAAATAAATGTAGTAAAATCAATATTTAAAGCGGTTATTTTAAAAATTAAGTATCTTCTGAGGGGCTACAGAGGGGAGGATTTGCCGCTGATATTATGTATTACATTTCTTATATGTATAATATTTTTATCTATTATAAATGTTATTTATCAAACATTATATGTATATTTTTTAATTTTTAGGCGTTAAATTAATTATTTTTCATTCTCCAAATCAAATTCATAGTCATAAAGTTACTGAACAGTGATAAAAATTGGGGAAAGTTTTGGTGTCCCTAGAAAACGGTGGGTGACTGGACAAAAATGGGAGTCATGTTCAGATTCAGGCGGTCATTTTACATAAGAATCAGCAATAATCGTATCAGATCTCGATTTCTTTTTTTTTTTTTTTTTTTGCAGCGCAGTGGTATTAAAGAGAACGGCATAGAAAATTTTCAAATTTTAATATGCACTTACTGCAACAATTGAAACTTTTTATATAGGTTATATAGTTTTGTTTTAAATCGTATGTCTCTCTATTTTTTAACCGACTTCAAAAAAGAGGAAGTTCTTAATTCAGACTATTTTTTTTTCGTATCTCTCTATTTTTTAACCGACTTCAAAAAAGAGGAGGTTCTTAGTTCAGACTTTTTTTTTTTTTTTCAGCGCAGTAGTATAAAAGAGAACGCATAGAAAATTTTCAAATTTAAATATGCACTCACTGCAACAATTGAAACTTTTTATATAGGTTATATAGTTTTGTTTTAAATCGTATCTCTCTATTTTATAACTGACTTCAAAAAAGAGGAAGTTCTTAATTCAGACTTTTTTTTTTTTTTTGCAGCGCAGTGGTATCAAAGAGAACGCATAGAAAATTTTCAAATTTTAATATGCACTTACTGCAACAATTGAAACTTTTTATATAGGTTATATAGTTTTGTTTTAAATCGTATCTCTCTATTTTTTAACCGACTTCAAAAAAGAGGAGGTTCTTAATTCAGACTTTTTTTTTTTTTTTTTTTTTTTTTTTTTTTTTTGTAGCGCAGTGGTATCGAGAACGCATAGAAAATTTTAAAATTTTAATATGCACTTACTGCAACAATTGAAACTTTTTATATAGGTTATATAGTTTTGTTTTAAATCGTATCTCTCTATTTTTCAACCGACTTCATAAAAGAGGAGGTTCTTAATTCAGACTTTTTTTTTTTTTTTTTTTTTTGCAGCGCAGTGGTATCAAAGATATTTTTTTTTCAAATTTTAATATGCACTTACTGCAACAATTGAAACTTTTTATATAGGTTATATAGTTTTGTTTTAAATCGTATCTCTCTATTTTTCAACCGACTTCATAAAAGAGGAGGTTCTTAATTCAGACTTTTTTTTTTTTTTTTTGCAGCGCAGTGGTATCAAAGATATTTTTTTTTCAAATTTTAATATGCACTTACTGCAACAATTGAAACTTTTTATATAGGTTATATAGTTTTGTTTTAAATCGTATCTCTCTATTTTTCAACCAACTTCAAAAAAGAGGAAATTCTTAATTCAGCCTTTTTTTTTTTTTTTTTTTTTTTTTTTTTTTTTGTTAGCTCATAACTTCTGAACAGATGCTCCGATTTTGATACTTTTTGTTTTGTTGTAAAGGTCTTGGTCTGAAATCGGTTCCATTCTAATAATTTTACGATCAAAAGAAAATACAGGGTGCCCAAAAAAGTCAGTCCCGACTCTTTTTACTGTTGAACGTCTGCCGTTATAGCCATAAAAGTGGTATGTAGGTATAGTAAAGCGGTCATGCGCAACGCGATTCAACTGCCTACAGCACCATCTGCTGGAAAACAGTTAGTGTTCCTATCTCGAAAACGGTTCAAGATAGGAAAAAAAAAGTGAATTAGTAAGTTACAGGATATCATCAATTTAGTACGAAAAGACATTTTGTATGTAAACATTAATACTAAAAATAAAATGACTGAAACGTGCATTTCTTTGTCCGCAATTTAATATTTTGTGCCCACTTGAACGAAGCCATCAAGGACGATAGTCATCAAAGTTTTACCAAGTTTGCAAAGAAAACTTTAGTAGTCTTGTAGAAACATAAATACCGAATTGCGAGGAATGTTCACTGTTGTATGTAGATGTTACTAATTGACCAACTGTATACAGTGATAAAATAATAAAGAAAACACGAAAATCGATCATTCGAGACAACAGCATTTGCAGCTACAGGCCTAAAAACAAATCTTTAAAAACGAATTAACCCGTTAGTAGTCGCTAGTTGGTCGATTAGCCGCCCATCTTTCAGAGTTGCCAGATTTTTTTATTCAATAGCCACCAAATATTTTTAGAAGTGACATTTGATATACATAAAACGGGAATAATATTGAAGAAAAGTCGATCACATCACTTCTTAAAATTATTGGTGACAGTTAAATAAAAAGTGCGCAATTTGTAATAGGTGGCGCTGTCTATAGCGACTACTAACGGGTTAAAATTTATTTAATTCGTTATGTGTTATTTGCCAGCTTCAAAAGCTATGTTTAATTGTAGTGTTTAGGTTGTTTGGCGAAGGGAATTATTTTATACTTCTAGGCGCAATTTACAGTTCCATTTTATGCCAATTTTCTTTTATTTTTAGTTGTTTGAATAGAAGTTGCTTTCTGGAGTTGGTTCTATTTTTATTTTTATTTATTTATTTATTTATTTTACAAATGATTTTATTAAAAAAATAAATTTAACAAAATATTAATTGTTAAGAAAAGTAATTTAAAAAAATTTATTGATTATTAAAAATACATACCAAAAGCGAGAACCAATCGACCATCTCAAATACAGACTACGGTAATTCATACCATAAAAAATTGTAAATTATTTGAATGAAGAACAGGTAAATCACGGAAAACCAATAGTGTGAAATTTATTTAAAAATAGCAAAACAATAATATCTATAACAAATGGATGATTGTTACAAAATGCATTGCATTGTAGTAACCACAGTGTGGTTACCTTTACAGAGCAAATAATTAATAATTTAAATTGTTAAAACTAACGAACAATAAATCTTTAAATTAAACTATTATTGTATATCATAAATAAATAATTAATTAACTCCCAGAAAATATTAATATTTCATCAAAATGTTTTGTAAATTAAAAATTACATTATAAAATTTAGTTATGCATAGAAAATATATTTTTAAAAATGTATAATTTAAATTTCAAATTAAGAAAAACACAACAGCAGCAATATTCTCGTAATTTGACATTTTTGTTAAAAAATAATATGACACAAATTAAATTAACTGTTAAAGATACCTTTACTTAGTATTATTAACTTATCATAAGAAATTTCATTTGTTTATGCTCCTGTGTGTATAAACGTTCCATCTTTACGAAATAATTTAAAAGTATTATTATAAGTTTGGTAATGTAAAGGATAAGTATATATAATACACACACACACACACACACACACACACACACACATATATATATATATATATATAAGGATATCATTATATTGATGCAAATTAAACGCTATACTAAATTTTTATAAAGCAACTTATCAGCCAATTCATCTACACAATATTACCCTACTTCAATAGCCACCAATAATTTTTAGAAGTGTTATTTGATATACATAAAAGGTGAATCGAATCGAAGAATAATCGATTATGTATATCAAGGATCTCTTCTCAAAATTATTGGTGATTATTGAATAAAAAATTCGCGCAGTCTGGTAACACTGATACCCACACTCATTTCTCCACAAAAATCTGATCACTCAAGCATCTATAATCCATATTTAATTATTCGCAACCAATTTTCTGGAACCAATGCACTAGAATAAATCAAATAATTTATTCTAATAAAAATCGATGTGGTATACAATGAGCAATGTTAATTATGAAATCGTACCAAATATTTTAATTTATATGCAAATGTTACAATGCAATCCCCCTTACAGAAATGTTTACTTATCCAGGCGAAAAAAACAACAACAAAAATCTAACTCACACTTTTGCTTCTGAATAAAATTTTCATTAGAACACCACGCAAACAATATTTTTCGACTGTAGACTAATCAAGGTACGAGCGTACATCAAAGTTATCCTCGATTACTTTTTTGGACTTTAAATGAAGTTATCTTATAATATTTCTGTAATAAAGTTTCGATTGGATATTTATTGAAAATTAACATTGAAAAAAAAAAAAAGTATTATATACGCCATCATTTCCTTTTCTTACAAAATTTATCATTCTATTACATAATGCTTAAAATGATATTCCCTTAAAAATATAATGCAATAATATTAATTAAAATTTTTCAATACATGAATATATATGAGTAATTCTCTGAAAAGTGGTCATTTCATGTCCCAGTAGTCTTGAGGGCATATTTTTAAGAGCACAAAAACAAAAAGCAGTCCAAACTATCAATATTAATTGGTTTTGCATATAAACTGTTATCCTTTGGTTATTGGAATTCAAATATATTTTTTAAATATTTTTTTTAAATGCAAAATATCATTCCCACACTGTGTCCCCATTCCCACATGTAAGTAAATAAAATGGTTTCTATGGTATTAAAGCTTCTATATTTAGATTATTTGAAGTTAAATTTATCAAGCATACTTTAATAAATATTTAACCATTATACTACATTTATATATTATGCAATGAAAGAAATTAGAACACTTATTATTGTTGTCCCTGGTAATAGATATCATTCCCTCATCAAACTGTAATTATACCCCTACTTACTCCAATAATAGCAGCACGTACTTTATATAAGTCAAACTTAATTTATATAGAAGCAAAGTAAAGAAAACATTTTGTGTTCTGTTGGAAACATTTTACAATGAATAGCATATGGCTCTCAAACGTTAGATTGAAATACAGTATTTTTATTATCTGTCATTCCCTCACTCATTATAAAGTTAACTAAAAGAAATCAAATTTGCTTTTTTATGCTATTATATTAATAAAAATATGTTTTAATAAATATTTAGTGTTTGCAAATATAGCTAAACTTAATAATATTTTTATAAAGTAGTTTCTAGAAGAAATTTGTCATTCCCTCACCATCATTCCCTCATTTTTCTAATTAATAAAAATAATTACTATTTCAAAAATTATCAGATACAGCTTGGTTAATATTATTTTTTATTAACTGTGTATGTATTTTTATTATTTTTATTAACGTGTATATTCACAAAAAAAAAAAAAAAAAAAAAAAAAAAAAATGGAGCAATTTTATTTGAGCTAACTTTTTTTTTTTTTTTTTTTTTTTTTTTTTTAAAGCCCGCTTTTCAGAGAATGACCCATATATATATATATATATACTATATTTAAATAATGATAAATGATGACATGAAAGTGAAATGTAACAAACAACAAGAAAACTTATTAAACAATGTTAATAAACAATAAAATTAGTTAAAGTTAAACACTACTTAAGCCAGAAAATTAAACTATGCTGTGCCAATCTCCTCAACATGTGGGAACACAGCTATTAATAACTATGTAGTACTAGCAGGTTTCAAAAGATATGCAGACCAGCATACACCAAATGTATTTCAAACTGATTAGTAATGAAAAACTTAAAATTGTATAACAGTATTTCTATTTCTTAAAAATTAATATTGAAATTTGAAAATCATAAAATTGTAAAAAAGTATTTCATATTTATTGTAATTGTATATATATATATATATATATATATATCTGTGTGTGTGTTACCGTTAAAGTTCGAAATCCGTTAATGTGCAGATCACCTAGCTAATCTGCAGATTAACTGAAATGACCCATTAAAGTACGGAATCAAGAGTTTTCCGCATTTTAACTAAGAAATCTGCACATTAGCGGCTTCTGTGCCGTTAAAGTTCTAATATTTATTTCGAGGCTTAGTTTTTTTTACATTCACTATGACGTTAAACAGTCATGTGATACAGATACGCGAATGACCTTCAGACATAAACTAAAACTTTCTTCCTTCCCGCTCCGCTAGGATGATAAACGGTAAACGCAAAACGAGGAGCATCGAAGCCATGATTAGGTTTCTTATTAGGACCAACACAAAATTTAAAGTAACAAGTAAGTTATAATTGTTTTAATTTTGAATTTAGTTCTTCTCTTTTTTTAATTCTGTCAATATAAGTTTAATAAGGGTCTGCATTTTATTAATGAAATCTAATCTTAATTAAAAGCTCTCTCTCTTGTGAAACTTCATTTTGAATTATGAACATTAAATTTACAACACAGTAATTATTTCCTCCCGAAATAAAACTATTAAACCACAACTTTTTAAATCTAATTTATTTTAAAATTGATTTAAATTACTATTACTTACTGAAATAATAACGAAAAAAGATGTAATTATTTTTCACTCTGAAATATATGGCATTCAATATTACGGCATTACTTAATAAATTCTTAATATGAAATTTTTATGAATGTTTTAGAATTTCATTGCAATTTTTTTTTTTTCTTTCAATTTCAGAATTTTCTCTGTATATTTTATATAGTATGATTATATTTTTATTTTTATTTTATTTTTAATTTTGTTCACTTTTTCAGATAATTTCGTTGTAGTTTATCACATAAAATGTGTTAATAAAGTTTTTTATTTATTTATTTATTTATTTATTGTAAAATTAATATATTTGCTAAACTTGTACAGATATATGCATGCTGCAAAATATAGTTTGATAAATCATTGGAAAACTGTCATTTTAATTTTCATGCGTTCTAAAAATTATTAAAGCAGTTTTAATTATTTGAAGTACTTCTTAAATAATGCTTCTGATTTGTCTAATTTAATATTTCTTTAGCGAATTAAAAATCGGTGTATAACTTAAAAAAAAAAAAAAAAAAAAAAAAAAGTAATAAATAGCAATAAAAGTTGTTAATAAAACATTTTTTTAAAACTTATTATTATTATTATTATTATTATTTGAAAAGAAATTATTACTGTATTTCAATTCTAACATTCATTTATAAAATGGAATTTATTGAAAGCTATTAAAATTATTATATTTCGTACTAAAAATACATAACATCTTCAAACTTATATTGACAGAATAAAATGATGAAAAAAAAATAAATGAAACAAATATAACTTTAAAAGACATAAAATTTAAACACATTTAGATTAAAATAAGTAAAGAAGGAAAGAAAATTAATCTTTTTTTTTTCCGAATGTAAAAAAAAACAAATACGACACAGCGTGCTGTAAAATTACAAGACCAGAGATCTTATTTTCAATTTAACGGGTGCTTAGTAGGTAATGTGCTGATTATCTAGGTTATTCGCAGATTACCTAAGTAATTTGAGAAATGAAACAATTTTCTTCACTTTAACGGATCACCCTAGTTAATGTGCAAATTACCTAACTAATCTGCAGATTAATTGATTTCTGCACTTTAGCAGTAACGTATACATTTATATCTTACTCAGTGATACGTTTAATAAGTTTCATAAAGTTTAATATTTACTCGACTAATCACAAAATGATAACGAAAGATTGATAAGTTTGTAATCAAAAACATGTTTGAATTCTTAAAAAAATTAATACTAAAATTTAACAGCTTTACACATGAAATGTCCTTACATTAGATACAAACATCTATAATAATAATAATAATAATCCTTACTATTGTTATAGTAATAATCGAAACTTTAAGCAAATGTCATGAATATCAGAAGACTCTCAAAAATTTCCTCATGTCGAAAAAATATTACGGACATTCATGATTCCTTAAAAGCAAACACATGTGCCACACAAAGCGGCAATACATCCTTCTTTATCCTTTTTGCGTTATTTTTAGTATACATAATCATTTTTTCTATTCATTATTTTGTAATTTTAATTGAATAGAGTTCTTTAAATTAAATTAAAAAACTTATTTTCAAACCATTCATTGTACTGGTTGAATAAAATGACGTCTTTCAGACGTCTTTTCAAATTCAGTTCAATACTAAATAATCATATTTTATTTTTATTCTACAGGCATAGATCATACTGAAAATGAGTTTTTAAAATATGGAATTCACTTTATAGATGCATGATTATGATTTTCAATGCGTTCCGCTCTAATGTTGCACTCATGCTTAATTTAAGCGTCATATGAATGTCCATGTTGTTATTTCGACCAGAATTTTTTTTTTGAGTTTTCAGCATCACGTGCTTTTTTCTAGTAAATTTCTAATTTTCACAACATATTATCACCATCTTTTCACGCATTTTTAAACTATAAGAAATAACGTACTAGTATTTTAATTGCAGTTTTTAAAATGATCTTCAATTATTTATTGTTATATATATTTTTAAAGGTATTTTTAAGAAACTCTTATATCCTTTTCAGTTTCTAAACTACTGTTAAAAAAAAAAAAAAAAAAAAAAAAAATCCACTAGCATTTGAAAAGGCCTGTTTAATACAGTAAATGTAAGTTTCAGACTGAAAAATTCTAAATATCATTCATTTTAAATTTTGGGGATTTGAAAAACATTTCTGTAGATTTCTTTTAATATATATATATATCATGTGAGTTTGCGTAAAAATATGTTATTGGAAGGAACTTAAAAACAATTATACTATTTTCAAAATTATAAGGCTCTGGAAAAAAAAATATAAAGTCGCAAAATGTATTAACAAAAAACGTATAAAACTTAATTAAACACGAAGAATTTAATATCTTTCTTTCATAGAAATAAAATTAAAAAACATAAACATAGGTTATGAAAATATGTAAATTATAATTAAATCATTAAATGACAATTTAGGAATCTGATGAGACTTCATCCTGGCAATAAATATAAGGTCGAGTAAATGAAAATATAAAGTTAATATCCAACAAATTAATATTTATTTTCAATGACCGCATTCGATTGGTCATCATTGCAGCAAGTCGAGATAAAGCTTCTTTTTTGATATTTTTCCAAGCATTCCTTATTGCATTGATGAGTTCACCTTTCCCTCAATACTGTCGCATGTCCTTAAAAACAGATTGAACAAATGTACCCCAAATACTTCCCATTGAGTTTATATGTGGTCTCCAGGATTGTCAATCAAGCAGACGGACCTCATTTGATAAAAACCATGCTTTTGTTGAATGAGCATGACTGATGCTGGCTTTATTCTGATGAAACGTCCAACCTTCTGATGTAAGTAAAGAGGCTCTGGGAAGCAACGTACCGCCCAGCATATCTTGATGCTTTTCTGCATTCGTTTTAGTATCAATTACAGATTGGTAACATACCATTAGCAGCAAACGCTACCCGCAACATTACTAATCCTCCACCAAACTACCGCTTGGAAAAGCAAGATTTTATTTTATTTTTGCCATCATGCCAGTAGTTTTTCAAATCCTATAAAACAATATATTTTCATTTATCTCCATGTTAAATATATTTTTTTAGCAAAATGTAAGCGAGGTCATTTTTATTTCTTTAACAAGGATGGTTGAGGTTATAGTTTACGAACTGTGTCCTCGGGTTGGAACTTGAACATTGTGGACAGATAGGCTGGTACATAGTAGGCTTAAAGCATTAACTATTTCAGAAGATAATAGCACGCGCATCAAACAGTCAATTTTTAGTGTCTTCAAAGTACACTTGGTTTTCCTGGGGGCTTGCACTTACAATACTTTCAAGCATTAAAATATATATATATATATATATATATATAACCGTATTAGACCTACCGAAAGGAAAAAGCTGCACCTCTTATTCCATGCGTTTTCTTTTGAAGGATTCGTCTGAGTTCTACATCGGACAATTGTTTCTGCCTCGGCATCGTTGTCAATAGCACAGAGAAAGACTAAAATAATCCTAAATGCGTTGTTAGGTTGCCTTTTATATTTCATGCTTTCTTAGACAGTAGAAAATTTACACATCGCTCTAAAAATTCGAAGAACATATGCTTTATTCTATCAACAAATAAGACTAATATCTGATATGGTAATTAGTTCGATTAATTTAAATTAGGTTTTAATAAAAATGTATTATTATTAACAAATCATTAGCATACTTTATACATTTGTTACTTTCCCATCAGAAAAAAATTGCAAATCCTAATTTATTTGACTATTTAATCGGCCTTATAATTTTTTTACAAGGCCTTATGTAAGTCAAAAAGAAATGATGAAAATATTTTATCCATTATTATTATTTTTTTTAAATTATATATAGTTTTATTTTTAAACTTTATAAATGATTTCAATGTTTTATATTATTTCATTTGGGAAATAATAGTAAAGTTAAGGAATTTGCATTTTTTCATTTTACTGTTTGTGTATAGACTAGTGAATCTGAAACAAAGAATATTCTTGTATATATTTTATAAATAGTTTAGGAGTTCGTGATCAACCTCTTGAAATTATTTTGCTTAATGACATATCTGCAGATACAGTCGGAAACAAATGTGCCCGAACGCTAACAAAAATTCCTATATGAAAAAGTACACTTCCTACGGTTTGTTAAATAAATCCTTGTCAAATCCTGTTCTTAGCAGACTAAGAACATGATTCGACAAGGATTTATTTAACAAAACAGTATTAACTCTACTTTTTTTTATATAGGAATTTTTGCTAGTGTTCGGACACTTTAGTTACCGACTGCGCTTACCTTAAAAAAAATTCCAAATATATCTTCATATTAATTACGAAAATATTTATACCATAAAAAATTGTAGATAAAATTTTGTTATATCACCTAATATATATATATATATATATATATATATATATATATATATATATATATATATATATATAATTTTAAGGAATACATGCCTAATAGCAATCAATGCCTCATACTAATATCAAATAAACGCAGAAACAAAAATCGAATTAACTTTTATTAAAGAATAAAATAAGTACAGTCGGTCACAAAAGTGTCCGACCACTAGCAAAAATTCCTATGTAAAAAACGTACACTTCCTATGGTTTTGTTAAATAAATCCTTATTGAATCCTGTTCTTACACTGACTAAGAACAGGATTCTACAAAGATTTATTTAAAAAAAACCGTATGAAGTGTACTTTTTTTACATAGGAATTTTTGCTAATGTTCGGTTACTTTTTTTACTGACTGTATATGAAAAATTTTTAAGAAGTAGCTCATTTTATTCTAATATAAATCGTAATCCAAGAAAAAAACATTTATTCAGATTTTAAAAATAACTAGAATAACAAATAGAATTATATTGATAAGTTTTAAATTGCCATTCCGCTAAAAATGAAATGCAGTAATATTGATTGCAAAAGCTTTACAGTACCTGAAAAAAGTCTGGTTCAGTGATACTTTTAATAAGTTTCGTGTAATTTAATGTTCACTCAACGGATTACAAAGTGATAATGAAAAAAATATTAAATATTAAATAAAAAGCATTTTCTTATTCTTACAAAAATGAATAAACTATAACTGATTTACTCATGCCATGCTCACACATGAGTCACAAAAATCTCTTTAATAACAATAATAATAATAAGAAACTGTCAGAAAATCTCATAAATAACAGAAAACTTGCAAAACAATTCTCGGAACGAAATAATAACACGAGACTTCCTGATTCAATAAAAACAAACACATGTGTGATGAAGAAACTTGATGAAATAAGAAGGGCCATGTCGTTTTGTAATTTCAAATTCGATTGTCATTGTGAAGAGGAAACAATAATTGTTTTCCTTAAATAAATAAGGATCTAATGTCAGTTCGGATTTAATTTCAGTATGAATATCTTAATCCATTGAAAGGACAATCTGTTTCAATAGTCACACGAATGATTTTTCAGTTGGTTTTGAGACAGACCTAAATATAAATATCCATTGAATAAAAAGAGAGTGCCAATGTTCTCATAAATAATTTGTCGCGAAGTAAATCTATAACAGCACAATAGACAATTTATGTAGAATTATAAATACAATCTTTAATATAAATCACAATCTTCAGGCGTTAGATGGTTAAAGCAGCCATAAAAAAAAAAAAAAAAAAAATCGGAAAATTATTTTACAAAATAATATTAACAATAATAATAACGTGAAAAATATACTCCTTCATAGATCGAGACACTATATCCAACTCTAGTTATTTCGCCAAATCTGTTTCGCATTAAAAAACTAATTAGTTGAAACCATTATTATTATTATTATTATTATTATTTTATGGTAAACCTAAAGGAGGGATGAAAAATTGAATTACGTTTAAATTACGTCATACGATATCATTAAATTTTGTCAGGTTACCTCACAATTTTTATTGACAGGAGTATTAAAAAATAGTTTCAACTATTGCGTAGTTTAACGGAAAACAATCCCCCCACCCCCCCATTAAGCCGAAAATGCAATCGGAAAATGATTTAAATTGTTCTTTTATATATATATATATATATATATATATATATATATATATATATATTATTTAATTCTCATTTGGTGAATGTAGGAGGAAAGATTTATGGTTTGTATTATTGAAACAATAAATTATACGAAATTACGGATTAATGATAAAGGAAGAATAAATAAATTTGCTTTAAAATAGATTAAATAAGTTGAACGAAAATATATTAGATTCTTTTAGAATAAACGATACATAGCGTTTGCTTAAATTTTAAATAAATAAAATGTAATTTTAGATTATTAATATTATCTTGTTAAATCAAAGATATCTGGTGTTTTCAACATTACAAAGTGTGCAACATTAAAGCGACAATATATCCTTCTTTATTCTTTTTGCATTATTCATATTATATATATATTGTTTTTTCTATTCTTTATTTCGTGAACTTATATATATATATATATATCCTTATGCATATATCACGTGGGTGTGAGTGAAAATATATTAGTGGAAGGTACTTAGAAATAATTACGATATTTTTAATTATATGTGTACGTAAAATAAACAAATAAATAAATAAAATAATAATAATAAAAATATATTATCTATTCGAAAATGTTCAATAATTATTCATGTTTTTTTTATTTTATTTTATTTTATTTTATTTTTTTTATATATATATATATATATATATATATATAGATTTATTTGTTTTATTTTATCCTTTTTGGAAAACGCTACTAAAGATAAAGTAACAGAAAATGTTCATTTTTACATCTATTTTGTTCTTTGTGTATAGATTAACGAATCTGAAAAAGAAAAAAAAATGTTGTTGTACTATTTTATAAGTAGTTTAGAAACTCGTGGTGCACTTCTTGAAATGCCTTTGCTTATGATTTATCTGCAGATATTTGCTTTACAAAAATGTCAAATTAATATGTGAATATTAATTACGCAAATTTTTATACAAAGTAAAACTGTAGTTTATTAGATATTCTCCAGTATGATATTAAACTTTTTTTTTTTTTTTTTTTTTTTTTTGGAAAATAATTCTGTTACCAATCTCAAATGCAGGAAAATAAACAAATCAACTATAATTAAGGAATAAATAATAATAATAATAATAATAATAATAATAATAATAATAATAATAAAATTGTACACTAAAAATGCATAAATATGACTCACTTTTTGCTATTCTAAATCTTAATATGTCGTGAAAATACGGGCTAGGACCCCTTAAAAGACCCTCATGGAAAGCATTAAAAGACCCTTAGGACTAAAACCCTAGTGCAGCTCGGCTATAGTAGAGCATCACACACAACCCTAAATACCAATTTTTGAAAAATAATTTATTCAGATTTAAAAAAGAACTAGAATGACTAATCTTGGAATTATATTTCTAATGCCTAAAATGGTATTTCCCTAAAAACATAATGCAGTAATATTAATTGCAGAAATTTACAGTACCTGAAAAAAATCTCGCTGATACTTTTAATAAGTTTCGTATAGTTTAATATTTTCTCAAAGAATGGCAAAGTGGTAAAGAAAGATTGTTAAGTTTCCAATTAAAAGCATTTTGTGATTCTTAAAATATTCAAGACTAAAATATAACTGCTTTACGCATGACATGAAAACACATCAATTACAAATACCTTTAATGATAACAATATGAAGATGTACTGTATTCAAATGTCATAAATACCGGAAAACTTGCAAAAAAAAAAAAAAATAAAATAAAATAAAATAAATAAATAAAAATAAAATAAATCTCGGGTCGAAATAATAGCGCAGGGCCTTCGTGTTTCATTAAAAGCAAACATGTGTGCAACATCAAAGCGGAATTTTTAATTCTTTTTGTATGTTATAAATATTCTTTCTTCTATTCTTCATTTTGTGATTTTAATTAAATAGAAAACTTTGAATTCAAAACAAAACATAAATTTCAATGCATTCTGCGTACTGGATAATTAAAATGTTATCATGAGCAATTTTAAGTTAAATTAATTTTAGACGTAATTTCTATTTGAGTTCAATATTAAATATTCGCATTTTGATTTTTTTTTCAAAGGATATAGACCGTATTGAAATGGCACTTTTAAGAAATAAAATTTACTTTATAGATGCATCATTAACTGAGAAAAAAAAAATACCGAATTCCTCACTGTAAATACAAGTGTCTGAAATTCATACACAATTGTGTCTGAAACGGGTGTTCAATTTTAAAATGCAAAAAAGTGTCTTAAAAGGCACATCGTTTCACACTCGAAACGTCTGAAATTCCGCCATGTTTGATCCTGTCTACAGTGAATATTTTTCATAAATAAATAAATAAAAATATGCGTTTTATACTGTTTACCTGTGAAAAATAGATTTTAGAATCTCCTAGAGCATAAAAAAAATATATTAATAATTTTTACAAAAATATTCCCCGTTGCCCCCACCAGGAATCAAACTGAGAACCAACAGATTCAAAGTCGAGCGTCTTCCCAATCAAGCCATCGATGCTCACGCTGTAATCTCCTTGTATAATGAAATATATTATAGTATCCGTAAAAGAAATCGAAGTTTTATGTTTTTGCAATAAAACTGTTCATAAGAAGTAAAGCTTAATACATATTATCTTAAACTTCACGTGTAGATGTTTAGAGTTTTTTTTTTTTTTTTTTTTTTTTTTTTTTTTTTTTGTAAAATGCGTAATAAGTATGAAAAAATAGTAGCCTATGAATTTTAAACGATATATATATTTTTTTTTTAAACTGGTATTTGCAAGAAAACAAACTATACACACGAAACCAAAAAAAAAAAAAAAAAAAAAATGTACTTTTACATTTTGAAGTGTAGGGAAACATAAAATAATTTTTAAAACGCGAAAAAAAAAATCAATTATGCACAAATTGTTTAAGATTGTTTAGTTACGAATTCGCTTTCTTAGCTACAAGTTACATGCTTCGTTTATCTTAATATTTTTTTGATTAATTACATGTGAGAATTTTAAACAAAAATTAACTTTGTTTTTAATTTTTAACAGAATAAGATCCGTGTCTAAGTTTTTTAAATAAGTTAACTATTTATATTACATAAAATGTCAAATTTATTTGTTTTAAAAAATGTTGAAACAGGATATGCATGCTGCTTAAAGTAGATTCCACATGGAAAATTTGTTAAGTAATACAAATATCTGAATTTCTAAGTGTCTGAAATTTGTAATGTCTGAATTTTTAAGTGCCTAAATTGTAAAATGTTTGAAATTTTATGTGTATTAATATATTATATGTCTTAATTTCAGACATATCAGCCTTATTCAGACACTTATCTCAGCTCATTTATAAAAAAGACACTTACGTGTCTTAATTTAAGACAGCACATGCGTCTGAAATTTTGCATGCGTAAGTGTTTCAGACATTTATGTGTCTGAATTGACATGTCAGACACATTTCTGTCTGAATTTAAGACGCTTCTATTTACAGTGCTCTAGAATTAATAAGTGGCCATTTTCTAAATCCCTTAACTAGAAATATAGATTTCCAAGCTTTGCTCATAAGGCACGCCAATAAAATGAATAGACGAAACGCTCGAGAATTTCTAGCTTACACATATCTAGATGGTGAAACAATATTCTGAACATTCCGAACATTCTGAATCTTTTGTATTGCGAGAAATTCTTGCTTGATTTTCTAGAATTGGGCCATAAACCAAGATTATAGTTTTATTTTCATTGCGTTGAACGCCAACGCTTCTCTCGTACCTACTTTAAACATTTTAGGAAATGACATGCTGTTATTTCGACCCGTAAATATTCTTACGATTTTTTAGCAACTTTGTTTCCTTATAAAATATTTTACTAAACTGTTTTAATATCTTTTGACGCACTTTTAAATTATAACACAAAAGAAATAATTTAAAAATTACAGTGTGTAAAATGATCTTTTATTCTTTAGTGTTATTACTTTTTAACACTTTCCAACAAGGTTGAAAAGTGTTTATGCATTGCGTTTGTCTGTCTGTCTGTCTGTCCGCTCTCTGACTTCCGTAAATATTTATGGAATTTCTTGAAACTGATATATGTTATTCAAGTTCACTATCGGATGTTCCCTGTTGAAAATGCAGTTTATACCTCTATTGGTTTATGTACAGGGAACCCCTAAAATATTTCAAAGCATTGTGCTTTATGAGAGGCATTTCTATAAACCATATTTTCATATCCTTACTGTACACAAATCTTAATGAAATTGAAATATGTTATTCAGGTTCACTATCGGATGTTTCCTGTATAAAATGGAGTAAATACCACCACTGATTTGTGTACAGGGACACACAAAAGTATTACGAAAGCATTGTGTTCTATGAGAGGCTATAAACCATATTTCCATACCCTTACTGTACACAAATCTCAATGAAATTGAAATATGTTATTCAAGTTCACTATCGGATGTTTCCTGTATAAAATGGAGCAAATACCACCACTACAGGGGCACACAAAAGTATTCCAAAGCATTGCGTTTTATGAGAGATATTTCTATAAACTAAATTTTAATAACTTTACTTTGCACGAAGATTTATGAAATTGAAATGCGTTATTTATAAGCACAAAAAAAAAAAAAAATGCTTTGTATAGAATATAGCATGATTAGCATTAGATTTACAGGGTGACACAAAAATATTCAGTTATATAAAAAGCTAATAATAAATATTTGCTAAAAGTGTACTTTCGTTTACATTAAGCGTTTTTAACCCTTTCTAACATTTTTAACACTTCCCAACAAGGTTGAAAAGTGTTAATGACTTCGGTTTGTCGGTCTGTCTGTATGTCTGTCGGTCTGTCTGTCTCTCTGCGCTCTAATTCACGTAAATATTTGTGGAATTTCTTGAAACTGATATATGTTATTGAAGTTCACTATCGGATGTTCCCTGTTGAAAATGGAGTTTATACCTCTACAGGTTTGTGTACAGGGGCACCCGAAAGTATTTCAAAGCATTGTGTTCTATGAGAGGTATTTCTATAAATCATATTTTCATACCTTTACTGTACACATATCTAAATGAAATTGAAATATGTTATTCGAGTTCACTATTGGATTTTTTCTGTATAAAATGGATTACTCTGTTTTATATACAAGGACACTGAAAGTATTCAAAATCTCTCATAGAACGCAATGCTTTAGCATTGAGTTCTATGAGAGATATTTCTATAAATCAAATTTTAATAACTTTACTTTCCACGAAGATTTAGGATATTGAAATATGTTTTTTATATGCACAAAAGAATGCTTTGCATATAATATAGCATGATTAGCATTAGATTTACAGGGTGACACAAAAAATAAAAAATTGCTAGAATTGTACTATCGTTTACATTAAGCGTTTTTGACACTTTCTATCATTCTTTTAGTGTGAATATAATTTCAATTTGTGTATATGTCAGACTGTTCTTCTGTCCGTCTGTCTGTCTCTCTGCCTGTTTTTCTGCGCTCTAATTCTCGTAAATATTTATGGAATTGCTTTTAGCCGATATATTTTATTGAAGTTCACTATCGGATGTTTCCTATTGAAAATGGAATGGATACCTTTTCTGGTTTCTGTACAGGGACACCCAAAAGTATTCGAAAGCATTGTGTTCTATGAGAGGAGTTTCTATAAATCATATTTTAATGCCTTAATGTATAGAAACTTTAATGAAATTTTAATATGTTATTCAATTTCCTATCGGATGTTTCCTATGTAAAATAGAGTACATTTCTAACTGGTTTGTTTACAGGGGCACTTGAAAGTTCTCCAAAGCATTGTGTTGTTTGTGAGTTAATTTTATAAACCGAATTTTAGTAATTTTATTTTCCACAAAGCTTAATGCAATTGAAATATATTATTCGTATGCACAAAATAGTGTGCCTTCTATGTAAAAAAGTATGACTAGCATTAGATTTACAGGGCCACACAAAAATAATCAGTTACGTATTAAGAGGTATTAATAAAAATTTGCTGGAACTGCACTTTTGTTTACATGAGCGTTTTAACACTTTCTTATAATTTTAGTGGGAATATGATTTCAATTTGTGCATCTGTCTGTCCGATTGTCTACCTTTCTATCTGTTTGTCTCCGGCTCCTATCATCCGTGAATATTTTGAGAATTTTTTTAAAAATGATACACTCAAGTTCCCTATGGAATATTCCCTATTTAAAATGTCATTAATAGGTCCTGTACAACTAGTTTCTTTACAGGGACAACAACAACAACAAAAATAAAAAAAAGCGAATGTATTACGTTTTAGGACAGAATTTTTTAAAAGTTATATTTAAAAAACTTTCTACTACAAAAATCTTATGAACACTGACATATATTATTAATATTCTAAAATGTTGTTTTGTATAATTATGATATGATATAATTAACTTTCAGATTTGCAGGGCTACAGTAAAATATTCAGGGATTTTAAAAGCTGTAATTATAATCTAATGGCTGCGTTAAGCCTTTTTAACACTTTCCAAAATGCCTAAGAGTGATTTTAAAATCAATTAGTCTATCTGTATGTTTTTCAGTCCTTCTGTCTCTTGTGCGATAACGTAGGCAAAGAACATTAATAGTTTTTCGATACAACAATTGTGTACAGTTGGAAAGTGTTACTAATCAATGCGTACTGCATGATTTTTCTTTCTTGTTTAAGATATTTTAAAAAGTTTTTACATCCTTTACAATTCCTTAACTATTGTAAAGAAAAAATGTTTCATGAAAATCTGCAAATCTTCTGTTTATTTTGTTAAATATAAATTTTAGACTGGAAAATTGAAAATATATATAATTTTTTTATTCCAATGTTTTGGGGTTATGAGCAAACTTTCATAGATTTCATTTAGTCAAGGAAAAAATGTATATCATCTGAGCTAAAGTAAAAATATATTGGTCAATGGAACTTAAAAGTAAATACGGTATTTTCAAAATTATATGAGCATAATATATATATACATATATATATATTAAAAAATGTTTTGAAATTATTTGTAATTTTTCAAATTTTTTAGAAGATTCCAATGTTCTTTTTTCTTTTCTTTTCTTTTTTTTTTTTTTTTGTTGTTTCATTCCTTACATGAAATGCTGTTAAATTTACAAAAATGTGCATTTTTTTTCTGGTTGTACATAGACTAGTGAATCTAAAAAATGAATATTCGTGCGCATATTTAATAAATAATTTAGGAACTAGTGATGACCTTCTTGAAATGCTTTTGCATGATTATTTATCTGCAGTAATTGGCTTAGAAAAAATGTCAAAGACATGCGCATATTAAATATGAAGATGTTTATACAGAGGAAAACTGTACATAAACTTTTATTTGATCTGTTTTTGTGCAATAAAAAACATTTTTTTTTCGGATGAGTAGGGAGGGGATAAAATCCAAATACGAATCTCAAATTAATGTAAAAAGATAAACAAATTACATTTAATATTATTGAGAAATTTAAAACAAAAAATGTACACAAAAAAATATAATATATATAAATAGTAACCTATTTTATGCTATCCGAAATCATAATTTTAGAAAAAGTACTATATTCAGATTTAAAAAAAAACTAGAATAACTAATCTTAGAATTATATTCCTCGGTCTGTATGAAACTAGTTCTTAATCTTTTGTTAAAGAAATTTTAAAACAAGTTTATAATTAGTATTAATATTTCTTCTAATATTACAAACATTTTTCATAAACAGTTTTTAATACATTGTTTAGTAATTTATTATCACGCAAGATTAAATAATCTGGGGTGTCACTCACACGAAGTCCTCTGATCCTGAAATTTAATACTATAAATACAGGTTGGAGATTAAGAGGTAAGATAACGAGTACAGTTATGTAAACCTATGTTAAACAATTCAAATTTGGCTCCGGAAGAGTTTTATATGATAATAAATTCTGTTTTATATGATAATTAGTTCAACCCCCGTTTCATTAATGCACCTACATTTATATAGAATTTAATTTGGTTATTAAAAAATAATTCTGTTTTTAAAAAAAATAATTTATTAAAATTATTATTTAAAAAATTATATTTTATGATAATGCAGACGATTTCCATATTATAGAGGTAGTATAACACTATATATTCAAAAAAAAAAAAAGTTGAATTTATTCTCAATATTACAGTATTTTTTTTTTCTTTCTTTCTTTTTTTCTTTTGTTAAAAATGAAAAAAAAAATCGATAACTTTATTTTAAACTATCGCAGATCGATGTTTCAACCATTCTTTTTAAAGGTATTGGCGAGCTCTTTTGAAAGAAACCCATCATGAAAATTTACTCCCGTCGATGGTGGACTCCCCCCCCCCCCCAGAGGGGGAGGTGAGGCTCCTTCACACAGAAAAAAAATCCCAGTTGACTATCTCTATTACAAAAAATATATATTCGTTTCATTTGGTTTAGTGCAGTCTATAGATGTTAAACTCTACTTACCTGCAATTTCCCCCACAGAAGTAATGTATTTGAATATTTTGAGTGTCCCTGTACAGGAACCATTTGCTTCATCTTAACGAAAAGCTTACTGTAGCATCCCTATATGATACACATTTAGAATACCGAGATTGGAACTTCTGCTACTATTTGTTCTTGAGATATGCTGATAACAAACACACAGACCATTCGCTAAAAACATGATTTTCGTATTCAGGGGTCCTCAGACCATGTAAAAAAAAAAAAAAAAAAAGAAAAACTCACGTTCCAAAATTTGACCCTAAAACAATACATTCTCGACCCTATAGGTAAGAGAAAGTAAAAAAGTAAATATCAGAGATACATGAAATTTAAACTGCCTATTAAAGTGTACTTAAAGGAAATCTAATTTATAATAATCTGGTGTGTCAATCACACGACTTTCTCTTACACTGAAATTTAATACTTAAATACAATATTAAGAGGTAAGATAACGAGTACTGAGTTAAACAATTCAAATTAGGCTTCGGAAGAGTTTTATATGATAAGTAGTTCTGTGCGAGGTGTCCTACCGCCCCCCTCAAACCTCCGTTTCATTAATGCACCTACATTCATATAGAATTTAATTCGGTTATAAAATATATATCTGTTTTTACAAAATAATTTATTAAAATTATTATTTAAAAAGTTATATTTTGTGATAATACAGACGATTTCCATATTAGAGAAGTAGTATAACACTAAATACTTCCCCCCTTCCCCCCCCCCAAAAAAAAAAAGTTGAATTTATTCTCAATATTACATTTTTTTTTTTTTTTTTTTATGAAAAGATCGATAACTTTATTACTTTCTCTTACCCATAAGGTAGAGAAAGTATTGTTTTCGGGTCAAATTTTCGAACGCGAGATTTTGTTATATTTACACGTTTTGAGGTCCCCTGAATACGAAATCATGTTTTTAGCAAATGGTCTGTGTGTCTGTGTGTGTGTCTGTCTGTTATCAGCATATCTCAAAAACAAATTATGGCAGAAAGTTCAAACTTGGTATTCTAAATGTGTATGATATAGGGATGCTACAGTAAGCTTTTCGTTAAGATCAAGCAAATGGTTCGTGTACAGGGACAATCAAGAGAATTCTAATACATTACGTCTATGGGGAAAATTGCAGGTAAGTAGAGTTTAACGTCTATAGACTGCACTAAACCAAATGAAACGAACATATATTTTTTGTAATAGAGATAGTTAACTGGGAAAAAAATTTTGTGTATGTAGGAGCCTCGCCTCCCCCCCTGGGGGGGAAGTCCCCCCTCGAGGGGAGTAAATTTTCATGATGGGTATCATTCAAAAGAGCTTGCGAATACCTTTAAAACGAATGGTTGAACTATAAATCTGTGATAATTTAAAACAAAGTTATAGATTTTTTTTTTAATTTTAACGAAAAAAAAAACTTTGAAAAAAAAATCGTTTTTTTTTTTTTTTTTTTTTTTTTTTTTTTTTTTAATATTGAGAGTAAAATGAACTTTTTTGGATATTTAGTGTTACACTACCTCTCTAATATGGAAATCGTCTGCATTATCATAAAAAATAATTTTTTTAAATAATAATTTTAATAAATTATTTTTTAAAAACAGGGAGCCCCCCTCACACAGAACTAATTATCGTATAAAACTCTTCTGAAGCCTAATTTGAATTGTTTAGCATAGGTTTACATGACAGTTCTCGTTATCTTACCTCTTAATCTGCAACCTGTATTTATAGTATTAAATTTCAGGGTAAGAGAAAGTCGTGTGAGTGACACACCAGATTATTTTAAATTATCGCAGATCTATGGTTCAACCATTCTTTTTAAAGTTATTGGCGAGATCTTTTTAAAAAACCCATCATGAAAATTTTTACCCTCTCGAGGGGGGGGGGCGGCGAGGCTCCTACATACACAAAACTTTTCTTCTAAGTTGACTATCTGTATTATAATATATATATATATTCGTTTCATTTGGCTTAGGTCTATAGATGTTAAACTCTACTTATCTGCAATTTCCCCCATAGACGTAATGTATTTGAATACTTTTGAATGTCCATGTACGCGAACCATTTGCTTCATCTCAACGAAAAGATTACTGTAGCATCCTTATATGATACACATTTAGAATACCGAGTTTGGAATTTCTGCTACTATTTGTTCTTGAGATATGCTGATAAGAGACACACCAGGCATCCACACAGACAGACACACAGACTATTCGCTAAAAACATGATTTTCGTATTCAGGGGACCTCAGAACATAAAATTGCAATAAATGAAAGAAAATTTTATTATTAATTATTGCTATTTACCCCCGATAATATTTATTTTCTAAAATGTTACTTCTTCCATTTAAAAAAATATATTAATAGTAATAAGGAGAATACTAATAAAAATAGTAATAGAAAATATAATAAATGTAATACAAATTTAGATATTTGTTAAAAAATACGTTACATATTTATACGATTGGAATACTTTGGAATTTCAGGCATCCACACAGACAGACACACAGACCATTCGCTAAAAACATGATTATCGTATTGAGGGGACCTCAGAACATGTAAATATAACAAAAACTCACGTTTGAAAATTTGACCTTAAAACAATACTTTCTCGAACCTATGGGAAAGAGAAAGTAAAAAGAAAAAAAAAAAGTAAATATTTATAACTAAAGATAAGAAATAAAGATTCATAAAATGAATATTTTAAAATTTAAATTTATTGTTTTAAATAGTAGTTTTATTTATCTCTGATTAATTAGTTTGAGACATTTTTTTCCCTTTAAGGTGTGGCATATCTTGCGTCTTAAATTAAACAAAAACAAAAAAAAAAAACCTCAAGTTTTATAGCATGTATATAACCATATTAAATTGCAATAAATGAAAAGAAATTTTATTATTAATTATTGCTATTTACCCCCGTTAATATTTATTTTCTAAAATGTTACTTCTTCCATTTAAAAAAATATATTAATAGTAATAAGGAAAATAGTAATAGAAATAGCAATAGAAAAATATAATAAATGTAATACAAACTTAGATATTTGTTAAAAAATACGTTACATATTTGTACGATTGTCTTTTTTTTTTTTTTTTTTTTTTTTTAATACTTATATGTAATTCCAGAAAGCATATATTTATTAAAATTTAGATCTCTTAATTGTTAGATTTTTAGAATTATAGTCTACGAGAGCGGTCACCAACGTTTTTCGAGTTTACGGACCCAATTTAAATTCCCAATTTCAAGTACCACGGACAAATAAATTCATAATTTTAATTCCCATGAACCACTAATTAAAAAAAAAAAAAAGTAAATATCAGGTGTAAGAGAAAGTTCTGTTGTTTTTGAACACGTGCAATGCGTTGTCATTTATCGACTGAAACCAGTTTAAACAGTTAGGTTACAGTATGATTGATGATTTACACTCATATTTTTGAATTTTAGTCGGTTTTTGAAACTTGTAGAATGCAGTATAAAAAAATTAATTTGTCGTGGTTGAATTCCTATTTCTACCTTGACAAACAGGACATTTCTAATTAATAATAATAATTATTTTTTAGCAGACTTTGTCAGTTTCACTGGTCACTATTTTTAAGTAAATATTTTAAAATGAATAACTAACTAACTAAAAATAATAATTATTATCATTTAAAAAAATAATTTTATAAATAATAACTTGTAAATCCACTGAAATCGCTCAAAACTTCATTTCAGATACTATCACGATTATATATAGACTATGATTAAACATGAGGCTTACTATGAAAGAATGATAAAATAGTATAGTAACAGATGCTAATGATGTTACACGACTCTAATAAAAAAAAAAAAAAAAAAAAAAAAAGAATTAATTAAATTAAATGTAAGAAAATGAAATAGAAAAATTAACGTATTAAATAATAATAATAATAATAATAATAATTAATTAATTATTTTATTAAAAATCGCAAAATGGCACATGTTTGCATGGCCCGTACTATTCTACTGTTATAGATTAGTAAAAATATTTATTTTTATTCGAAATATTTTTATGGCATAATACTATATATATGTTATGATGATTATATATATATACATTATCTACCAATAAGTATTTGGACACTTTCGAATTTAAGCGTTTTGTTAAATATCTAGAAAATATCTGAAGGGATTATTTGAAACTTTGATAGTTTATTATACCTTATACATTTCAGCAAAAAAATGTGTGCTGAAGAGGAAAAGGGGACCAAAAAAAAAAAAATGTTTTAGATTACCCTGTAAAATGTAATATATATATATATAGATAGATAGATAGATAGATATTTGTACTGATATGTATAAAGGATTCAAGTCCATATTCTTGATTTTTCAGGAGACGAAAAATAAAGTTAAACTAACTAAAAACTAATTAGCAGAATCGATTAGGAAAAAGGGATTGTGTTAGTTTATACGCTTTATACCATTCAGTGATTGTCAATCTTCATTTAGTAAAGGGAAAAAGATGAATTAAATATTTCATACCAAAGGTTAATGCTAAATATCTGACTTGAATCTTTTTTTACCAATGGATTTTCTCAAAGGCTAAATGACATGGATTTAAATCCTTTATAGCAGCCGATAGAGGATATTTTTCTGAGTCTGACTATGTACTAAACTCAAAATCGACTTTTTTGGACTTAAATCCTTTATACCTAACAGTACATATATTTTATAAGACTTCCACATTTATTCATGGAGACATAACTGTTTAAAAAAATTGCAAATAAAATTCAACTTTTTAAAATATAACACGTAGGGTATTAAACCCAGTGCAAACATATAAAATGAATAAATAAATAAATAAATAAATAAATAAATAAAATGACTTACTACATTAAACACAGCATTCTTCAATCAGAATACAAAAAGTTTCAATATATTACGAAATACGAGCATTTTTACTAAATAATTTTTAGCTAAGCATGAGCTAGTTTCTAAAAAAAATCATTTGCATAATTAAATAGCCACAAATATTGAACAATTTACATAAAAACCCCAACTAAGCATCCGGTAAATTAAAAAATACATATGGAAAATTGACGAACAGAATTCAAGTTCTCTCAAATTAAGAGCTAAACTATAAGGGGTTTTACTCCCTTTTTTATTTTGATTCAGTCAATGCCCAATCGTAATGGAGTTTTTATTGATTGTAAATAAATATTGATTAAAAGCCCCTATCATCACCCCCTCTTTTTTCCCCTTATCTTTTTTGAGAAGAATTGAAATTTTGTTCATTCTATCTCTCATAACTTTTTTAATTTACGCGATATACGTTTGAGTTTTTCATATAAATTGCTTAATGCTTTTGGCTATTAAATTATGCAAGTAAACCTTTAAAAAAACTAGCGCCCGCGCAGTTAAAAATTAATTAGTAAAAGTGTTCAAATTTTATAAGATATTTATTTTATTTTTTTAATTCTGATTGCAGTACGCTGTGTCTAAAGTAGTGTACCAAATATCCTATAAATGATTTTGCAATGGCTTTGCACTGGCATTGCATTTATAGTTTTGTACTCTCTTAAAAATCCGTTATATCTCCTTGAATATGCGTGATATCCTCATAAAAATTTATACGGGTAATGAGAAAAATCTTCATAATCACATGGTGCAGACAAAACGCTTTTTTTTTTTTTTTCTTTTTTTTTTTTTCAGGAGGATCTAAAAAATTCTTATTTTTGCTTATTGTTTTTACTGGTTTTATTTTCCCCCTCAGGACATATCTTTACCTCATATTTATATGAGGTATAACACGTTCTTTACGCTACCAACCTTTCAAGATGATTCCTAAATATCGTCTCTAGATATTTCCCAAAACGTCTAAACTCTAAAGTGTCGGACTACTTGTTGGCAGATTATATATATATATATATATATATATATATAATCAACATTTTACCTAATTTTAAAGCTAATATGAAATCAGGTTTACTAAAATTTTTAACCTATGGAAGTTTAAATTTTTGTCAATTTTATTTCAAATTCATTATTTATGTGTAAAAAAACACGTTTCCTTTTATGTCACGATAAAAAAAAGTGAAATTGTAAACATTTGATTTTATGACTATAAACTGGCCATTTTTTGTTTGTTTGTTTGTTTGTTTATCTAAAGATATTAAGATGATTTGAGTTTATATCATTTTAATTACAATGAGTTAACATTGTCGCAGAACTCATACGAATATGTGTTTAAAAAGTATCTGCATCGTTGGTTTATGAAGAAGAAAACTTTGTTGAATTAATAGTGGTATGAGATCTACGTCACTATTGTATTTCTGTAATTAATTATCAATACAAAAAACCCTTAACGGGTTAAAAGTTTGTGACGCAGCACTGCACTTTATGGCTATAAGAATTAGAAATACGGGTCTTAAAAATAATGATATCAAATTTTCAGTGACGCTTTGCTATTAATTAAAAAATACAGAGATTTTCTTATTTGAATTTGTTTTTTTCTTCTATTTATTTTTACAGTGTAAACGTTATTCTCAACATAAAATAATATATAACATTTACTTACCGATACCTTTTCATTCACATCTCTTATAATATCAAAATATGTGTTTTAAAAGAAATGATATGAAATTCCAGCAACGCAGTGATGTTACACTAAATGATTTGTTTTTAAATTCCACTGCAATTATTTTGTTTTGCATATTAAAGTATATTTGCACATCGAAATATTGCTTTTTATTTTCAAATACGCAGTCAAATATATCACTTTCATTAAGTTTATATTATGTACTGAAATGTATTTATTTCAATGAATTATTTTATCTTTTGCGTCACGCCATCCAAAACTACAACTAAAAATTTCGCAATTTTTTTTTTTTTTTTTTTTTTTCAGCACACTATCTATTTGCATGCTTTTTCAATTAATTTGGATAAGATGGCACAAAATAAACATTTCCATAAATTTTACTTACAGTTTTGGATAGCGTGACGCAAAAGATAAAATAATTCATTGAAATAAATACATTTCAGTACATAATATAAACTTAATGAAAGTGATATATTTGACTGCGTATTTGAAAATTAAAAGCAATATTTCGATGTGCAAATATACTTTAATATGCAAAACAAAATAATTGCAGTGGAATTTAAAAACAAATCATTTAGTGTAACATCACTGCGTTGCTGGAATTTCATATCATTTCTTTTAAAACACATATTTTGATATTATAAGAGATGTGAATGAAAAGGTATCGGTAAGTAAATGTTATATATTATTTTATGTTGAGAATAACGTTTACACTGTAAAAATAAATAGAAGAAAAAAACAAATTCAAATAAGAAAATCTCTGTATTTTTTAATTAATAGCAAAGCGTCTTGATATCATTATTTTTAAGACCCGTATTTCTAATTCTTATAGCCATAAAGTGCAGTGCTGCGTCACAAACTTTTAACCCGTTAAGGGTTTTTTGTATTGATACCATTACTTTTTAGGGGTTAATGATTAAAATGTAAAATTAAAGGAGCATGGCAATGAGTTTGTAACCCTTAAAAAGTGCAGTTTCATAGTTCATACCACATTAAATTTTACCTCGAACAAAATAACAAACTAAATGAAATTTTAAAAATTTATGAAAAGTGATAAATAAAAAACTTTAAGAAAGAATATTTGTTGTGTGGTGGAAACACGCAACATTACAAATTCATAATATAGTTTATTTTAAAAATAATAAACAATTTCTACAAAAAAAAAAAAAAAAAAAAAAAAAAGAGACAGAGAGAGTTTTATTTTATTTAATATTCAATTTCTTTGGTTCAACGGTTCATCTGTTTCTTAAATAGTTCAACAGAATATTTAAAATAAATGTTCAAAAAATAATTTGTGTACGAAAGTTTTTGTAAAAAAGTGTTATGAATAAGTTTTTAAAGAGCTCCATTCACCGCATAGATTTTGGTTAGATAAAAAAAAATTAAACACAAGTTTTTAAATGGTCCAATTGAATGAACAAAATATTAATATTTTGTTATATATTTATGTGGAGATGTTTAAAGTAAAATGTTGTAAGGATTTGACAGTAATTTTCCAAAATACCTAACACCACGGGGGTGGGGATCAGATCCTCCTTTGGAAACTCTGATAATTCTAAAAAAGATGCTTAATCAATCTGAGGGAGATTTTGTTTGATTTAAAATTAATTCAGATGGGGAAAATAGGAGGGGGGCAATCAGTTAGACCACTTTGAAATTTTAATCGGGAAAACGTTTTTTAGAAAATGTTTTGTTGAATGTAGTTTTATTCCTATCTGGTTAAATATACTGTACGTAGTTCCCACATTCTTCCTGGATAGAATTCCTGAAAATTTTCTAAAACATGGTGAAGGGATTTCGGACATTGCCTCATTTTCTAAAATTGGGTTATGGGGGTAAAAAGTATACTAAGAGATCTAACATTAAAATTTTAACTGATAAGGGTTTTTTAGCACTTCGAGAAATCTTCTAGCTGCAATCACTTCAACGATACTTTTTTAAGGTTGGTTGGTAGTAGGTTTTAAGGCCAACTGACTACGCTAGGGTCCTAGGCATATAGGTAGAATGGCCTCCATGAGGTCTTTCTAAGGGGTCGAGGCCCGTATTTAAGCGAGTTTCGGAGAAAAACACGGAAGGAACGGCTAAGTCAAAGAGTGCGGGATGGGATCGAATCCGGCACCTCTCATCCACTGCTCGGCCGCTGGTGGGGCATTTTTAAGGAACTTATAATTTTTTTTTTTTCTAAAAGTCCCATCTTCCTCCCGAAATCTATCGGAAACGACTCGAAATTTTTGAAAATTGTAAGAAACGTGCAAATTGAATATGAGTCTGTAAGTAAGAACTTTAAACGAGCTCTTAACCCCCCTAATTCCCCTCCAAATTTTACTGTTTTCTTTCTAAGGTTCCCCCTATCGTAATACAGCTTCAATTTCTTCGTCTTCCTTTTTTTTTTTTCTTTTTTAAGAAGTTGTTTATGCTTATAGAAGACATTTTCGACAAACTGAAAAAAGCAATGCATTTGTTTAAAATTTCAAAGATGCGCTTTTCGCTGGTCCCTGTTTTCGAAATTTCCAAAATTTTTTTCAAAATTTCCAAACAAAACAATGATCTTTCAAACTGATTAAGCCCCCCCCCTCTTTTTTTTTTAGGTTTTTAGAATTTCCAAGGTGTTTTCGAGACCCGGGGGGGAAGACTTTAAACGAAAAATTTTCTTTCATATTTTTCTAACTACTAATAATTATAGAGAAAAACATTTTTTATTAAAATGTTGTTTTGAAAAGGTCTTTCCATCAAAGTAACATATTTCCCCCTTCCCCCAATTTTCACATTTGCAAAATTAAAATTTGCCCATGTCTGACACCTTGTGCCACCCCCACCCCCTTCCCCCACCATACATATTTGCTTTTTTCTTAACTAAACAAAATCCCGTAAAATCGTTGAAGACGTGTTTTACAGTTTTTAGAAATTCCGAAAATTACTGGATATAGAAAAACAAATTGAATAATTCGTATTCGACACTGTTTTTCAAGATTTTGTATGAACTTCAGAAACACGCTTTTCTAAAATCGATTAACCAGGGAAATCCTAGCGGTACCGTTTGGTAGAGCAATCACTATTTCAAAAATACCCATTTTGTGGGGGGAAAAACCTGATGTTCTGAAGGCAATAAACATATACTAAGGGAAGGCAATAAACTGCAATATCTGAATAAAGGCAATAAACAAAATTTGCAAAATAATACAAAATTTGAAATGTATTATTAATTTCTAATTTAAAGGTTGCAAATGCATGGTAACTTCATTTTATATCAATATTATATGTAAGAAATAAGTCTGTACAAGTGAAGGAGGATTTTTTTTTTTTCTTTTTTTCTAGAGTAGCTTTTTTCGTTATATTCATGCCTGCTCTCTACTGTTAAATTTAAGAAAGAAATAATAATTATTTTTGAAGTATAGATTTGATTTAAAAGAGAAAAATAAATAAAAATAGAAAAATCTTTAAAATGTGAAACTTTTATACAGGTAAATAGTTAAGTATTATAGTTTTTTACTGGAAAATTAATGAACAAAGTAATTTATAAAATAATACACTGCATAATTCTTAATTATTTTACCAGTATGCTTTGTAGAAATGTATTATTTCGTAAAATTAAGTATCACAATGCGAAAAACAAAATTAATTAATTAATATTTTTAAAAATATATTATGGGTTTAAATTAAAGTCAAATAAAGATGTATTTTACTTCATTTTATTTCGTTACTTATTTTACTAATTTTAATTCTGTTTTCAGAGTTTTTCCAATGCATTTAAGTGTTTGGTAACCGAGTTTTTTTTTTTTTTTTTATTTCATTACAATATTATTTTATAAAATTAAAAAATAATAATAATAACAGAAAACATGAAATTTTAGATTTGGATTTGATATATTATAATTATTACAATCTTTGTAAAATATTTCATTTACTTACTATATTATAGAAATTTAATGAGCAAATTAATCAATTAATTATTATTATTATTATTATTATTATTATTATTTTCAGGCTTTTTTCTATCTATAGTTTAAGTGATTTATCACTTAGTTTTTAAAAAAAAAATTACAAATATTTGCATATGATTATGATATTATCTATCATTTTTATGAAAGTAAAGAAAAAGGTTTTTGTTGTTGCAATCACTTTTAAAAATAAAACCAATTTTGAAAGTTAACAACGTACCAACTTGAAAACAATGGAATTGAATGAATATTTTTGATAAAAAAAAATATTATATAAAATACAAATCTCTAAATAACTAACTTATTTAATATATATATTAAAGAAAGAAAAATATTTTATTTTGTAAGTTTGTTTTTGACACTAACTGCCGATAGATGGAGAGAGAGATTGAGAGATTGAATATTGCAAATGGAAACGAAGACTGTATACGTCCGCGAACATTCCAAACCAGATTACATTCTTTTCTTTTGAGCGATGCGAAAGCAAATAGTGTAATCCGCGAGGTAATATAGTTCTATTTTTAAAGTGAAATATAAAAAAAACAAGAGTTTTTTGGGAAAAACGGAGAACGTCATGCTTCTCAGACAAAATAAATTAATATCATATATCAATTTTATAAAATTTCTTCGAGCCGTTTTCGAGAAAAAAAACTCACACGAAACACATTTTTCCTGTGAAGTCTTAAATTGCAACTCCAGATCTCAAAATATATACAATGTTGAAGTGTGAAACTTTCAGGATAGCATCATGCAGACGATAAAAGATTATTCTGAAAACATTAGATCAAAATATCTCCTATTTACTGAGATATTAAATGTCGGCGTTTCCAAATTTCTTTGATGTAAAACTAGCTGTATAATAGAGTGTCGCTGCTAAGCTTTGTTTGAGCTTTGCTGCGTCACTCAAAACACTGCCGTTTTTTATGATAAAAATATAAATTAAATAGTCATCTCGGTCTCTTTAGATTATTACCCCTATTTTGGCAAAGTTTGGTTTATTTCTGTGTTCAAGGTTTTTGAAGAGTCATATATAAAGGAACATAAAATTTGTGTAATGTTTAAATTATTTCATCGATTTTTATTATTAGTGCTAGAGGCCTATTTCAGTCGGTACAGTTGTCGAATTTTTATACGTTACTCTTAATAGTGCTAAGGGCCTATTTCAGTCGGTTTATTGAATGGGGATTTATTGAATGAAGTCCCCCCAAGGCACAACTTTGACATGAGTCCCCCCCAAGGTACCCCTATTTCAGTCAGTACAGCTTTGTCGAATTTTTATACGTCATTCTTAATAGTGCTAAGGGCCTATTTCAGTCGGTTTATTGAATGGGGATTTATTGAATGAAGTCCCCCCAAGGCACAACTTTGACATGAATCCCCCCCCCCAGGCACAACTTTGACATGAGTCCCCCCCAAGGCCCAACTTTGACATGAGTCCCCCCCCAGGCCCAACTTTGACATGAGTCCCCTCAAGGCCCAACTTTGACATGAGTCCCCCCCAAGGTACAACTTTGACATGAGTCCCTTCCCCCCAAGGCACACCTTTGACATGAGTCCCCCCCAAGGCACACCTCCCCCTCATTGGGAAAAAGAGAAAAAACGTTGTTTTGCGGCTATAAGACAGTTTGTGTTACAGTATCTGCAGCTGAAACACATTGGTTTGATTTAATGAAAACTTTATCATGGAATTTAGATCGTCACGAATTAACTAAAGAAGAATTTGTCGATATTAACAAGTTTAGCAGTAGGCCTCTGGCACTAAATTAAAATCTGTCAATGTCAGATTTTCATGTTTTAAATAATGAAATAATGTCGTGTCTGTATAATTCTTTTTATTATTATTTTTTATTATTATTATTACATTTTACTTTATTTTTCTTCAAATATTTAAAAATAATTTAAGATAAGAAAATGTGTAACAAAGAAATAAACTTTCTCTGATCTAAAGCGATAACAATAATTCAGTTCTTAATAAAATGTTAGGAAAAAAAAAAAGTCTATTAAAAAAAAAAAAATAGCGAAGATGTTTTGTTTAATAGTTTTTGAAAATGTTAAGAAAATCCTTTCTTAAAAGCTTTTAGAAAAATCAATCACTTAAAACACTTTAGAATTGTATCTACTAAACTATCAATCAATAATGGCATTAAGAGAGCATTTTTTAAACTTTCGAATGAATTCTGTTATAACAAACAATTAAAATTTAAAGCAGACAAATTTTTGAACTAAACATTAGTATTTCTTGGCAGAACTCCCAAACGTATAAGCTGTTATTATCTAAAGATATTACTTTTTAAGTGCAGGGTGAATGACATAAATTGTAACTAGTTCATTCTTAGATATTTTTGAACATTTTAATAAGAACATTTGAATTTGAAGATTAATAAGCCTTAAACATTTAAATAAGAAGATTTCAAACATTTGTCTCCATAACGTATTTATTATACATAGATATATAGAAATATAAATATAGAAATTATACACATATATATTTAATCTCGATATGTAATTGTGTTTAATTTTTAAAAAGCTATTTTAAACTTTTGTTCATATGCATTACAAAATATCACTTTAAAATTTTATGTTATACAACAGCAGAGTTAATTTTCATACAGCTATTAAAAAAAAAAAAAAAAAAAAAAAAAAGAAGACGAAGAAGGAGAAGAATAGAACAATAGCACTGGGTTATGCTATGCATTTATAAATAAATATATATGTATATATTTACAATAAAATACGCCTTACTTACAGTGATGCTTGATAACTGACGTTGTGTTATAAAGAATGGGAATTTAAAAAATAAAGTATATGCAGCGCACAAACACGTATAGTGTAACCACGTTTCCTACGCCTACCAGTGAGGACGAGTCGAAAATCTTGGAGGGTTTCCAAGTTGACCAACAGGTTTGAGTTTAGTAAACAACCAGTCATTCGGTATTCCCTTATCGCTTATTTTCTCTCAACGAAAAGCTTGTCTCCCCTATTTTACTAGTGGACTCATTGAATCCGCACTTGCGCAGATGCTTCCATGGTCGCAAGAAATGTAGTTAAAGAGTAATATTTGTTTTAGGTCAATCAAGCGTTAATCTTAATCAGTTAAAAACATAGAGACATTATAGAACCACGATAGTCGCAACGCAATGAAGATGGTTCTTTTAAGGAGAACGGGGGGGGGGGGGCACATTGAATACTCTCGACTGTGTAGTTGGGACAACAACAAGTAGTTTTGCGCATATAATATAATCATGTATCAATATAAATTTTCAAAGTTTTTAAGTTCAATTCTGTTTAAAAATTGATAATATTTTTGTTAGAAATTATTAAATTTTTTTCTATGAGAAAATTTTTTAAAATTAATTTTATTTTTATATTTTATTTTACTTTTAAATTGCTTTAAAAAATGTAAATATGCATTAAAGTGTTATGAAGAAAGGTAAAGAATGAGGTTACATGCTTAATCCATGAATCTTTTGAGTTGCACATTTTTGTTTAATGGATGTTATTAGATTATTATTTAAAAAAGAACAGTTGTCACGTTCCCTTTATAATTATGGTTTCCCGATATACGTTGTTATACTTTACACAGCAGTGCGTATTCCATTAACATATTTTTAAACAAACTTGAATGATTCAGAAAATTTTTCATATAATAGTTTTTATAATAGGGGTGGTGATCAAAACATTGTTTTAATGTTAGTTGTTTTTAACAGATGTTTCGAATTTTTAAACTTAATTATTATTATTATTATTTTAATTATAATCTATTAAAAAAAATAAAAAATAAAAAGTAAACTTACTTATATACTATATTTTTAAAAGGTGCATACAATTTCTTTTATGAAAATATTTTATTGAACATTTCTATAATTATAAATGATGGTTTGTAAAATTTTGCTGAATATTTATCACTACGTCTTGTAAGATATAAGGTAGATGAGCCAAAGGCGGTCATTGTTATTTAGGTAGCCCATCGCTTTAAAAGAGGTTGTATTTAATTTTTAATCATAAAATGGTGCTACTGAATTGTAAATCATGTATCTCTAAGGCATGTGACGGAATCTTAAGAGATTATCTTGATTGACCGCTATAGTATGCAATGCTTTCACATTAGAGGAGTAGTCGATCTAATTTCCATGTAAGAATATATTTTAATTTATACGTATTTAAGTTCTAAGAACTTTGAGATGTGATATGTTTTCTGAAAATTTAGTTTTCTTTCTTTAACCACATTAACTTCATTTCTAATACAATTATCAAATTAAAAGCTTAATTCCGCGCAAATGGCACCCATATGCATGTCCTCAAGGTGGCCCAGGTGTAATTCCTGAACTGCTTTGCACAAAAATTGGATAAATGTATTTTTGTGTCAAAAGGTAAGATGAGTAAGTTAAAAATACGAAAAATAACAAAAAGGATCGTCTTAAGTACATTTTAAAAGAGCCACCTTTGGAACACTATGCGCCAAAGGTAACCAACGAGCTATAATTTTGAAACTGTATTATAAAAATATGTAAATGACACTTTACAAAGAAAATTATACTTCATATGCGTAAGGAATAGGTGTAGCACTTTACGAAAAAAAAAAAATAATAATAATAAATAACCACATACACTCAACCAGAAAAATATAAAATATTCTCAAAGCGTAAATATAGCCACCTTTGGCTCACCTACCTTAGGTGTATAAAAAGATATAGCGATTTCTTTTATAGAAAACTTATAGACATGTACTACGTAATGTACAATCGGATACAAAAAATGATAGTTAAAAAAAATAAAAAAAAAAAAAAAAAAAAAAAAAACTAGTTGGCATAGGTGGACTCTGCCCAGTTCCCCACCATATTTATGTTCTCATAAATTTCTAGTGCGAGACATTATAATCATATTAAAAAATGAATTTGACCAAAGCTTGATACAGTGACAGAATGAAATCCCCGTCTAATAGGCTATCCACCGTTCACTTCGATATATTTATCTTATTCTAATCTATTAATTTATATTATCAGGGTCAATTCCATTGTTTAGTTTTCATGCTACTATTTCCAATGAAATAATCCTCAAAATTCATATTTATATGAAAAATTTACAATTTCGCTATGTTGATAAAATCGTAAATTACGAATAATTTACGAAATTTTCCTATTAGAATATTTGTATTCAATCACGTTCAAACAAATATCATAAATGTAATTTTGAAGTTGTCTATTGTATTTATGATCCTCAAAATGGAAGTTTATGATCAATTTTGCCTTATTCTGACATGTTAAGTAAATCGTAAATTTCCAATAACTTACAAAATTTTTATATTGGAAAATTCATAGTCATTAATATTCATGCCAGTCTCCTAAATAATATTTCAAAAGTAGTCTGACATCTTTACGATGGAAATATCTCTAAAAATTGAAGTTTATGTGAAATTTTGCCCTATACTGGCATGTTAGAAATTCGTAAATTTTCAATAACTTGCGAACTTTTCAAAGTAACATATTTATAGTTACTGATGTTCATCCCGGCATCAAAACGGATATTTTAAAACTGGTCTGACATTTTTACTGTAAAAAGTTTCCATTAAATGCACGTTTAAGTGAATTTTTGTCCTATTCTCCCATGTTAAGAAAATCGTAAATGTCTAATAACTTACGAAGTTTTTAAATTCGAATGTTCCAAATGAATAGAGTTCTTGCCAGTATCGAAAGTAATATTTTAAAACTGATCTGACCTCTCTGCGGCAATTTGTTCTTGAGATATCGTGTACACAGACTAACAAACTAACGGACTAACACACTAACCCACTAATCCACTAACAGGCACCCTACAGAAAGACACCATACAAATTTTGACACTTTCGGATTCCTCACACCTGAAAACGTATAAAAATGTCAAAAAACAGAGGTCGAAAATTTTCACGATTGCCTAAGTTCCCCATACCTATAGTATGATGGGGAACTAAAACCACATTTCGTGTATTTCATATTTGCAAGAAAAATTTAATCACACATCTAATTTTTTTTTTTTCAAGTTAAAATTATTTTTAATATTTCCAAATGCGTAAATTTAAACAACTTTGCCGTCCCTCTAATCAAGTGCTAAGATGATGATAATAATAATAATAATAAATCAATTTGTGAGATCTGTGATATTATTATTTTACGTAAAACTTTAACGTTAATGGATAAAATATTTTGATTATTTTTCTAGCTAATTATCAAAAAAGAGATTCCCGAATAGTTAATTTTAATTTGATTAGAAGTATTAAAGTATGCTCATGCGCACTTAGTTATCATTCTTTAATGACATTAATTAACGAAATTGAAATTGCGACTAATTAAGTGCTCAGAAGCATTAATTATTTTTGATTTCAAAAATATGCTTGTTTCATTTAAACTTGAGCTCCATTTCAACGCGATAAACACCTGTCATGATATAGCTGTAGAAAAAATAAACAATCAGAACAATAAACTATTTTGTCTGTAAGTACATATTTTTCTTTAAAACCTTAAAATTCATAATTTCTGCTCAATGATTTATAAGCAAATATGATTTTTGCAAGTTATAGGCATTAAAAATTAAAAGAAAAAAAAAGTATTTTAATTCTTCAATTTTTAAAACAAATTTTCTGTTTTAATCTTGTTGTGACATTTTCGCATTCGTTTACTTTACCGTTTATGCTATTTAAATTTTATCGCATGACGTAACATAATAAAATATAAAAATTTTATTAATTTTTTTTTTTTTTTTTTAATACTGAATAATATAGTGGTAATTTTTTTTTAAGTTTTTAAAATTTATTATTGAAACAAAGCGCAATATTCTTTATCACGAAAAAACAATTTAAATCAAAGTAATATGTGTTATTACTCTTAAAGATATAGATTTTGCACATTTAAAATAAGGAACTCAAGTACAGTAGACAACTACAGAACGGGTAATATTCTATAGGCTATAGGAAACCGTATTTTCTATATCCATATTTATTTTCATAGGAATATACATAATAATATACTCTTTCTAGTGAAAGTATTTGTATCCATACTATTCTGTTTATATAAATATGAATACTACGAATATTCTTGAGAAATATCGTAACACACAAATTGTGAAAGAAACACCCACTGGAGGAGTTACAGATTTCCAAATGACGTGAGACTACGTCAGCGGTCGCGAATATGTTAATTATGCTTTTTTAGATTTTAGTTTAAATCTTGTTATCTATATTTTTGTATATTATCTATTGTTGGCTTGTACGCCTAAATTAAATGTAAAACTTTATAGTAACATTTTCATGCGGGGCTTACTGTAGAAAATAAAAATATACCCAACAAGAAGTAGCTAATTATTTTTCACAAATAATAAACACTTTTTTTTTTTTTTTTTTTTTTTTTTAACCGCTATTAATATTATTATCATTATTACTAATATTCTTTTACCTTTTTTATTAGATTTTTGTAATTCAACATTGTAGGATTCATATGATTCAAGCTATTTAATTTTCTTCGTATGAAGTGATGTATTTAACTATTCAATGTTTAATAAATAGAAACCAATAAAAATGTTTTAACTCATAAACTAACACATAAAGTTCTTCGAATTAGAATAGTTTTTTATTTTATAATTAACACTTCTGAACTTTTTTTTCTGTTGTGAAATTTAATAAATAATGTATATTCTGTGGTAGATCACGATTTAATTTTTCTAAATGTATAGACGGTCCCCTAACACATTTTCACGTGTAACTCTGTTTAGAATTGATTTAAAGTATATAATTAGTTTAGTTTTCCGAACTGCCTGAATCTCAGAAATCTGAATAGGAGGTCAAAAATGGGGATCGTCATTGGAAAAAATGAAGTTAATGCCCATTTTAATATGTAGAGGACCCCTTAAGCAAAATCTAACTGCATCATTAAAAACTAGACGTTATTACAGATCGATAGGTACCAGCCGCATGATTCTACGATAATTTACAGCGAAATTAGGTGGGGGAGGCGTTTTTTTTTTTTTTTTTTTTTTTTTTCCCGACTGTACATAGATAATTTGGTTCTAACGTTATTATAGTATTTTATGGTAATTCTGATTATTTGAAGAACATCAAAGCTGCAGAACAACGTTGTCGGAGAACTAAAATATCTCCTTCATCTGATGTCCTTTTTAATCGATTTATGACTTTCCAACAAACCAGCAGCAATTTCTTTCTAATACTCATAGTAAATCTAGCTTCATTTCTATGCTATCTGAAAAATTAAAAATTGCAGATATTATTGCAAAACAAGCTAATAATGACGCCGATTCCTCATAATTGAACCAGCTTTGAAAAAGTTCAATGCAAACAAAACCATTGTTGTTGGTGGAGATGTAGAATTGTTAATATTACTAACTGCCCGAACTCCTACTGATAGGATTATTTACTTTTTAAAACCAGGAACCACATAAATAGAAGCAAAAATGTATTCATCACAAATTTTATCTTCACATCCAAAATGTCAAGCTTATATCTTATTTTCCCATGCAATAAATGGACGCGATACTACATCAGCGTTTTTCAAACGAGAGAAAACAAAAATATTTAAATTATTTATAATTTAATTTATTGCACTGAAGTATTCACAAATATCGGCTCTTCTCTAGATATCTTTCTTACAAATGGGATTCATTTTCTTCTTGGTATGTATGGAGCTCCAAAAAATGTTGATTCTATTGACAAATACAGATATTTAAGTTTTGTGAAACGTACACATAACAATAAAAGTGCAGAGTTATTCTATCTTTTTCCAATATCTGCTGCTGCTTATCAACATTTACGTCATGTCTACTATCAAATCCAAGTATGGCTTGGTGATGAACTGGAACCTGAAGACTGGGGATGGGTACTGAAAGATAACGTTTTAAAGCCAATTCGGACTCTACATCCGCCACAAACTTCTCTATACTATTTTTTGTAACTACAAGAAGGGTTGTAATTATAATTGTGGCTGTAAAAAGTGGGATTGTTTTGTTTACATGTATGCAGCAAATGTTAACTCAAGTCTTGCTCCAATGTTGAAACAAATACAACAGATGGTGCTGAATATGATATCAATAAAGAGATACATGATCCGCCTTTTTTCTTAGACCAATCTATAGAACTCCAGTAAGAAGAGAAAGAAGTGAAAAGCGAAGAACATATCACTGTTGAAGAATTTGAATATTATTTAGATGACAATTATGGTTGAATCATAACACCGTTTTAAAAATATAAGTAAAAAATTGTATAAAATTCGCTTCATTAAAATAAAGAGAAAAAAAAAAGCCTTTTTTTCACAGAAGTGCCCAATTTACAAGTTTTGCACGAACTATTTTTGCGTTAACTCTTAGAGTTTAACCCTTTATCCAGAGCATTATGAAATATACAAAAGAAAAAAAAAGTATTTCAAATATGCTTTTTCTAGTTACTTAACAATATATTTTGAAGGTATATGCAAAGAAAATTATGCATATCATTTTATCATAATAAATGACGAGGATTTTGTTAGCTATACTTTACTGTACTATTGATACACAGAGATAGAACAAGGTATTAGGACATTAAAAAATGTTTAAAAGAAACTACTTTTAATTTTCCTTATAGATAACTTAGGTAATGAAATGATTAATTATAACACACATGAAGATCGTAAAATATGCCAAGCGAATACATTGAAACCACTCTATAAAAATCTTTCATAAACAAAAAATGCTATATATACTGTTTAGTGCTATGCAATGAGATTAAAGTGAGATACATACGTTCTATTCTTATAAATACATCTGACATGTCTTTACTAAATTCTATTTTATATACTTTTGAAATTAACTATAGTTTAAAGTACCGTCTAGTTAGATATTTGTGAAAAACCGTTTTTTGACGTTTGACCATGCATAACATTTTTAGCACAAGTTGGATCGATGGGGACTTTTGATATTTCATTTATAATGATGCATATAAGGTCTGTAAAATTTTCAGCTTTATGCGAATTTTTCCGAACATTCACTTTTTTTTTTGTCTATTTTGACTGGACTATTAGATGTCTTTTCGTATGATATAGTTGAGTAGTTCAGGACAATTGATAGGCAGACTGTATAAATAGCTATACTTCAGGTCTCGTAAGAGCGTTATTTCAAAAATGGCTGTACAGATTCTTTTCAATCTAGAAATATTAACTCCCTTTTAAATATACTTTTGTAGGTAATTATTGTTTTCCAGCGAATAATTGAATATGTCAAGCTTTGGAATAAGTTATTATCTCAAACACGGCTCTGATGATTTTCTTGAAAATTTTTACATAAATCTATTTTAGATATCCTTTCTCATGTATTACGTGATTATCAGAGGAAAATTGAAAGTCATTTTGATTAGGTAGGTCAGTTACAGATTTCGCAAATTGCTCTGAAAAAAAAAAAAAAAAAAAAAAAAAAAAACTTTACACACACACATATATATATATATATATTAATTCGTTGTGTAAACACTATTTCATATGTATTTATACGTGTATCAAAATTATCTTACTTGAAAAAGATTTGGTGTCGTCTTCGATAGGTCAATTTTGCGTCTTTTGATCACATTATCTCCTAAAAAGACATATAATATGTGTAATAGTGGGTAATGGAAGTCGTGAGATTGTTTCACACCACATTTTTTTAATAAGCAGTTAAATACATTTTTTATTATTACAATTTACTTTCTTTTTCTACAATATAATGAAAAATAAATTCTGGTGAAAAATTTGTGAAATTAAAAAATAACTTTATTTTGAATAAAAAGGAAACAATCATTCAGTTAGAAAAAAAATCTATATATACAAAAAATATAACAGAAAATCTATAAATAAAGTAATATCAGCGATGATAGCACTCATTTACAGAAATTCATAAACATGAAATAATTACTTTCTTTAAAGCTTTTAGAAAACTTTATTACTTAAGAAGTTTAGAAATGTTTCTGCACAACTAGTTTAATCAATCAATAAGAGTTTTAAGATTGCATTGTTAATGTTATCACATGAAGTTTGCTTTAATAAATAAATAAAACCTCTACATTTGAAGCAGACTGTTTTGATGACTGAACATTAATATGTTCTGGCAGATTTCCAATATATGTTAGCTTTTATTTTTTTATTTTTTTAAGATACTACGTTTTATGTATATGGTAAATGACATTAAAATGTGAATAATAATATTTCTCTCTCTTCACGGGTATTTTTAAATACTTGACATTAAAATAAATAAATAAATAAAGTAAAGGCGCCTCTGTAATGGATATTCATTCAGATATATTTATACCATATATGTACAATTGGTATATAATTATATTAATTTTAATTAATTTTCTCTCCGTAATGAATATTCATTCACATATATGTACAATTGGTATATAATTATTTTAATCTGTTTTTTTTTTTTTTTTTTTTTAATCTGTAGTACATGCATATCGCTTTAAAATTTTATGATGTGAAATAAAATGTATTTTGATATAGCTATTGCGGAAAAAAAAAAAAAAGTGAATATAATAATAATATGGAGAAAGGCTATCTCTATCTCTCTTTCTGTATATATACATATATATATATATATATATATATAATGTTTATGCGTGTTAATGTTAATGTGTCATAAATAATGTTTATGCGATATAAAAACACCTAAAAATCGTTTTAATTTCGAAATTTTGGAGTTTGACACACTATTCTTTAAAGAAACACTCTATTGTTTAAAGAAGGTGATAGCCACAACGCGTTGAAAGTGTTTTTATTGAGAAGGTCATATTTAATTCTTGTGACTTGTGACTTTGAAGTGAAATAAATATTTTTTTCCATTCTCAATAATTACGACACGATAAGCAATATATTGAAAAATATATATTTTCTGAATTTTTATGTTGAATTCTGTTTACAAAATGCTAACTTTAATTAATTTGCAGCCATACCATTTCCTATGGGTCTAAAAACTTATTATTTTTTTAATTGCTAGAAAATATATATAAACATACATTTAAATATTCAGAAGAAAGCTAAGGCGTGACATTACAGAATCAGTCGCATAGGTTGAAGTAGTTTTGCATCGCAGATATTTGTTCTGCAAAATTTGTTCACTATGAATGTTAGTAATTTACTGTTTATATATATATACTAGCTGACCCGACAAACGTTGTTTTGTCATATAAATTATTTCTAGAGAATATTTTGCCAGAAAAAAATAACTAACTTATTGTAAGTGTGTAAGGATGTGGTATATAAGTGGAAGATGTATGGAGCGCTGTGAACGGTGAAAGAATATAAAAATAACAAAACACCAATCATTTATTTTTTTAATTTATTAAAATTGATTCTTTAAAATTATATAAATATCGCTACTTATAACAATATTACTAAAAAACAATATCAATCCCTTAATGCAACAGAGTGTACAATATTTTTTGTTATCCCATCTTTCGCCAATACAAACAAACTGGATGGTTTGCCCACTCGAGAGCCACGTATAATTGTCCGTGTGAAAAACATGATGTGCTCAAATCTAAGCCACAGACAGACATCGTTTGGCCCTGAGACTTATTGATAGTCATTGCAAATGCCAATCTAATTGGAAATTGAGGGCGTTTAAATTGAATTGGCACATCTGTGTGTATAATAGGGATTCGCAGTAGTAATATATTTTCACCTCGGAATTTGTCATTAAAAATGATGGCTTCGATAACATTTTTCATTAATTTTTTTATGACTAATCGATTGCCGTTGCACAACCGTGGTGGGTTCAAATTACGAAGCAAAATAACCGGAGATCCAACCTTCAGTTGTAAAATATGCGGTGGCATGCCTGGTAAATCCAATGAGTTTAAAAACATTCTTGGATAATTTACAGCTTCGGTGGTATCGCAAACTAAAGTGTATCATTAGATTTGTATGACACCAAGTTGTGGTTGTTGACACAAATGTTGTATCTTGAGATTCAATTCGTTGACGTCCACATTTTTTGCTGCTAAAATTGCTCTTTCTGCCAGCCACTCATGATTTGTGTATCGTCTGTGTACATCGGGAAATATCTGGTCAATAAGAGCATCTTGAGAATCAATGATTGTGCAGAAATCGGTCGGTAATTTTATGCATCCAGTTTCATCTGTAGTAACTTTTCCATCGCCGATATCTAACAATTGTTTTGAGAATGTTTCAGCGGATGGATCTTGAAGCTTTTGAACGCACAAATTTACTTTCAGTTGTACTTTTTCAACATTACGCCACAATGACGATGATTTTAAGCAGGCGTTGATCTCATCAGCGTATGTTAAACGCGGAATAACGGGAAGTGCTTGTCTGAAATCACCTGAAAAGAGTAACAGAGTGCCGCCAAATAGTTCGTCGTTGCTTTTTATATCTTTCAATGTCCTGTTCGACGCCTAAATCGAATGTTTGTGAGCCATAGTGCATTCATCCCAGATAAGAATTTTACACTATTTCAGCACTGTGGCCATGGACGATTGTTTTTTTATGTTGCACACTGCGTCTGGGTTTTTTTGAATATTTAGTGGCAGTTTAAATAATGAATGAGCTGTTCTGCCTCCATCCAATAAAGTTGCAGCAATGCCAGATGATGCAACAGCCAATGCGATGCCATTATTTGATCGTATTTCGGCGAGAATTAGCGAAATAAGGAATGTTTTGCCAGTTCCACCTGGTGCACCCCCCCCCCCCCCAAAAAAAAAAAAGAATCCACCTTGTCCTGCCAAAACTGCGAGCATGATGCGGTCGTAAATGGTTCTTTGTTCTTCATTCATTAGTGGGACATTGCGAGCAACAATCGCTGCCATTTCTACAGTATTGTATTGTAGTTCACGATTCAATTCAGTGCTAAATAAATCAGATGCATTTCGATTTGTTGAATGCATACCGAAATGACTGAGTGGTAAGTTGGCAATGATAATGCAAAGATCTTCAATAGCAATCAATGCTTCGTTGTACATAGCGTCACTGAATACTATCATTAGATCGTTGCACCGTGAACGATGTTGATGCAATATATCATCAGTCATTGAATCTTTGTGATTATCCCATAATGTCTCTGCTCGGGCCGGGAAACATGTAGTCAACACTATAGCGAATAGTAGACGAATTTGTTTTGCTTTACAGTTCAGTCCTACTTCAGCAAGCATACACTCCCACTGGTCGTTGTCTTCCAGCAAGCCGAGTGCAAGGCATGCATCTTTATACGTTGGATACTGTTGTCCATTCACTTTACGTAAATCTTGAAAAGACAAAGGGCCGATGACATTAACCAATAACAAACGAAGATAAAAGCACTCAGTATGCCTTGGACTGACTGTAAATGCCTTGGACTGACTGTAAACCAGGACATACATCAATCGGCGTGCCTTGCTTGCGGGGCATCTATTTTTTTGTTGGAGCCCATGTGAAATAGCGTGGTACTTCTGAATAGAGTAACGTCCGTGCAAAAGCACCAAAAGCATCCGCACGATTACACAATTCAAAAAATTCGGTGAGTGTAGTTTTTGGTGGATTTATAGCACGATCAATCGCTGTCTCGCTCGTGAAATATACGCGCTGGCCATTTTCAAGGTGGACGGCTAAATGAAGAACTGCTGGATTCCGTTCATGAATTGGGAAACCAAAGATACGCCAAACAGCTTCATTGGAGCTGACGTACCGGCCAATTTGGTGAAGTGTTATTACGTCGTTGTTATTCACCGGAGGAGCATTCACATTGGTATTTTCTACTCGAAATACAGCCATATCACTGCCTTTATTCACATACTTGCAAATGTATTTGATGCTCTTCACTGAAGTGCAGAACTGAACATTAATATGAGCATCAAAAATAAATTAAAAAAACTGGCGTACAGACAATAGCAAGAAATTCAAACTTCTTCACACACCATAAATTTTATAAATTCCAATTCCCTTCAACCAAATCCCCTGTTCCTGAGCTTCAAAAATGGGGTATCTATAATGTATCTTGTAATAACTGTGATTTATCTTATATTGGTCAAACTAAAAGAAATCTTGAATGTCGTTTACGTGAACATTCTCGGTATGTTGTTAATCAAGAAATTTCTAAATCTTCTATTGCGAAGCACAGTTGGGAATTTGATCATAGTTTTAATTTTAAGAGTGCCAAAATTATCTTTCATGCCAAACACGTTTCCGAACTGGATTTTTAGAAAGTTTAGCTATTTACCTTAATCGTGATAAAATTGTCAATAAAAAATCTGATTCCACTTTGCTGTCTACAGCCTGGAAAAATTTGTTTAATTCAATTAAATAATTTCCTTCATTATGTTTATAACTTCATATTAGTTATAATAAAATAATTCTAATTTAAATAAAAATAATAATAATTAATGGATAAATTTTATTAAATTTACTTATTAGTTTAATATTATTGAAAAAAAAAATAATAATAATAATTGTTTACTCCTTTCCTCCCTCCTCATTTTGTGGTGTGTGTGTACGTGTGTTCCTCTTTGATTGGCCCTGTCCTGCATGTTGCTTCCTATTGGTTGTTTGTGTTGCTCCTCCCCCTCTGGATTTTGTCCTGCTTTCAGTCTTGCTTTTGCCTCCAAGGCAAATTTATTGCCTTGGAGTTACAGTGGTATTACAGTTTCATAATTTTGCAATATATATATATATATATATATATATATATATATATAACGAAAGCAGCGTTTTAAAAGAAATAATTAAATCTTATTTTTTTAATATGCTTTTTATGAAAGCACAGTATTACCAAAACATTCAAATAAATTTCTTTTTTCGTCTATTAGTTTGCTTTATAATAAACTAATAATAATAATAATAATAAATGCACGTGTTTGCACCTGATGAAGAAAGGCTACGTCCTTTCGAAACCGGTTGTGCTGATCTAAAATTTATGGTGTGTGAAGAAGTTTGAATTTCTTGCTATTAATATAAGCATTGAATGTTTTGCTCAGCAGAGGCGAATAGGGGACCACCCAACGGTTATCAATGTCAATATCTATGTTGTTGACATAGATGACCGCCATAGATGATAAGATTGTCCGCCATTATCGGGATTTCTTCGACGATATATTGGATATCCGTCAACATTTGTGATCGTGAAATTTTTCGGAAAACTTTTAGTACATTTTCCATCTGCACAAATGATAATGGCCTAAAAATTCATTTTTCATTTTAACATAAAATAACTCCGTCGGATATTGACGAATTTTTTAAAAGAATATACCATTTTAACTAATTTTAACATTTTAACAATATTAACGTTAAAAAATATTTTAAACACTTACGGTTAAAAATTCATTTTTCATTTCAACATTAAATAAATTCTGACATCGTGTTTACGACAACTCACGCCATCTAGGTGGAAAAGTTGTTGAAAGAGTTGGTTAAAAATTAATTAAAAAAGAACTAATTAAGTTACAACTTTCCTTTGTAAATCTAAACCATTCTCGAATCCACCTGAAGACACACAAAAAATATCATTAAACTCAGTCCAGCCGTTTAGGAGGAGTTCAGTGACATACACACGCACAAAAGAAATATATATATAAAGATATATATATATATATATATATATATATATATATATATATATATATATATATATATATATACATACATATACATATGTATATTTTATTTCAGTTATTTAAAATATTTAAAATTGAAATTATTTCTTAGCTTCTATATGCGAAATTTGTACCTTTAATAATACATGTACTTATTCGGTATGTAATGTATAAAAATATATTCTTAAAAGTTATTTATTCTTTTATGGAATATGTCTTTTTCTCAAAATTTAACTAATGTTTATTTGGTTATTTAAACGCAAAATAAAAAAATAGGAAATGCGTTTTAAAACATGTTCCAATAATAATAATAATAATAATAATAATAATAATAATAATAATAATTTTTAAAGTTTAATTGATATCCATGTTACACATGTTTATACGGTATTGCGAAATTTAATTACAGTATTATAATGAATCTTAAAGGCATTTTAAACAACGTTAAATAGAGCACAAATTAGAGAAATTGAAAATTAACAAATTTTCCACCATCAGGGCTTGTAAAATTTTAAGAATATTAAAACTTTCAAAAATAAAAGAATGATAAGAAGCAAACTAACCCCCTCCCCTCCCCCAGTGGTCCAAAGGTGTGCCAAGAAATGCAAGTTTGAAATGTATGTACTTTCGGTATATAGGTAAAAGTTATGGTGATGTGAAAGAAAATACAACCAATGAAAATAGTGACACATAACCCACTTCAAACGAGGGGAGTAAGGAAAAGATTATGAAGGGGCTATATTTTTAAATAAGTTAAAGCTAAATTTTGGCAAAGCTTGGAAGGCCTGTGGGATCATTTACAAAGGAAGTAAAGTTTTTGTGGATATGGAAAGCTTCCCAAAAATCCAGACCATGAATCACCAAAATTTGGCTTCAATTTATTTTAAAATGTATAGCCTCCCCCTTATCTTCTCCTTCTTCCCCTAATACAATGTTTTTTGTGTCGCGTTTTTCATTTGTTCTGTTTTCAACCACATCACCGTAAATTTTACAAGTGAACTAAAATTACATTGCACAACTTGCTTTTTTGCTCACCTTAGGATCACACTTAGTTGTTAAGTTCTAAGGTATTTTTAGCTTTTCTTTTTCTGGTTCTTTCATTTTTTCATGTTTTATTATTTTTAAAGCTTTACAAATACCGTTTTTGGAGCATTAGAACTTGCGAAACAGCTCCTTGCGAACAGCGTTTGCTAATACTGAATTTCTCGAATTTGTGCTTGTTTTAATATTGTTTAATTTTCCTTTTTTTATTTCCAGTATAAAGTATATCCTCCTATGTTTTAATTGTAACGAAAATGATTACTTTTAACCAGAAAATGTAATAAACACAAAGTACTTTAAATTTTAATCTGAAGAATGGTATTGTCGATATAGTCATTGGACCTATACAAATAACTGAAACGAATATTTTTGTGTGCAGTTTAAAAAATAAAAATAAAAATAAATAAATAAACATATTTTCAATTTAATCATAATTTTGATAGTATAACTGTAAGAAATCGCTATTAATATTCGTTATCTACTTTCCTGTCAAGAAGCATTTTTAAAATGTCTTCGACATTCATCAAAATAAAATGCATATTTGTGCACTTTTTTTTTTCTTTTTTATTTTACTTCTCAATTGAATGGTTTCCTAGATAATTTAATTTTTAAATTATATTACATATAACACAATTAGGAAATATGGTAAGTATAAGAAATTTCAGTTTTGGAAAATAATCTCTTTTGTAAATTATTTATTTTTCTAATTATTTTAGGATTTTTGTTTTTTAAATATCGATATTCTGATAATAAGTGATATGTAATAATATGTCCTGCTATGTACATATATATTAAAATTCGCAACGTACATTTACGTATTTTTATAGTATATTCCGATACTTTTTTTATTATTTCAGTTACAGAAAAAGAGTTGTGCAAGAAAATACTTTAAAATAGAAATGTAAATGTATATTTGCATTTATTTTTAAAGAAATACACATACATACACGCATGTGTACACACACATATATGTTTCACACACACGCACATATATATATGTTTTGTTTTTAAAGCTCGCATTTATATAAATCTTTCTCGGTCCGGAGAATGCAAATGTAAAAGCTCCAGGGAAAAGATGCGATGAAAAGCCTACTCTATATGAATTATGGTAGGCCTATGGAGTGTTATTTAAAAGTTCCAAAATAGAGAAAAATCTTTCGGCGTAATGTACAGAGCTGATTTCCGTAAAATATTTTATCATGAACAAACCCAAGTTTTTAAATAAAATAAATGTATAAATACATTTTTTACCGTAAACAGTACTTCATTTTGATACATTGTATGTAAATTTACCACCATCTAAGTAAAAGAACGTGAATTGATATATTTGACAAAGGATTTTTATACATTTAGTCAATGTAATTGTTATGATCACTCTGAATAAAAAAATATTTAATTGCATATGGTTCAGTCGATAAAATTTGCATATATTGAAATTAAATCGAATTTTTTAATTAAATAGTATGTGAGAACTACACAATGATGCGCATTTGAACCCGCAGACTGTTCATAATGTGAAAATAAATTTAAAACAAGTTAGATTTTAGCAGCAAAAAATATTATTTTCATGAGTTAAACAACTTCATGCGATTTTTGAACGTGCAATGATAATTGACTTGTAATTTTCTTGTGTTATTACATATCTATGCAGCATAATTAAAACATGAATGAGGTTGCAAAAAAGTGTTTTTCAGTCAGTTGTAAATAAATAATATTAAAATTTATGAAATATGTATCCTTACAAGAAAATATAAAGCGTAAAGCGTGTTTAAACATATCCCCTTTCCTCTATTTTTTTTAGTCATTCTAGAATCTCTATATATGTTTTATTCTAACGTTTTCAATATTATCTTACCGATAATATTTTTCTCTGTTTTCTAACTATTGGTATGCAAGATAAAATTTATTGTATTATCTGTGAATAAAGTGAAATATATTTTACAGATTAAATTTTCTGAAAATAGTTGTATCAGTATTTAGTACAAAAATGTTCTCTGTATTATTACCTTAAATCTCTTTTTTAGAAAATGATATATTTAATATTAATTTATCAAATTCCAGGCCATTGACAATCCGGTCATTTGGCAACGAACTCTCCAATATTTCTTCACAATACAGTCCAAACTGTTATGTCCAGAACACACCTCTAGATGAGCAGCGTCCATGAGTTGTCCAGAAGAGCACAAAACACAAAAAGGTTAGTCAGTCAGATAAAAACGAAACAAATGAGCACGGAGGCAGTCATGCCCAGTCAGTATTCTAAACTCAGCCACAGCCGCAGCCCGAGGAGAGTACGAGACACAGTTATGTTTTAATAGCACCCTCCATGATTTATTTTTAGTAGCACTAGCAGCAGCAGTTCGAAAACCATTTTTTATAGCTCCTATTAATTTCAAGTTCAGCAGAGTGAAACGGCAGGTCTCTAGAAGATCTCTGGAGGATATCCGTGCCTCTTTTTGCTAAGAGGTCCGCCATTTCATTTCTACAAAGGCCACAATGGGAAGGCTCCCACTGGAAGGCAACCTTTGTCTGGATTCTGTTCAATAGCTCTCTGCAACTTTGGACTCGGGAACTTTGTTTGTCTTGGTTACTTGCCAAGGCCTGAAGAGCAGAACTTGAGTCTGATAAAATTACAGCCTTATCAGGAGGAGAGAGATGGACAGAAAGTTGATATAGGGCCAAATGAATGGCTTCGACATCACCATCATAATGGGTTGTATGAGAGCCAACATGTAAGTAACAGGAAAAAAGATCACAGAAAACGCCAGCACCAGCGCCCTGGGTGAAATCCAAAAGGGAGCCATCAGTGTAAATATGAAGCCACACATCTAGAAAAGGATTTATGGAATATTTCTGAAATTGTAAATTTGTTCTGAAATTTCAACAAAATGGAAACAAGGAGTATCAAACATTACTTTAACTTACATAATGTCATTCTGAAACGTCACGCTGAATTCATTTTTAATTGATTTCAAATAAATAAAAAGTAATATATTTCAATGATAAACTCTAACAACGTGTAATCTAATTATTGTATAGGTTTGAACATCGTCCAGGTTTGGTATTACATTGTACCGCATTTTTATACTGGACTAAAAAATATAAAATAATTTATCTTAATCCTATTATGATTCTATTAAAAATTTCTGTATTTCAATTTTTAATATTTATGAAAATATTTGTAAGATTTACAGAAATAACATGGACTGCATGCGATGGATAATAATCAGAAGTGAAGAGAGTAGCTGCCCTTGAAAAATCTCACATAGCAAATCTTATCTTTTGCCCTGAAATGAATTTGTTAGCGATTTATTTTAACTTTTTATGCAGCAATCATCTCCAAACGTTTTCTATATTAAAACTTACAAATATTTTCATAGCTATGAGAAATTTCCTTTTTTTTTTTTTTTAAGAACTTTTGTGGGATCTTGTATCTATATTTTGGAAAAATAAATATATAATTTGCTTGGGCATGTATTGTCATACATATCTTCAAAAATTTTGTTTTATTTTATGACAGAAATTAAATAAAATTCGAAATCAACTTTTTGACTGCTATTGGGGCTGAGTCTTGATAAGTTCCCATATAATTCCGTTTCTGGTTGAAAATGCACTGTTATTGAAGTTATACATGCACATTTGAAATATTATAAATGCTCTACGGCTACCAATACCCCGACAATAAGACCATTTCTGTTTTCATGTGTATTGTCAAGGTCGAATATATATATATCTGAAATATATTATTAAATATGGTCATAATATGAATTGAGATGATATTCGAAGTCAAATTTTTAATATTAGTTGGGAGCCAGGACCCACAGGTCCACTATCATAAGTCACTTTCTCCTTGAACGTGTACTTTAATCGAAGTTCGTGTACACAAAATTGCAGCTTAATCGGATGGCAGAAAGAGGCTTTAAAATCCGAAATCATACTTTAATCGCAGTTGGAGGCCCAGATTCCTCAGTGTGTAAGAGAAACGCCTTGCTGCAAATTATCAAGGTTGGAGAAGTGTTTCAATATTGTTTTCACAAATATAAATACTTGTCTAAAAACAGCGACTGTCAAAATTTCGTTGCGTAATATATTAGCAACTTATTTAAGTCGAATAGAGAAAAGTGTAGTTTATGCATTTTTGTAACTCTTGAAAACTATAATAGTGTTGGGAGAGGGAATCCATGAAACTCTTGCAAATTATTAACTGTTGAGCAGTCATGAGGTTCTCCATAAATAATTGATATGAACAATTCAGTAGGGGCTGACATCAGGGACGTAGCTTACGTCTGATATTTCGATGTAAACGCAGAGCCATATTATATATAAAAAATAATAACTGTAAAAATGAAAAAAAATATTAATTCATACCATATAAGGTATATAAACAAATCAATCAGAATTGCAGAAAGCATTTGTCGCCATTATTTCTCACATGAAATCAATGTGAAAACTACAGAAAAATTATTGTATGATTGTTATAATTTACTATTATATTTCTTTTACTTTCTTTGTTTATTTCAGTGAAATTACATAGAGACAAAGAACATTTTTAATTTTATCCTGAATACTATTATATTAGGATAAAAATAACTCAGAGAATATGATCGCATAATACAATGATATTCAGAAAAAATAACTTTTGTGTTTTTATCTGCTATGCATAAGAGTAAATTATAAATGGTTTTATGTTAGTACAATAAATATAAGTTGTTAAAAAAATTTAGAACATATATTTGGTATGAACAAAAACCTTCTTATAAGAATGATATTCTATTTAAAATAGATTATCATGATAACATAAAAAAGATGTGATTTTTTTGTTTTTGTTTTTAATGAATAAAAATTTTGGCTTTCTTAAAATTATACGCTTAAATATTCAATCGATATTCGAAATAGCATTCATCGATATTAAAAATCAATAACATACAATATTAAAGATTTTAGTATAAGTACGAGGAATCACTAGTCATTTATTCAATAAATATTTTCTCGTTAAAACTAGACATTTTGGATTCTATTTCGATAAAAAAAATATATATTACTTACACAGATTTTGCACTGTAATCTTAAAATAATTGTTTAATCAAAAACCAATAACGAACAACATAGCTAGCATAATAATAATAAAAATTATAGTATGAATGCTGGAAAGCAGAGAGACAGACGAGTGTAGCTCGGAATATGAATTACTTTTATAAATTTACCACTGCTCTGCGAGAGAAGAAGAAAAAAATAGCCCCCCCCCCCCCCAAAAAAAAAAAAAAAAAAAAAAAAAAAAGTCTGTTGATCCGAAAATAATTCGCGTGGCCAGAGAAGATGGCGCATTAACGTATCTCGGCGAATATGTGACGAGAATAAAACTATTAAAAATTATAAACGAGGGCTAGTTTTTAGAGAAAATCAAGCATTCCTTAAAGTTAGAGAGGCTTTTACTTGAAAGAGAGATAATTTATTTTTATCAATCAGGACTAGAAGTATTTTGACTTTGATATTACTGTTATCATGTGTCTCCAACGATCTTCTCTTTTCGAATTTTTCTAATAACGACCGAGAAAACATCTTCTTTCGTAGTGTTCATACTCTGCAAGAAACATCCATCTGCATCTACGGATTAGAGGAAGAGCAGTCAGTGAACAATGTGATATTATATGGACGTTCTTTTGGTGTCGGTTAAGAGTCAGAGGAGAATGAACCATTTTACATGTAGATAAAATTTCAGCTCAATTCATCATATGGAGTTGTTAAAATTAAAAATCAACTGACTGGTTGAATTGGATGTCAAAGGACTCCCAAGTACTTTTGACTCTCCTAGGGACTATCAAGGACTCCCCCCTTCCTAAGCCCAACTCTGGTGTAGCATGTACTATCATTGGAGTTATACATGCAAGCAAACTTTTATGACTTTCGGATGATAGGAAAAGAGTTAAATTCGAAATCAGTTGCCCCCAGGAACCCATCTCTTAAATCCGTCTCTAGTTGAGCATGTATTTTCATCGAAGTCATGAATGTAGGTAAAATTGTAACTCAGTTGAAAGGTACAAAACTGTTAAAACCTCGAAATAAATTTTTCTGAAACTTGGACTGAAAGACCCAAGTATATATATATATATACACTAGAACAACAACAACAACAAAGAAAAAAATACCGAGAATGATTAATGCAAATTTAACGCAAATTGTCATACATTACAGGTTTCGATGGAAAATGCGAAATTTTTAAGTTTGGCTGCTATCGAATGAGCATGTGACGCTGAGGCGCATCGTAACGGTGCAATTGGCATTTTGATTTCAGGTCATAAATTCTTTGAGAATTTTATTCCGTGTACTCGGATAGACAGTAACTATGCCTCGCATACAGGTGCACTGTCAATATGATCAAGTGTCAGCATTTGAGAGAGGTGTGTAGTTGGGCTCAAAGAAGCCGGTTGGCCTACTCTTTCGAATTGTTTGACAATTGGATAGATGCGATGCCACTATTAGATGATATTGGCAGGAATGAGTGAACTATGGCCGAATACAACGTCAGGAATGTAGTGGTCGGCCTGGAGAGAAAACAGAACGTGACAACCCATCAATCCTTAGATCGGTACTCAAAGTCCCAAATTCTTCATTATCATCGATCCTACATGCGATTGCTACTTAAGTGACTTGAACGACCTTTAATAGGTACCTCAGAGAAATGGCCTGAGATCACGGAGCCCCTTGTGTGGACTACTATTATACCGACAAGCACGTTTGCTGTGATATCGAGATCATTCGAACTGGAATGTCACTGAATAGAGTAGATTTACCTTCAATGATGAGTCCCACTCCGATTTGAACCCGGTGACCATCGAAAACCTAAACAAGGGGGATTGCAACATGACTGTCGTCAGCCATACGGCCCAACAACTAGGAATGATGGTCTGGGGTGTCATTTCATTTCATAGCCGGACCCCTTTGCTTGTCATTCGTGGACTCTTTATTGCACAGCAGTATTTCGAAGACATTATACGCCACGTTTTATTTACCTACATATCACGCAATCCGGATTGTATAATTCAGCATGATAATGTTCGTCCACACACAGAGATAGTTTCTACTGCATGGTTTCTTGCTTGTCCATTATTAGTTTGGCCAACAAAATCGCTGGATCTCTCTACCACTGAGGACGTTTAGAGCATCATGAAAGGGTTACTACAACCAGCTTGGAATTTTGTCAATCAAATGTAACAATTGGACAGAACTTGGCACGGTATCTCACAATCTCACAAAAGCACATCCACATCTACCAACTCTCTCAATTAATACCAAGCTCAATAACTGCTTACATAAGAGTGAGAAGTGGACAAACCCATTATTGACTTGTTTACTTTGTGATGCCCTTTCTCAATCATTTGTTTTTCTCCACATGAACGTCATATCTACCAATTTTCTTCCAATTTGGATGACTCGTTCTTAGTGCTTTTTTTTTTTTTTTTTTTTTTTTTTTTTTTTAAGTATATCTATTTATCTATCTATCTATCTATATAATTTTATTCAAAAAATTTAATGCTTGTATTAGAAAAGATAAAATTATTAAACAATTAAAACTAAAATCTAAATTTTTCATGGATTACATGCAAAATGCCTGTATGAATTGGGAACATAGGATTGTCAAAACATAACAACAAAATACATAAATAATTAATTAATTAAAACTAAGGTTAGATAAAAATTAATTGGTAGAAAATTGGTTATTAAATAAGTTATCAAGGAATGAACAACTCAACTTCTTAAATACCATTTTCTTCTGTTAAGTTCTCTGTTTTGCTCGTGATTATAATTCAGTTTTTGTGGCTAGTGTTTTGAATTTATTTTATATTTTCTGGATGGCGTTTCTATACATCAGGATGGATTGTGTCTAAACTGCCTCGCTTTCATTTCGGGGTGATTTTTTCTTAAGGGTTTACGTTTTGGTTTTATTATTTTTTAGGTTCATGGTGCGTTTTTGTTTTCCTGGTGTGTTTTCTGTTTTTCTTTTTACTGAAAAATAATTTGTCATTGTTTCACTTGATTCATTTCGGGGTTCTTTTTTATTGTGGATTCGTAATCAATCAATAAAATTCATGGTTCCATTGTTCTTTATTTGCTATGTGGTTTTGCTTTTTTAAATTTTTTTTTCATCCATGTGTCTCCTCTCCTAATTTGGTCTTTGCAGGCTGGGGGGAGTGTTGCCTGCGTAAAACTAGTTTAACCCCACAGGCACGTCACAAGTCCTGCCGCTTGCCTCCTTCCTTCCTTTCTTGGGTTGTTTTTTTTTCCCCTGGATTTCGATTTAGTTTCAATTTTTCTGTTGGGGTTTGGTTGAGTTGGTTTGTTGTATCGTTTGTTTTGCGGGCTGTTAAAAATTAAATTTTGTTTCTTTAAATATGTGTATTTCATCCCCTGATGATTTTTTTCACCTTTCTGAGCTTCTCCTACATAGAGAAATTGTTTATTCTTATTGGTCTTTGTGATTTCGGTGATCTTGTGTTTGTTGCTTGGCTTGTACTGCGCTTAATGGGTCATTATTGTTCATTACAGGGTTCTCTTTTTTCACCTTGAAATATTGTCATAGAGTCAACCTTCTTTTCATCATAGTCTACTAACACGGTCCTATTTCAATTTGTAGCAGGTATTGTTGTACAGTGGATCTGCGTCAGTGCTATTATTGAACTTGATAATTGAATCAAATTGGGAAAACTTGTTGCTTTGTTTGGTTTGTGTATGTTTCTTTGGTGAATTGTTTGACTAACTATTCATCGTGCTCATTCTTTGCTTCTACTACCAAAAGGATTATATATATATATATATATATGTATGTATTTTAAGCCTTTTGGTGGTCTGAATATGTTTGTACAAACTTGTTTCATGTAATTAATAATGGATTTTGATGTATCACAACTCTTAAAAATTATTTTTAAGTAAGTAATTTTAACATTTTTATTTTTTTTCTTGTAATCAAACAGTCTATTTAAATATTTTTTTTTTTTTTTTTTTTTTTTTTTAAAGGTTTAGCTATTTAAAAATTATTTCGCTAAATATCAATTCATTTTTTATTTCTTCCTTATAAAAACATGTAAGAAAATGTTTAACTGGCCAAATTTTTTCTTGTAAATCTGGTGATCAATGATAAAAAAAAACGTGTTTGAGAAAACAAGCTTTAAATTTTTTAAATGAAATAAATTTCGATCTGAACGTCAGTGACAGTTTTGCTTACTCTTTTTACCAATTACATTGAAAAATAAATAAATCGTCAAGACTTTGAGATTAGATAACATATATCATCGTTTATCTATCTATCTAAAAATTAATATTGAAAACATTTGTTTCTTTAAATAAATTTCTCTAGACACTTTAATGTCGAACAAAGGTGCAGCATTGCAGTTGCAAGGCCCCCATAACGAAGTTTATAAAAATGTTGAGAATTTGTGAAGATTTAATGTTCGAGGTTCGTTTTATGTTGAAAGCAAGGGAATTTGATTAAATACTTGAAACATGGACAAAAGCATGGAATAAACATAAAGTTTGGTGGAGAAATCTTGTTGAAAACGTACTTTACGAAGTTCGATTGAGGAGTTCAGAGTCGAAGAAGTTTTTCGGGAAGTTCATGAATTGCAACAGGTTTTGGGGGTCTGGTGTTTCAAGTTATACAATTTCGTGCTACAGTAATAGTATTTAAACGAATATAAATCAAAAATCGATGTCAGATAAAGATATTATGAAATGATAAGTACCTGGCTTCAATCCATTTAAAATCGCGGGTAATGTAACATGCAAATTTAACTTCACTTCTGGCCGGCGTGTTTTAAACTTTTTAAATATGGAAAAAAAAAAGTTAAATGAGGGTAGCCCCCCCCCCCCCCCCCCCTTGTACTAATTTTAAAACCAACAAGTTTTTTTTTTTAGATTTGGGAATCGTCTTTACTTCTCAAATTTACTCAAATCAAGATAATGTCAAGAGAGAAAGCTAGAAGAGAGAAGTTATCCACACAAAGTAAGTTATTGATATATATTTTTCTTTTTCGTGCACCATCATTATGTAGAGAATATGCTTTCAAAGAAATGGTGGGCGAAATAAACCAATTCCGAACCCAAGCCGTGGTTTCGACTTATCCGATTAGAAATCCCTCTTTCTTCCTTTTTCTTTTCAGCATCATTTGAATATCAACTGCAAATTCAGAGAAGAAGTACTGCAAGGCATTCTGCTCTAATTTGAATAATAACTTCCTTTAACAAAGTCATCTTTGACAAATTGCATTTCTTACTATTTCTTACCTAGTTTCTCCACGTGTTTTTCATGTTTAAAGGCATATTTTTTGACATGGCATATTAATAAGAACGAACAAATTCCGTTTTACAGCATTTTATTATTACAAAATAAAAATAAATTTATTTTTGTTAATCTTATTTAAATAATAATCTTTCCACACACATTTTTTCCATCTAAAAAACGTTCAATATTCGTTTTCCGTTCGTAAACTTCACACATTCTTTTATATTCTTTTCGATTGAAAGAATACGAAAAATCTATAAAGGAACGCTGACTTTTCATTTTAAAAAATGATGAAGATTGAAAAAAAATGTCACGGATTATTGATTTATTCTTATCTTTTTTTTTTTTTTTTTACAACTTCCCTTAAAATATTATTTTACAGGAGATAAGTTAGAATGTAGTGTAAGTGTAACTAAATAAATATATCGGGATGTCAGGGAAATTGGATGAAATAAAACCAAAGATTTAATCCATCGAATATAATTTTTATACAAATGCGTGGTTTAGGCGAAAGCATTAGTTTTCTTGCTTTTCAAGATTTGATTAAAAAATAAAACAAAATAACGTTTAAAATATAATTTCATTTTAAAATAATCTGGTGTGTCACTCACACGATTTTCTCTTATCAGGAATTTCAATACTAAAAATATAGATTGCAGATTAATTGGTAAGGTCAGTAATGTAAGATAATAAAGTTCAATCTACTTTAAATTGACTTAAAATAGATTTAAGGACAATTTTATTTCACATATAATATCGTATGAGGAGGAGGGGCCTACTGACCGTTCAACCCCCGCCCCCCGTTGAATTATCTATAGTGTTTACATTTATTTAAAAAAAAAAAAAAAAAAAAAAAAAAAAAAATCAAGGCTGTATTTTATGCCTAATATGCCTTTAAATTTGTCAATCTTCATCAAATATAAGTGGCATCCTAATATGAATTTCAAAATATTAAAACTGAATTTTCTGCAGTTATTTATTTTTAAGTTATGTTGATAACAGATGAAAAAAGTATAGAGTGTGAGCAGAGACGCAGACAAACTGAAATCATATCCATTTATAAGTACTACTGGGAAGTATAAAAATATTTAACAAAATTAAAAATGCAATTCCACTTTTTCCCTTTTATATCATTCAAAGTATCTGAATATTCATTATGTGGCTTTATAAAACTTAATACCAATCGTAACAAAAATATAAAAATGCTTTTGAGCATACGAAAAATAAATTAATATTTTATTTTTCTATTTGAAGCATAAATATATTCAAAATTTGCTTTATAGAAGTATATGTCATAAAACGAAATGAATTGGTATTCTTTTAGGCGCCTCCATACATAAACCCACAGTGCTATTTATACTATTTTAAATAGGCGACATGCCAAGGTCAAAATGTAAAATATATACCATTTTCAAGGTTTTGTCTTAGGATGTTTACTGTAGATTTAAGGTGGTCACACAGACAAATAGACGAATGGAGAAATAGGTATATCTAAATTAATAACAGTTTTCCCTTTGCTTGAAAGTCATTTGGGAACCTTGTTATAGAAATAATGCTTTAGAATACATTTTAAGTTTTTTCTTTCTTTTTTTTTAAGGCAAAAACCAGGTGCCATAAAAGATTGCACATTCAACCATTAACCATTTTTCTGCGAGGACACTGAATTTTTGCAATGAGACTACCTTCTTAGTTGATTATATATTGCATCTTGTACACAACATTTCGTATGGCTGATCGTTATACGTCGAGAAACATTCTCATTAATGTCTGCGTAACAGTTTACTTTAAATTAACACTGCTAAAAATAGAGTTCCCAGAAATAAGTAAATGGGCATTCTCATTTCTAAATTAGAAATTTTTGTTAAGTAAATAAAAACCTGCTTGTCCCATTTATGCAATATCATACGTATTTCCACTTCATAATTTATTATAAATATACTAAACTGAGACAAGTACTTTAATAAATTTTTAACAGAAAGAGTTAAATTTAAACAGAAGGAAATAAAACTCAAAATAGATTCCTTCAAATCGCCAGAACTATATCTCATGGCGGTTTCATACTGGTTTGCAGATGAATACATAAGTTATAAACTATGTTTGAGACATTCAGATTCATGAAGGCTGGTGCCAGTTTTTAAACATGTTAATATACTCAGTAAAAAGTACATGGAATATTTAAAATTCAGCATATTTACTTCAGAGCTCCACTGAGCATGTGCGATGCTCAAATTTGACATTTTTTTTTTTTTCTCATTTTTGAGTATTTTTCCTCCTTTATTTTTCTCATGTCTTCCGTTTAAATACATTAAATTAAAGAAGACATTTCTTTAGATATTACAACTTCTAGACTCATGAATAGCCGCAGCTGAATTGTAATGGTGCACATCGAATTTTTTCAATAGAAATACATACTGAGTTAACGCGAACCATAATTTGAACTCAGTTCATAAGTAAAATGTTCTTTGAAGTTTTCTCTTTACGCTGAAATCGAATACTTAACCGTGAGTTTGAAGATTTACCTGTGATCTGTGCAAAAATCCAGCGGCGTTTACTACTAAAACTCCATATTTTAACTTGGCGGTGAAAGCGAAACCAACGTTTTCCCAGAAGCTTTTTTCACATGTCGTCAAAATTCCTTCCACTAAATGTTTTGAAATTTTAGTTGATAGATAAATCTAGAGATAGAGCTGAGTAGCATTAGTTTTTTTTTTTTTTTTTAATTACCCTGTATAACTAAAAATGCTTTTTATCTGCAATATATATATATATATATATATATATATATATACATATATTTCTTTATAAAAAGCAAACAAAAAAATTCCTTTAGAGTTAAAGATATATATCTACTAAAAATAATTTAAAAATTCTCTAATTTTTAAGAAGGGAATAATATGGGGAATAATAATGAAATATAAATTTAAAAAACTCTGTTTCTACATTTTGTCAACAATTTAATTATTTCTATTGTTCAAGTATGCAAAGACTAATTAGAAACACTGAAACTGAAATAATCAAGCTTAGAGTTCTACATAAATCCATAGAATAATTTCTAGAATCAGTTACTTTGGTAATGTAATTAATATTATAATATTTTGAGTCGTATGAGCACTACATTATATATTTTATTATGATTTTCGAGACTTAAATGTAAATATATACCGATATCAATATCTCACTCTGTTTGTTTCAAAATTAATTAAAAATCTACTTTCTAAAAGTTCTTTAAATTAATGTATTATATGATTTAATTATTTTTAATATATTTACATAAGGTACATTATTTAAAAATAAATAATTAAACAAAATTCTTTTTAAGCTTTATCAATTATCTATCTATATATCTATAGGGTAGTTGCTCAGGTGATTGGAATGCTCCAGTAATTGACATCTATCCCTAAATATTTAATAAATAAGAAAAATTATAAAATCATATATTTTACATATAAGTATTTTAACATTTTATGTCAAACACTGGAACATAGGGTGCTAATAACTTTTAAAATGAATAACTAGCAGTGCCAAACACTGGAACCTAGGATGCCAATTACTAAAAAAAACTGGCAGTGTCAATTACTGGAACATTGCGTGGGTGTCAAATAAAAATTCATAAAGAAAAAATAATATTAATAATTTTTATCAAATGTATATATTTTAACTTAGATGTGGTTCTGAATGTCTTTCATACCATATGTATTAACTTAAGATTTATAAAAATATTTTCTGATGACTAGAACATTAAAAACATCAGACAGTGCTCTAAAAGTGTCAATCACTGGTGCACTTACCCTATATATATATATCAGAGTGATACATTAAAAAATGAATTAATAAGTGATATTTCCAACCGTTTGCGAGATAAAGCAAGAAGAATGTGCATATATTTCAGTAGAATTATAAAAAAAAATTGAAAAAAAAAATTGCTAAACTATTATTGAATAATTTTGAATTCATTCGAATTGTTGTGCCCTCTTTTCTTTTGGGAAGGCGCAACCTTTTTCTTTGGAGAAGAATTAAAATTTAATCAAACTGTACCCTCATTAAAATTTTCCAATTTTAAATAACTAAACTCCTACAGCCGTGACCTATTTCTACCCTCTCCCGTTTTCCCTTCTTATAACACAAAATTACTTTAAATACTTTCATTAACTAATATCATTATTTTTCTATAATCATTTATTAATACCATCAATTAACCACAGTATGCAAAATAATTATCCTCATTACTTTGAGACAGTCTAAATAATTTATTGGAACTTAAAATATGGCTGAAGCAAACATCTACATTTATTTTGAGTTACACAGTAGAATTATTTTCCTTCTAGATTAAAGAATGCATTAATTATGGAGCATTTGAAGTAATGATAAAAATAGAAAGGCCTATTATTAATGTTTCAAATATAGAGCAACTGGAGTTTATCTGAAAATTAATAATTAAATAGAACAACCAATATAAAAATGTCATACATAGAACAATTTCTAGTTTATCTTAAGTAAATATATTAGAGTTTCACTTAATTAGAACAATTTTACAAATTTTAATAAGCTTTCCGATGATCCGGCTTGAAGGGGGTTCTTTACTGATAATCAGTCTCTTAAGTTAGTCCAAAACTATAACACGTCCTCTTTTCTACTATAGTCCTCACATAGGAATAACAGTCATGAAAGAGTTAATGTGGCCTAAAGTTATTCACATCGAACGATGCTCATTTTCAACAGAAAAAAATGGACTCATAAAGGGGCCAAGACATCCCAAAGTTTCCCGTGCCCAAAGAGCAATATATCTGGGACTATGGAAGCCATAACCAAAATGCACGCTGGCAAATTAATCCAAAATCTGGATGTATCTCCATTAATTTCATGTAAACACACGGGTGTCATCTTCGGTTCTCATTTGCGACGAAGCTTATACTTCACAATCTCGATCTACCAAGAGCTAGGCGTCAAATCATGCACTCTGTAAGGTTTAAACCAAAAATCCAGAAGACAACACTATTCATTTCATAGAAACCACACAGTATATATATATTGTTAGCTATATTGTTTTACGAAATCTTGGAGCTCTCTCTGCTTTAAAGGAGTACATGCTCCCTGATGAGATAATACTTCCATTTTTAAGCATATTCTATTCCAATTAATATTCCTATTGTCCTTTGTTTTTTTCCTTACTTTCAAAATGAATTCTTAATTCCTGAATCACTTTTAATACATTTAATGAGTCCTTCATCAATTTTCTCCGTCAATTGGTTTAATGGTCCTTTTTTCTCCTGTAGGCGTAAGTAGTTTAAATTGGTTTTGTCACTTATTGGATCTAAATATGAATTGCAACATTTATGTGCTATTTTTTGTACTGTGTTACAATCAGTTTCATTTTTGTTGCGTTGGTATTATCATGTATCTATTAAATGCTATAATTTTAATGTTAAAATTTATTATGATATATATATATATATGTGTGTGTGTGTGTAATATCAGCACCTTGTTTTCCCTAACCGTTGATTCCAAAACTGCCCAGTTCCTTTGCCGCAGCTGTGTACAAATGTCTTCGACGAGAGGATGAACTAACACGTAGCGGAATGACGTAGCCGTGATGTCAGACGGACGTTACTTCCGGAGCACGCATCTTCATAGACGGAAGCTGAGAGCATTTTCCCGAGTGAGTTTAGTAGACGGTTGGATCTTGACGTGTGGTCGTGCGGATTTTGATCTGTTGACGACGAGAGTTCGCCGAGACGGTGTTCTATATCATGCCGTGTGCTTTTCTAAAGTGATCAAAACGAAAGCTATGTGTTATCTTCTTTGGACGAGAATTGTGTTGAACAGTATGTTACACATAAACTTAGACTCCTGATTTGACTTGCAAATGTGACTGTTCTAGTCGGCCGTTTATTTTTAATTTAAACTATAATCTTGTAAATATTGTATATTATGATTTAAACTTTCATTAAATTTTAAATGATTAATAGTAAATAAGTATTAGTTTTCTGTTTAACGCCCACACAAGTACGCCATCCCACATATATATATATATTAAAGAATCAGAAAATTAACCGAAACAAATATTATTATAAAATAACATTAAGTTATTAGATAACACGTTTAGATAAAAATAGTGCATTCTCTTTTCATATTGAATGTTTTCTTGTAAAAATATGTTATGCAGTTAATATATTGAATAATATCTAACATATTGAACACATTTAACGCATTTGAATATCGAAATTATTTTGGAAACATTCCGCATCGTGAAATTACTACGTTTTGAGATAAAACTAATGACAAAAATTGCTCAATTTTGAAGCGTGATAGAAGCTTTTGTATTACATTACTTATTGTTTTGAATTTAAAAACTAAAATGGTAGTTAGTTATTTATTTTACGTATTTTCTTATTTATTTTTACAGAATTATCTGCACCAATAGGTGCACTTGTGTCTGGAGCGCTTTTGAGAAAATGTTTTCACGTACTTTTTTTTTATGAATAAAATAATTACTCTACATATATTTTTTAGGTATAGCAATCATTTAGTTTTTGATTCTAGAATATTTCTAAAGGTTTCTGTATATAGGTATCCGAACGGTTTTGTTTTAAAATATAGTACGTTACACACTACACCTTCTATCTATCTATCTATCTATCTATATGTATATATATATATATATATATGTATATATATATATATATATATATATATATATATATATATTTTATTTTTTTTTTTTGAGATTTTAAAATTAATTTATTTAATTTAGCTTCATTTTCTGGTCTTTATAATAATAATAAAGAAAAGTTGCATTTTAAATTTTAAGTTTATAAATATAACCATCTGAATATCATGTATCAGTGTTAATGTTTTTAGAAATATTCTGTATTTGTAAATTGTTAGAATTAAGAGAACTTACAATAATTGCAATAATTTTAGTAACGTTTGTTGTTGTTTGGTTAAAATCGCGAAATTTGACGGTTAGTTATGACATTCCTATTGTTGTAACAGTAAAGGCGCTGTAAAACTAGACAAAAAGAAATCATATCTCTAAATAATGTTATGCACGTGGGTTTGCATACGCGTGTGTACAAAGCAAATCAATTTTTTAAAAAATCAAGTATTATTATAAACTTAATGGTACAGTAAAAGGTTTGACATATTGAATATATTTACACTTGTTGAAAAAATATATACATATACACATGTATAATATATACATATTTCAATTTATTACGGGAAATTTTAACCCCCGCCTTTATTACGCACCACATTATTTTTAGAATTTTTTTTTTCAATATATAGCTACAATAAAAGACGTAAAAGTTACTCTTGGAAAAAAAAAATAAATAAATAAAAAAAAAATGTTATTTCGATTATAGGCGGGGTTAAAAATGCTCCGGAGTAAATTAAAATGTTGGCAACCCTGCATATATAAAAGTTATCGATAAAAATAAAAGGCAGGAAAACAGTTGATAGCAGAAAAAAATATATATTCAGCATCACCTTCAACTTCACCAATGTCACAAATATTGTTTTAATTTTAAAATTGGTGAAACAATTATTTTCATTATATATTTAACAAAGTTACAAATTATAAAGTTATATATATAAAATATTATTTTGTATTGGTAAAAGAGAATGTATTTTCTTTTTTTTTTTTTTTTCTGACAGCGATTTTGAGAATTCCAATTTAAAAGGCTTGCAATGTTTTATCACGTGCTATAATATATTACGATATATTTCGCATATTACGCTCTGTGTATTCACTCTAAGTTATATATGCACTGATCTGTGCACGTACATTTAACGTAATAAAAAGGATATTCTATCAGAAACTTAAAACTCTTAGAGTATTTTTTATTGCTAATACTAACACGTGCACATTCTTTTATTTAGCACTGTTTAAAGAAAAAGACTAATGCATTGCATAATAATTACAAAACTTTGAAAAAACACCATAAAATGCAATAAACTCGTAACAATTATTTCGGGGGGAAAGAACACACAACCCTTCGTCAGACGAACAATTTAGGTTATGAGTGCTGCAATCAAAGAGGCAGCGCACTCCTAACTGCAACCTACGTGCCTGCATTTTTCGCCTGAAGAAGGGTCGTGTTTTCTTTAGACCCAAAACAATTGTTGCGAGTTTATTGCATTTTGTGGTGTTTATTCAAAGTTTTGTAGTTATTAGTTTAAAACGCCAGTTCTGTAGTGGTTTATTATTATAAATGCATTACATGCTATATTCTAAAAGAGATTTTTGAAATTTAAAATATTTAAAGGAATTTTTGTAGCTCGAATTCTTAAACAAAATTTGTCTTTTTCTTCTGCACTAAAGTATAAGTAGATAAATCTGAAAGTGAAATCAAAAATCATTAATGGCAATTTCTGGAAACAGTCATGTTAAAATTTATCAAATCGTTTCAGCCATCACGGTATATTCTATATATACAGGATAACTATAATTAAAGTGGTGAATTCAATTACTTTGCCAAACAAAACTCCAGTGCCGCAGGAATTTTCAATAAAGTATCAAATCATTCAAACAGGAAGTTAGAGTGTTTTGAAACCGCAACTTTAATTATAGTCACCCTGTATATTTTTCACGCACGTGTACACATATTTATGCTTATGTTTGTATTCCACACATCTAAATTTTAAGGCCAATAAAAATGTATGAAAATATTTATAATTGTTTATTTGAAGAATCTGGATATAAATATTCCAATTTATTTTTTATAATATTCAAAGTTAGCAAGTTTATTTAATTAAATCAAGTTATTTCAACGAGAGGATAATTTAGATTAATGTTTATTCGTAAGACATGCTAACATTAGAAATAGAACTCATAATATGTTCAGTATAATTCAAAATATGAGTCTTAATTTTCATGATTAGAATTCTCTTAAGAGATTCATCGTCAAATCTGTTATTTACACAGTCACTTTTAAAGATAATCATTTCTAAAAATTAACTTTATACTCTATAAAGTAAATTAACTGAAAACTTTAGCAAAATAAGTCTAATAAAATTTAATTATTTTAACTATTTTAGGAATGTATATGAAATATATTATTATACTAATGGAAATGGGTTAAGATAAACAAAAAACTATCAACAATTAACAATGAACACGACAAAACTATTTTGTAACTTAGTCACAGTTGTAACACATGGTTATATGGGGTGTAATTTCTTGCTAATTTCTAAATGTATACCAGGGATGAAAAATATGCCTTTTTAATCGAAAATGAAAACCTGCTTTTCTACCGTAAAAAATATCTCATTTAAGTACGTTATATACTAATCCTAAGATAATGTGTTGAAATAAATGTATTTAAATAAGAAATATAGTTCGGTGTGGAATCAGAATTTTCGTTGAAAAGGTGCGGTTTGAAAGCATTGAAAGAAAGCGGAACCGTCATTCCTGATATAGGGGAAACTAAATAGACTTCACCCAATTTTTGTTTTTTTTATTTTTCATATTTTTTGTATAACAGTTGGAGCTGAATAAAAAATATGAGCAAATAGTCTATTGTTTTGTACATATTGTGGCTAAAAATGATAGCATAGTTCTTAATAGAAATCATGCAAAAAAAAAAAAAAAAAAAAAAAAAATCCTTAATTCTGCACATGTCCCTAGGCCTAGGGAGACTTGAACCCCTACTTAGAGAGACATGACACACCCCCCCTTCCCGCTTATGAAAGTAAGAAAACTCATACGTATTAAAATGAAAAACACAAGTTTTGTGATTTAAACGTTTTCTAGTATTATTTTGTTGAACATTTTAGTGATTACAAAAAAAAAAAAAAAAAGTTTATTTTTATTTATTTATTTATTTTTTCTCAAACTTTGTATCTTCACATTAAAAGCCTTTTTTTGCCTATCATTTGCAAACATTTTTTTTTTCTTCTTTTTGCCCCTTTCTTTCTTCTATATTTCTTCTGTTTGGTATGGCATTGGCTAATGTATTCTTAGCCTTCTTCTTTTTAGTTATTTGTTATGTAACAATTCATTGGACTCAATAATTACAAGGGTCGTACTCTCCACACTTTTTTCAGGATGAAAAATGCACTCCCAGAGGTGAAAAAATTTTCCACTTTTTTGCCACGACTAATTTTATGCAGAAATGTTTGTGGTGTTTTCATAGTGATGTATCGCGATTAAATAGGATTGACATTGCTGAATACAAATAGTGTTAGTAATAAAGAAGAAAATTTCTCTTCCCTGATAGTAGCCTGAAAAATGGCGGAGAGTACAACCTTTGTGATTAAAAATATTTTATTTATTGTAAGTGTTAGTCAGTTCAGTTTTGAGAAGTCAAAGATTGATGTAATCCATATCCGTCATATTTTACAATCACAACCATCAGAAGATTAAACAAAAAAGAAGAAGAAGAAAACGCTGAAAAAATATATTGGCTTTGATTCACAAAAATGCTAAAAAAAAAAAAAAAAAAAAGTTCAGTTTTCATATGGATAATTCTTCTCAATTCTTATTAAAATACATTTAGTTAACACATCGAATTATTGAAATTTTGTTTAATAATATAGCTTTTGTATAACAATATGCTTAATAAAAATAATAAATAAATAAATAAAAAATAGAAAAAACATAAATAGGGGATTATATTAGTGGAAAATTAAGTAAATTTCCCTATTACATCACGTTTACAATACAAAACAAATATATATCTATATATAATAAGCGACACTGAAAATGCAACACCAAGGAGGAGTGGCCAGAAAATTATGCAAATTTCAGGGTAGACGCACATCACCGAGTTATTCGAATGTTGTCAAATGCGCAGCTTTCCGGCGCACGTTGAATAAGATATAAGGAAAGGAACTTGCAGAATGTTCAAATTTTCCTGCCGTCATTTCTGCTAGGGTAATCATCATAGAAATTTTATTCTTGTACCAGAGGACGAGAGTAATGACAGAGATTGCCAGACCGTTGTCAACGGAAGCAGTTCTATCAGACAGACAATTTTACGAGGGGCGTGGTGATCGGACTGAGAAGGGCAGGTTGGCCCTTACAGCAAATCTCAGCTGGCACACACCTGGATACGTCCACAGTGCAACATATTCAGTTTGAGATATTTTTAAGAGTTGAAATTTCGTAAGAGGATTTAATTTAGAAATACGTTTCCTTCCCCTATAGTTTAAAACTTATTTTTTGTAGGAAAAAAAAAAAAAAAAACTCTTATTTACTTGTAATTTGAACATAATTATTTTTGTTTTAAAATTTGAGAGTTCATTAACATCAACGTGTTGTTTTTGAATACATGCATGTAGTTGCAACCTTACTTATTCATATACTTATCAAAATTAATAAAGTAATATAAAATAATAAAATTTATTTCGTTATATATATATATATATATATATATATATATATATATATATATATTTCAATTTAAAGCTTGACACTTCGTAAATGATATCGGTATAAGCAGAAATTTGGCTAGGATTTCGGTGCCTTTCTTATGACTATCTTAAGCGTAAATGCTATCTTAAAATGTGAACAAATCGGAAATTATATCGAAATGTCTCTTATGATCACATAGTCACATGTCACTCTCTTATGATCACATAAAATATACATTACAACGGATAAATCGTAACTGAATGAGAGCGGAATATTTACATATCTCGGTTTAAGTCTCCATTTATCCGGCTCGTTTCTCCTGTGGGGAACTTACGCTGAAGGCACCACAATACCAAGTTAAAATAGTTCTTAAACGCGCCCAATCTTATGATTGAAATTCTTAATCTCAATCTTAATACAGAGACAAAAGAATCCCTTTCATAGTCAGAGTAAAGTTGCACTACGAGGCGTAGTAGAAAGAAATATAAATCCAAGTTAGAACTTAAGAAATCTCAAACTTAACAAAATTCCTAGGATAGCTATAATGTTGGGATATAATTTGCATATTTCCCTCTTGTTAGACTCTACTTCCTTCTATTCTTATGACAGTGTTGATGGGTGGGCCATCACCGCTTTTTGCATTGGAAAAAAAAGAATCCACTAAAGTAAAAAAAAAAAAAAAAAAAAAAAAAAAAAAAAAGCCTTACAGACATTGTTGAAAAAAAAATCATCTAACAGCGGTAAAACAAGTAAATAATAATAATAATAAACTGAAATAGTAAGGTCAAATGCGTTGAGTACACTGTAAGGTATAACTATCGCTTACTCTTCGTCGAACATAATATGTTGTTTTTCCACTATATAGATCCGACTGCTAACTATGATAATACAATTTTATTATCTGCCATCCGATTCAGAAATTACGTCTACAATCGTACAATTAGCAGTTGATCCCAACCAAAGCGAGTACTAGTAAGCGTATTCACCACAATGGAGCATTGGGTAGCGCACTATGTCATGCTTACGTCATAGTTACTGATCGATAAAAAATCTATCTGGTGCTGTTGGTACTTGAACTACTCAGGCTGAAACTGCGCCTGCTCGAATAGAATTTGTTTGCTCGTACGATGCTCCATATTTAAAATTAAAATAGAATTGCATTTGACCGAATTAACATCTGAACGGTTTGGATACTTCTTACAATTTATATAATTGTTGAAATCTTAATTTCTACAATTTTTCGTTCATTACGGACCAAGAGAAAATCTATAGAAATTTGAATTCAGTTGCTCAGATTTGATATGAGATTAGAACAAGATAATGTATATTATATTTCTAAATGTTATTTTATCATTCCTAAATGTTATTTTAGTTATAGATTTTATTTTAAAGTGATTACAAAAGTATTTTGTTTAGATGATAAGATTTTTGTGAATGATTTCATCTGCGTCGGATTTTATGGAACAAGACATAATGATTTTTTTAATAAAATAAATAATGATAAAGTCATCTTTATTAGTGATTCTCTTTCTGGGAATTTAATTTTTTTTTAAACCAAAATTATAATTTTGAAAACTGGTACATTAACATTTTCTTCTTAAATTATTAATACATAAATTGGTTCGTATTTACAATACAGTTTACAACATTAGAAGATAGATTTAAAAAAAATTGCATTTTACGCTGATTAATTCTAGCTTTAAATGAACACTGTAGATGTAATTATTTACATGAAATTATTAGTGAACATCTAACATATTTTGTATTTACAGTCAAATGTATGCTAATAACTTCAAGTAAATAAACACATTTATAATGTTCATTTAGGACCAGAATTAATTCTTGTTTCCAAAAAAAAAAAAAAAAAAAAAAAAAAAAAACATAAGAGATAACATTTTTAAAGAAAGCACAATAGCGACATGTTTTTCACATAGCGAAAGCACAATAGCGACATGTGCCGCAGCTTCTGCACGGAGGGTAGCGCCGACGTCGAGTTTTAACATTGTGTGAACAAGTTTATTCTGGAAAGCTTTGGTCTCAACTATAAGAAGTAAATCCTGCTAACAGAAAAACAAAAAAAGAAGGAAGCACAGCACTGCAGGAAAAAAAAAAGAGAGAGAGAGAGAGAGAGAAATATTATGATTTTTCTTTTCTTCTTTTCCTTTTCCTTTTTTTTTTTTTTTTAAGATAAAGTATTTCCGCCAGTATATGATCAAAAAGTATTTTTCTGTAAAATATCAATGCATTTAGTTAAAGCATTCTGAAGAATAAATTTAATTCACACGTTTCTTAAACAAAGAAATAATATGGAGTGTCACACACACGACTTTCTTATACCCAGAAATTTAATACTATAATTACAGGTAAGAGATTAAGAGGTAAGATAATGAGTTCTGTTATGTAAAACTATGATAAAACAATTCAAATTAGTCTTCGACATAGTTTTATAGGATAATTAGCTGTGTGATGATCGAGGTTGAGTGGATCACATACAGAAACAGGGATTAAGGTGGGCTACCGCCGGTGGGCTCGTTTCATTAATGCACCTACATTTATATAGAATTTAAATCTGTTATTAAAATTAAAAGTTCAATTAAAATTATTCAGGCAACTTTTAGACAAATTTCACGCAACATTCCTTGAAACTTATCAGTCTTTATTAAACTTTTCCAGCAACAAACTTTTATTAACTTGAAAATACAACTTTTGGATCTCCTGAAATTATTCGTTTTTAAGTTACTCTAAGTGACACAGACAAAGATTAAAAAAAAAAAAAAAAAAACTTGACTTCAGTAACCAAGAAGCCTCAAAACTTGTAAATATACAAAAACAAGCAATGAATATTTAGCTTAAAAACATGCATTATTTACCATATTTCTAAGAGAAATTTGTTTCGGTTCCAGAGCAGCTTTCCTGAACATGGTAAAATAGTTTAGCAAAGCATTTCCACTAACAATAAAAAAGAATGTTATCGCTTAAATATTTGCAACCCTGTGTATCTTTTAAAGATTATGTACAGAACACAATGTGCCCCATAAATACAATTCTATAGTAATAATAAATGGCGCAATCTAAAATACACATCCATCAATTTTCAGCTATTGTCGCACTATAATCTGGTTCTTTTGTGTAGCCCTGCAAATAAAAAGTGAATGATTACCCTACATATTTTACATGAAACATGTTTTTACGTATATAAAAAATACACATTTATTTCATTTAGTTAAGTGCAGTATATTTATGTTAAACTGTACTTACCTGCAATTTCCCCCACAGACGTAATATATTTGAATTTACTTGAGTGTCCCTGTACACGAACCATTTGCTTCTTATCAACGAAAATCTTAGTGTAGCATCCCTATATCATACACATTTAGAATACCAAGTTTGAACTTCCTGCTACCGTTTTTTCTTGAGATATGCCGATATCAGTCAGACACACAGGCAGACACACGCACAGACCAACCGCTAAAAACAAGATTTTCGGATTCAGGGGACCTCAAAACATGTAAATATAACAAAAACTTACTTTTAAAAATTTGACCCTAAAACAATACTTTCTCTACCCCATGTATAAGAGAAAATAAATAATATTGTGTGTCACTCACACGACTTTCTCTTACCCTGAAATTTAATACTATAAATACAGGTTGGAGATTAAGGGGTAAAGATAAAGAGTTCTGTTATGAAACCCTATGTTAAAACAATTCAAGTTAGACTTCGGAAGAGTTCTAAATGATAATTAGTTCTGTGGTAGCCCCCCTCAACCCTCGTTTCATTAATGCATCTACATTTTAATAGAGTTTAAATCTGTTATTAAAATTAAAAGTTCACTTAAAATTATTCAGACAATTTTCACGCGCAGCATTCCTTCAAACTTATAAATTTTTATCAAACTTTTACAGCAATAAACTTATTTTAATTCCAAAATAGAACATTTGGACATCCTGAAATTATTCGTTTTTAAGTTACTCTAAGAGACACAGGCAAAGAGCAAACGTAAAAAACTTGATTTCGGTAATCAGAGAGCCTCAAAACGTGTAAATGTAAAAAAATACGATGAATATTTAGCTTAAAAACATACATTAGATACCACATGTCTATGAGGAATTCATTTCAATTCCTGAGCAGCTTTCCTGGACATAGTAAAATATCATATCAAAGCACTTCTACTAAGAATAAGAAAGAATGTTATCGCATACATATGTTCAGTCCTGTAAATCTTTTGCAGATTATGTACAGACCACATGGTACAGCTAAATATGATCCTATAGTAATAATAAACGGCACAGCCTGAAATACACTTTCATCAATTTTGAGCTATTGCCGCACTACTTTTGTGTAGCCCTGCAAACGAACAGGGAATGATTACCCTACCATATTCTAAATGAGACATTTTTTTACTCATATAAAGAATATATATCCATTTCATTTGGTTTAGTACAGTCTGTAGAAGTTCAACTCTACTTACCTGCCATTCCCACCATAGGCGTAATGTATTTGAATTTTCTTGGGTGTCCCTGTACACGAACGACTTGCTTCATCTCAACGAAATTCTTCGTGTAGCATCCCTATATCATACACATTTAGAATACCAAGTTTGGACTTTTTGATACTATTTGTTATTGAGATATGCTGATTATAGACACACACACACACAGACAGAGACCATTCGCTAAAAACATGATTTTCATATTCAGAGGACCTAAAAACGTGTAAATATAACAAAAACTCACATTCGAAAATTTTAACCTAAAACAATATTTTCTCTACCTTATGTGTAAGAGAAAGTGAGAAGTGTATAATGCAGATTAGAACGAAAATTGTTTCTAGCGTGAGTAGTTTATTTCATTTGAAAAGAGTTTGAATAGGTTTTTTTTAGTACTTTTTCCTCTCAGATATTAAAAAAGTATATTAATATTTATAAATTTATTTAGTGTAAATCCACTTGTAAGAAGATTTTTTAATAAAATTATAATTTAGTTTTGTGCACATAAGTTAATACGTTAGTTAAACAAATAAAACCTTTGAAATTGTAAATTATTAATGGTATTATCGGAGAAAAGTTTAGAATAGCATATCTATTCATGCGAGTTTCCTTATAAATAATATATTTGGACCACAAAGAAAACTTAGATAATTTTATCTGTATGCAAACATTGTTCATGCGTAAAATAAAAAATAAATGGAAATATGTAAAACTATTCCAACAAACTTTTTCGTTTTAACGAAGCAGACTTTTTAGTTATGTCATAAAAATATGCTGTAAAATTATCTTTTATAAAGTTTGTATGTTATTGGTAATTTCAATTATTTATAATAAAATAATATTTTTTATAAATGAAATAAAAATAAATATCATTATTAAAGCTAATGTTATTGACAGATTAATATTTTTAATGAGTCAATAAAAAAGTAGCCTTGTTTACTAATTTATATAAAAAAATTAATATACTATTAAAACATTTAATAAAACTGCCGAAAGGAAATCTATATTATCGCTAAGTACATTAACTATATAAAGGTTCTTTAGGAACTAACTATAGAAAATTCATTAACTATCAGCTATGACAACAGTGATGATGAATGAACTTATTGTATATTTAAAGAAATATGACCAAAAATTTCAAAATAAAAGTTAATGTTTGGTAACAGTTCTAAAGAGTTTATTGATGCTTCTGCATTTTATTATTATTATTATTATTATTATTATGATTTTATATATATATATATATATATATATATATATATATATACATATATTATTATTATTATTATTATTAAATTACATTGAACACTGGAAGTTTATTTTCTTTGGATGGGAAATGTAAACTGAAGCACGGACTTTAAAGAAAATTACAATATAAAAATATTACAATATATTGTTTGATATTGCAGCTTATGAAAATTTAAATGGTGTTTCTAAAAATTATAAATGTGTGAAAGTTAATTGTATATTAAACAGACTGAAAGTTCACTTGTCTATTTATATCATATAATAAATAAAACATTGTATATTTTCTTTAAGCAAAACAATAAAGAAATAGATTTCGTATTCAAGATTATTTTATATGATGTATATTCTCTCTTTCGATTTATGTCTATCTCTATCTATCTATCTATCTATATCTCTCTATGTATATGCACTGTTCAAAACAATTAAATGATATTATGATTTTGGATATAAACTGCGAATGAAGAAATGTTCAGTTGACTGATATATTTTATATTTCACACACACACACACACACACACACACACACACACACACACATATATATATATATATATATATATATATATATATATATATTTATGAAATAAACTTTGAAAATTAATAAGGAAAAACCTGAATCCTTAATAAAATCTTCAAACTATGTAATTATAAACAAATGCGTAAAATGTAGCAAGAGGAAATATTGCTCGAAAATAAATTAAATATCTGATAATTAATTAAAAGTAATTCCAAAACATATGGGGTCTTCTTCAGCGGAGCCCGCCCACGTAGATAAAGAAAAATGAGGTTTCTGAGGAATCTTATTGGAGATTATGACTGTTTCTGCAATAAGGATTTTTATACAGAATTTAAAGATTATTCTCTTAGACATATCATTAAAGGTAATTTAGATATCACTAAGCTAAAAAATCCTATGAATTTAGTAGCTAGTTTTAGGTTCCATTTTATTTATACCTATACAAAAATTATAGATTTTATTTAAAAAATATTTAGATATTTTTATTTCGAAACTTTAATACAAATATTGTTGGCCTCTAGAAGATTTTAGAATCTGTAAAATGAAAATTTTGGAATAATTTTAAAAAGATCTAAAGTTTTATAAAGGTTACTTTGGAAATAAAGTTTACGATCATTACAACAAAAATCTAAAGGAAAATATTGAAAAGTTAAAGAAAAAATATATATTATTGCCACCGTTTGTAAATCTGGAAATAACTTTGCTACTCTCTGTAAAGTTTTTTTTTTTCTTTTTGGTAAAATGTTAATTATAAAGGAAAATTCTAGTAATAGTTCTATGGAATGTTCACTATGGAATTTTACCTATTTAAAATGACATTAATAGGTCCTGTACAACTAGTTTGTGCACAGGAACAACGCTAACAAAAAAAAAAAAAAAAAAATGCCAGTGCGTTGCGTTTTACGACAGACATTTTTAAAAATCAATTTTAAATAATTTTCTGTCCTAAAAATCATAAAGAAATTGACAAGCATTATTTTATTCTAAAATAAAATTTGGTTTTGTATAGAATATGATGTGATTAATCTTCAGATTTACAGGGCTACGTTAAATTATTCAGGTACATTAAGATCTGCAATTATAATCTATCTACTGGATTTTCTTGTGCGTTAAGCCTTTTAAAACTTTCCATCAATGTTTAAAAGTGGTTTTAAATTCATCTAGTCAATCTGTATACTTTTCAGTCCTTCTGTCTGTTCGCTGTGTGATTACGCAAGTAAAGAATATTGAAAGTAATACGATACCACAAGTACGTACAGTTAGTGTTAATGATCAATGCGTATTGAAAAATTTTTAATTCTAATTAATCTTATACAAGGTTTTTATTCCTTTCAGGCGACACCTAAGCACTGGAAAGTAGCCCTAACAGCTGAATAGAGTTCTCTATATTTTTGGTACGGTTGGGGGAGGTGGTATCCATTTTTTCTTTTTTCATTCTGCTTATGTAATAAATTTGTAATGTATTTATATATTTATATATTTATATATTTTATATTGATGCATTATTATTTACTAATGTACCTCATTTATAAATTTGATTCTTCAGTATATATATATACATCTTTTTTATAAAATTGATATATTAGTGTTTTGTATTTTCTTTATTCTTAATCTTGAATTCGGCAGCTTTATATATTTTTGCTTTCATCTTTGACAAGACGGGGACTAAGTGTTGTTGATGACAAAAGAATTATTTAAATAATATCTTAAATAGTTAATTGACTTTTTGATATTTGTAATATATCTTATAAAATAGTTCAACAAAGTTTATAAGGTAAGTAAAATGCACTCCCCTTGTTTATAAGTATCCTGTACTTATTCTGATTTCAGGAACCGATTTATTCCGTAAATGAATAAGCAGGTTTGGTTTCTGAATATATATCTTTTTAGCTAAACTATTCAAAAGATAATTTTAAATATATAAATAACAGTGTTTTAAATAAGTTAAACCAGCCTCCTTTGGATTGGTTTGTGAATAATAATTATATATTATATTATATTGTGGAATAAAAGACGAACCCACATGTTTACTTTAACTACATTTTTTATTAAACTGAAAAATCGAAGAGAGAAAAAAAATACGGACAGACTTCACTGCACGTACATAGTATACAGACAGCCAATCACAAAAAATGCGTCACAGCGACGCTCTAATGTAGATGTATATATGCAAGAAGATAGAAGAGTCAAATGAAATGTTTTTCGAACAATATGAAAAAGAAATTTTTTATAATAATTGAAAGAATGTCATTTGAGTTTATTTCTCACCAACACTACGAACGTTTTTTTTTTTTTTTTTTTTTTTTTTTTTTCTTTTTTTTTTTTTTTTTTGGCTTAAAGCACACGTTCTCATTTTACATTCACTACTTGGCGGGTACCCCTGAGCAAAGCCCTCATGTGTGTTGGGATTCATTTTCATTTATTATCAGTTAATATATATATATATATATATATATAGTATATGCACGAGGTCTGTCCAATAAATACGCGAACTAAGGCCATAAAAAGTTTATTTTGCAAAATTTAGTCTACAACGAGTTTGTCCCCTTCAACGTATTCTCCATTCGTTGCTACACACTTATTCCATCCTCTTTTCCAATGTGCAAAGCACCCTTGGAAGTCCTCGACAATCACGTCTTTTAGTTTTCTCGTCGTTTCTTGCTTTATTGTATCCACATCTCTCCAGTAATGTCTCCTCATTACATTTTTGCATTTTGGGAATAAGAAAAAGTCGCATGGGGCGAGATCTGGCGAATAAGAAGGATGATCAAGGATGGTGATTAAATTTTTTGCCAGAAACTGGCGAACAATGAATGCTGAATGTGCAGGTGCATTGTCGTGGTTAAGGATCCATCCACTGCCTTCAGTCAAATTTCGTCGCACACGACGCTCGCGATCTCTCTAACGCTTGAGAACTGTAAGAAAAATAATTTATTATTTTCGTCAATTTCCATTTTCGACACATAGTAAAAAGAAGGACAACATAAACTAACACAACTGGAACAATACGCACAGCTCGACTATCCGCCATGCACTGATGGTTCATTGGGTCTCAGGCAACTAGCACCGCTAGTGAGCGAGGCTATAGTCCGCGTCATGGCCGACAGATGGCTTCAGTTCGCGTATTTATTGGACAGACCTCTTATATAAACAGAGAGAAAGAGAGGGGAGAGAGAGAGAGAGAGAGAGATTAGTAATCCACATATTATAATTTTAAGAAACTTTTCTTGTAATGTATTTTTATACAGCGCCTCGTATTAATCAAATGAATTTTGTATCAAAGATAATTTTAACTTGCGGATTATACGATACATTTTTTTTTCTTTTTAATAAAGCATGAAAGAAACACCAGTGGGTTTTACGTTGCAAGATCAAACACGATTCCTTAACTTTCATCATTTCCTGAAAAATCGGGTCTTTATTATTCACAAAATATTCAAAATTATTTAAAAGAATCGTGAAATACAAATTTTTTGGATTAATAAAAATTAAAAAATTATTATACTTCTGCCCATAACATTTTTTTTTTCAATTACTTGATATTTTACAGTGTGATTAACCCGGGAGGACGCGCGCCAATCAAACGGACACCAGCAGTCGCGTCGACAACTATTTGTCGTATTTTAAATGTTTAAATAAATAAATATTTACTAGTATGATAAATTAAAATAATATATGAGACAAATTAAATATAATAAACATATTTTAAACCAAAATAAAAATTTTCCTCACATATTTTTTTCACAGGTTTTGCAGACTGAAGCCATATGCTCCATACATATATTTTTTTTACATTTCAGGCAACAGTATTTGGTTTTACGGTCTTTCTTACTTGGACAATCTGCACATCTCTTGTATGTAATTTTAGGCTTTTTAGCGTCCTGTTCATTTTCATTTGAAATATCCTTTCTTTTTCCTAAAGATTGTTTTAAATTTAATGGAAGCATTGTTTTTTTAATTCTTTCATACAAGTGTTCTTCTATCAGCTTTAATCCAAGCTGTTTCAAATAATGCCTCCTAGCTTTGAATTCCATAGGGGGTTCTTTAGTTGATAGCAAAATGATTCGTCCATTAATATCAGTAACATTTAATATCGAAAAGAACACTGCCATAGGCCACCGATTAGCTATCCTAGCTGTAGAATATGCAGCTCCAATTTCGTCAACTACATCGACTGCTCCTTTAGTCAGATTATAGAAGGTGATGATTTCTGGCTTTTTTGCTTCACCTGTAGATATATCGATTTCATCATCATTATGCATAGTTGATAAAATTATAACACTTTTGTTTTTCTTGGGAATGTAGGAGACAATTGTGGTATCCTTCTGGAATCCAAAAATTGAAGAATGCACTGGTCTGTTTTTTGCTTTCACAATCTCTTTGTTTTTTCGAAGCGTTCCTACCACAGTAATTTTCTTTTCAAGGAGCTCTTGGGATAACTGATATCCAGTGTACCAGTTATCGACAGTCAGATTTCGTCCAGAACCATACAGGGGCTCCATTAGACGCTTCACAACAGCGCTACAGCTATTGTCTACTTTGAATGGTCCATCTGGTTGTTTTCCGGTATAAATTTCCATTTTCCACGTGTAAATATATTGAATCAACTAGAGCAAATATTTTTAGGCCATACTTTCCAGGCTTGTTTGGTATGTATTGTCTAAAACCGCATCGTCCTCTAAAAGGTTCCAGCTTCTCATCGATTGTTACATACTCCCCAATATTATATGAATTTTCACAATTATTTACGAACTTATCAAAAAATTTTCTAATAGGAGCTAATTTGTCTAATTCTTTCCTACTTTGTCGATCTCGAATATCGTCGAAGCGTAAACATCTCAAAAGGAAAAGAAATCGTTTACAGGACATTGTTGTATGAAAAATCTCCATTCCAGTTCCATCTGTCGCCCATAAATCTTTCACATTCACATGGGATGATTTGTGAACACCGCATATGTATAATAATCCTATAAGGGCTTTCATTTCCGCATAAGTAGCTTTGTTTGCATCCCTTATTCGATTAAAGCGATCTTGGATAGATTCGATATAAATATTAGTGTATTCAACGAAAATTTTAATCATTGAATCATCGAAAACACAGTTCCAAGAATCTAAGGGTGTTGAAACTTTTTTGAATATTTCGTATTTCCTGGTAATTTGAAAACAATATTTTTCGCGGGAACTCTTATGTTAGTTCGAAACTTCTTTTTCATCCATTTTGTCCCGTCCTTTCCAATGTAACAATCTTCAGTCGAGTTCGAAGGGCAGTTCTCTAAATCAGGCCTGGACAACCCAAAACGCTTGGTGGGCCGCATTGGAAATCTGTTTTAATCATTCGTGCCGCAACATATGTACAATCATACCCCCCCCCCTCTCCCCTTCCAGCTTTTCCAACAAATTTTGCCATAAATTAGTGTAGAAATATGCGGCTGCTGCCTATCGAACTTAGTTTAGAACGATTTAGTTTATTTTGCTTATGGGGTGGCTACAGTAGTGGCACCAGAAATTCCCCGGCGGGGGGACACCACCTGCCCAACAGGGGGTACTACATAAAGAGAGTTTATTATATGATTATTTATCAAAAACTGCAATACTATTAATAATATTACTGTTAATATTTATACCATTCCATTTGTTAGTACTCCTCGTGGTTTTGGAGATCATCGTGCCACAGTCAGACATTTTCTAAAAATATCGTGTTCTGGACCTCTCAAAACGTGTATATTCACGGAAAACTGGAAGCTGAAAATTTTTACGAATCCAATACTTTCTTCTATTGAATATAGAATGGAAAACTGGAATGCTCCAAATTCGGAAAAGAAAGAAAAATTCTGCTAAAAGTAGACAAACTGAAAATTTTGTATTCCCCCCCCCCGAGAGATTTTAGGTGTATGCCCCGATGGGAGGTCACACACTCCCCGACGGGGGGAAATGTGAATATAAATTATACATTTTTACGAACCGTCTTGACCTCCGAAATTCGAATATGGAGTCAAAAATGGGTGCTATTATTAAAAAAAAAAAAAAAGAAGAAGAAGAAGAAAAATAATTTTGTGCAATTTTTAATATGTAGATCCTAAACAAAATTTAACTATTGCATTAAAAAGTAGATGTTATTACTAATCGATAGGCACTAGCCGCATGTTTCTACGATAATTTATGGCTAAATTAGTCAGAGAAGTAGATTTTATTATTATTATTTTATGACTGGACATACGTATATGTGCATATATGTTTGTGAGTATATGAACCATATATGTATATACTTTTTTCGGGGAAGGGCAGAGTGAAAATTCGGAGCAGAGTACATTAATTTTAATTATTTTCATTCATAGATTAACAATAGAATCGTGAAAAATTAATAACTGTACATTAAAAACTATAATAAAAAGAATGAATAACGGATCTGATAATATTTCATTACAACAGTTCTTTAGCTTCCATAATTGTTGAAAGGTATTTTCACTTCGAAAAGTCAGAACGTATTTATTAATTTTTAGTCCGTTAACCAAAGTTGTCAAACTTTAAATATCGTAAATCTTCACGTGGGCCGCAAGAAACTACTCATTGGGCCGCATGCGGCCCGCGGGCCGCGGGTTAGCCACCCCTGCTCTAAATTATTATCGGTATCGCTATCCGTAGATGAAGTATTACTACATGAAAGATTTTCATAAATGGCATCTTCATCCTCTTCGCTAAACGATTCTTCGTCTGTTGAAACAGTTTCAAGTAAATATCGTAACCTTTTAGTTTCCTCTTCATAAGTACGGTACCGCGCCACAGCGCTATGGACGGTACAATAAGCAGCGAAATTACACTAGCACGTGAACGCGCATGGGTATCACATACCCGAGTGTCTAAAATTCGAGGAATGTAATTATCTTTTTCCCTCCAAAGTTGCTCCGCTTAAAGAATGTGACCTTAAATTCAGCTACCGAAAGAATCACCCATTTCGATCGAAAAGGGAGGGAAAGAGATAAAACCAAATAAGGCCTTGGGTATGAGATACCCGGTGCGCGCTCTCCCGGGTTAAAATAAACTGATGTGAGTGAGAAGCTAATAATCTACTGACAAGATCCAATTAGAACTTTACATGAGTGTTATTTAGTTTATAGGAATATGATTAAAATCGAAAAAAAATTTGCTATTCAATGGAGCATTTTAAAGCAAACCAAATACAAATAAGCAGACTGAAAGTATTTTTTGCTAAAATCAATACTTTCATAAAGAACAAATTATTACTGACCAAAAAATTCTGCTTAACAAGAAGGAACATACAATAGTCGTAAAAATCTTTTATTAGAAAGCTACCAATCCTATGGCACAGGTCCTCATGCCGTTCAATAAAATGAATCTTTACCCCCGAATATCATGGTATGGTTTTGATTCACTGCAAGTATTTCCGTGTATCCTTACCTCTTTGAGGAATTTTCATCGAACTTTTCCGTTAGATTTTCCGTGAAATTTGCACGTTGCAAGAATATACTGGATGACCGTATCAGATTTACAGAAAATTAGATTATTGGCAAACACAAAATCCGTTCAAGATGAAGCAACTGTTCATGCGGAACTTTGAATGGAGATTGTAATTACAGCTAAACTTTTTTAAGAACATAAAAATTCTTGGCATTTTTTTTCATCCTTCATCAAACAAAATAAATTTTCTTTTTTGTATCATTTTATTTAATTCAATTCGCACAAATTATAAGAAAATATTTCATCTTTAGTTATCGTACGTCTTTTGCTATCTATTATATATTGATGATACATGTACCCTGTATCTCGTGTCCACTATTTTAGCTCGGTCAAAGATTGTACTGATATAATTACACTAGAAAAAACAGTACCGTATTTATAAATTTTTGGTTTCTATCATCGTGATTTGCATTTGAATTTCTTATGAATATGACTAATCTCACAGATTAATCTCACATCTGCTTGCTCTATATGTCATCGAACCTTCACAAAATCATCTTTTCTTCAATCTTGTGCTGTGGGGCATTTCAACACAACATAAAATATCGCCATCAACAACTGCAGCCTATTGTCTTGTTTCTCAAAATCAACATAAAAGAACCCCCCAGTTAATTGGCCCCAGCTTAAAAGTTATTATGGTGCTACTTGTCACGTGGGGCACAGCCTGGCACATACAGTCGGCTGCAAAATTATTCGAGCACTAGCCAATAATTCCTATATTTAAAAAGTACACTTAAAACTGTTTTGCTAAGTAAATCCTTGTCGAATCATGTTCTTAGACTGATTAAGAACATGACTCAACAAAGCTGTATTAAGTGTACTTTTTTTTGGAAAGGATTATTGCTAGTGCTCGAATAATTTTGCAGCCGACTGTATAACACTTAGTTTTCCTGCTTAAATTAACAACAACGTTGCCCATTCTCGAGAACGGCTTTATAAAGACTTTCACAGCACAAAAATTTATAAAGGCTTTCCCAGCACCAATTTTTTCTCATGAACTCTAGACAATATCTTGCTACCAAATATCTTTAAGCCACTTGCCACTTTATCTACCAGCATAGAGCATGCCGCTCCTTTTCACGTAGGAGATCTGTCTCTAGCGGCCTTTGTATTTTTTTTTTTAAGAGTTTAAATAAACTCCGGAAGAGAGGCCTAGCATAGCTGGAATCGCTCGACACTGCTCCTAGAGCGGTGAGCGGCACCTTTTCCCTGTTAATAATATTTTTGTAAATTTTTGGTCTTCAAGAATACATCTATGTAAAATGATGCACTTGAACAGCGAACATCGAAAGTCGTTAAAAGAATGTAAAGCTATTAAATTTCCTTATTAGTACAGTTTTTAATTAGATGAAATAGCTTTAATTAACAGGTTTAATAAACACATAAACGAGTTTAAAATTTCATTTTTCTCTGTTTTAGTATTCAAACTTTCTCTTTTAATGAAACAAAATTCATTTAAAACTCTGAGTATTCTCTGGTATCGCAATTTCTTAGATGATTTATAACCATAATTAATCATCTCTAATGAAATTAATGTCAAAAGTTATAAGCTCTTCATTTTTTTTCAGAGAAAACTTTTGTAAACCAGTATGATTAGTTTAGTTATTAAAAATATATTATCTCCATGCATGAAATTTATACATTTAGATTGTAATTTGTTTATAATGGTATTATAGTAACACGGTTTATATAAAAATATACAACTACTCTTTTTTTTTCCTTCCTTTTTTTACCACCTTCTTTTATCCCTTATTTTTTTTTTTTTTTTTTTTTTTTTAAGAGCGCTCCTTTAAATCCCCCCTTACTTTTAAAACATTTATTTATGCATTAAAAAAAAAATGTCATTTTAAACTACTTACTAAATAATGTAAAATATTTAAATAATTTGCACAAAAGTTCATGGTACTTTATTTACAATTTTTAGGGCCTCAAACGTATTAGAAAATTTTCAGGTGAACTTAAGGAATTTTTTAAGGATTTTTTAAAAACTTTATTAATTAACATAACCTATGTCAATAGACTATAGAGTAATAAAAGCATTTCATACTGTCTCTGAAGACGAGCAATTAATGGTACTGTGAGGGAGTTCCTCACATATCCTTTTATTTCATCAAATTTATTATATCCTAACTAATTATATATTTATTCACAATTAAAATTTATTAACCTTTAATAATCCTCTTTAAATATGCCAAACTTATTTTAAATTGAGTAAATTCTTTATTGGAAATTAAAATACTTATCATTTTCTAATTTTAAGAACAAATTCAGTATTAAATACATTGATCTCTTTTTAGCATAATGCAATATATAGATAGGGACCTGATACACAATTTAATTTTTATTCTCCCTGAAAGTAATTATTTTTTTTTTTTCTATTTCACTATGTTACATAAATATGGTGCTCAGTGACCATAGAATTCGTTACGGTGGAGGAGAGGAATGTATAGGAAAGTGTTTTTTTTTTTTTCTCAACAAGCAAATTTTTTTTTTTCGAAGATATATAAAATACCTTTTTCTGCGGCAAGTACGTGTGAAGAATTTTTGACTATATTGATATGACAGGAGTGTTGTTTTAAAGGAATTTTTCTATTTTTTCAACTTTGGAGCAATCAGCCGTATTCGACAGATGTATGTAAAGAACAGTGCTGCCATGACTCCTAATGTGATGTGGATTATCGACTTCTATAGCCTAACAACTAAAGAATGTTGGCCTAGTACAGATTATTATGAGTTTGACCTATCTTTTTTCATTCCGCCGTCATACACGAAAACATACCGGCATAGTTAACTAATATCATCGTATATCCCCGATGCTTATCTTTCAAGAGAGTGCGAATAGAATTTTTCGCCTTCTTCCTTTCTCGATGACCATATGCAGAGAAAGAACTTCTTCTTTCTCGGTAATAGCATGTGGCCTTGACTAATGTAGAATGGCCAGTATCCACATGGGCTCAAGATCAACGCTCAAAACGTCATTAATCACGCTTCCGACACAAAGAGCCAAATGTCTTGTCACCAATTGTAACCTTTTTTTATCAGATTTCGCAGTTACCTCAAAGGAAAGCATGCAAAATTGACAAAGATGTCTACCCATGGCCCTCAATTATTTCAGCAGGGGGTTAGATTCCATCCCCGTTCGAGGGCTTTGAGCTCCGGTGAGCTCGGCTGACCACATCAAAGGATTCTGAATAGAAACCGCCCAATGAGCGCAAGTGGAAACCGGACTGAAGTGGTTTCTTTATCGCCCTTGCTCTCTCGATGTTTGAATGGAAAAATCTTTGCCTTTTTTTTATGGACAGCCTGGAGTTCATCGACCTTTCGTGCTATGGATATCTTCACCGCTGCAACTTGCTAAAAATGAGGATATTAGTAATGTGTTTCCCCCGCTTCCTACAAGGCATATTCCTTGCAAATGTCAACAAAGGATCGGAGCAAAGATTATAACGTTTGACCGTCGTACGCGCAACAATTATGATAAAGTTGGTAATAAAAAAAAGAAAGTACTTTGTAGTTGTGCTCATCGAACTTTGAACAATTTTGACTTGTTTTCCTGCAATGGATTTTCAAGTAGTGCATAATAAAATAGTCTAGTTGAAAGGACTTTTCAGGTTTACAGTTTTGGACATAAAGGAAACAGATAAGAAATATTTTTATTATTATGTTTATAAATATTCATTCAATATATAATTAAAATATTTTTCTATTTAAGGGAATGCACATATATACTTGATAAAAATGAAGTATTTTTTAATAATTTTAATTTTTTGGGGGATATTTTTTTCAAAATAAATATATATATAAGCAATATATCTGTGCATTCGTCTTTTGATACTATATATAAAAATATTTGTTTTTCAATTTTTGATTATCTATTATTTTATTTTTTCATACATTTTCATGACATTTTTTTAATAAAAATACAAGTTAATTCTGTCTTTTTTGAAGAATTGTAAATGATTGAGAGTAAATTTTTATCAATTTTAATTTCAAATTATTTTATTTAAATGCAAAATAACAATTTTATATTTTATATAATTGCATTTTTACATATACTAATATTTCAGTTTTAAAGATAATATTAAGGATAAAAAAAAGAAAAAGATTTTTTTTATTGTTTTTATGTATAATATATATACAAATTTACATATTATAATAATTTATCACATTTCAGTGTATTATTTTTATTTTCATATTCAAATATTTTAAGTTCAGATTTTTTTTTTTTCTTGTTTTGTGCTGAATTGATACATTAGTTTATAAATTAGTACATAATAATTGAGAAAAGGAAAGAAAAGGGAACGAAAATATCTTTTTCATAATTTTGAATAATGAATAGTAAATTAATATTAAATTTTTGTGATGAAGGATGATTGTTATTATCGACTTGTGTATGCACAGTCAGTTATATTATATATTATATAAGAAATTTTACTTTCGATTTTGAGTTTGAAAAATTTTATGATTGCATATTGTGAATTTTTGTTTTTGAGAGAAAAATTGATATACTGTTCATGAAAACTATTCTATAAAATAGGAAATATATTTTGTTTAAAGAGAGGAGATTCTGGATTAATTTTTAAATAAAAGGAAATTGCAGTTAATATATTATTTTAATTTTTCACAATTTATTGTTTTCCTAAAATTTTTGTTAAATATTCTTCATGGAAATCCAATTACTATTGGTCGTGAAAATATGATATTTAACTTTTTTTTTCATATCTTTACACTTACACACAAACAAAATAAATACATGAATAAAATGACATAATTTTATTTTTCAATATTTAAACATAATCCCTTCTCGGTATAAACGTAGTTTGTTTTCGTTGTAATGAAATAGTGATGTATTGATGCATTATAAAAAAAAATTAAAATAAAAATAAAAAAAATAAAAGAGTTATTTGAATTCCATTGGCAGAAATTAAACATTTATAAATTTATCATAGACATATTTTATTTTATTTTTAATTAATCTGCTGAAAATATCCTTGTTATAATTGATTAAATTATTCAATGTGCTTATAAGTTCTTAATTTTTAATACATACACTTCGCTTTTGTTTGTCAAAATTTAATATACAATTTTTTTTTGTTGTTGTTGAATTGTATAATGTTTTACAGAACTTGTGCACTCTTTCTCAGGGCCTCTGCAGTGTATGAGTTTTTTTTTAGTGTTTTGCTGTTCATTGTCTAAACAACTACTTCGGCTGGACCGATATATTTTTTTAATTTAAGGATGATGAATAGCGGGGCATTATTTTTGTGCAACATTATATTTTTGACAAATGTTTACAATCCATTTAGTTTCAGAGTTTAATTCAAATACTTTTGTTAGATAAATTCTTTTTGATGAAAATTCTTTAAATGTAATAATAACGGTAAATTAATTAAGATAACAGATAACATTAAGACAAGGGTAAATAAATAATATTGAGAACCTTGTCACATTTTTCTATTGAAATTATGCAGAATATTGATGATAAAATTTGGAATTTTGATTTTTTGTATATTTTTGATTTCTCAATGCATTTAAAAATAATAATACACATACATTTTTCTAAAAGATGGTCTATTTAAGATTTTTGAATTATTAATTTAATATCTGTTTAAATTTAAAACTCATCTTTACATTATAGTTGCCAAACAATTTTTTCTTGAAATTATATAATTATAATACATTTACAACAAATGCATAAATTTGTGTTTTCACATTTAATTTCCTATTTATACACAACTTCATGAAGGTATATACACATATTCATTAAACGGTTTGGTTACATACAGTGCTAGTTTGAAAATTTATTGATGTTTAAAAAAAAAAAAAAAAAAAAAAAAAGATTTAACACATTTTTCTTAATACACTATTTATTTTTTTGAAAGTGTCGGCATGTAGATCTGGTAATCCCAGCCTTGCCATATGGTCACTTTCAGTTATAATGCACGTAGGTACACTTCACACACACATTTTCAGCATATAATTTATCAATTTAATTCAAATGCAGTATTATTTAATAATTTGCAACATTAATAACCAACTGAAAAGAGATATTATTACATGACACTTAATATTTTTCTTGATTATGTAACTGTATGGAGTATATAACTTCATAATGACATAATTTTCTCACACATACATTTTTCTTCTTACACAATTTTTACGCTTACATACTATTGTTTTACATTTTACTTTATTGTCACTTTTTCACTTTTATATGTTATACAATATTTATTTTCTAGTTTTTTTTTATTTTATTTTTAAAATATATGAGATGCACACAAACATAAATAGGAATTTTTATATTCTCTATTATAACCAAATTATGGAAATGATCCTTTTTCTTGTCTTGTCACAAAATACAATGTTTTCAATTATGTTTATTATTATAATTATCTACACATATTTACAATTTTTTTTTTTTTTTTTTTTTTTTTTTTTTTTTTTTTGAAATAATGCATGTAAACCTAGCTTATATGCTAGCCGTGCATTTTGAAATATTTCTCAGGTCATAAAACAACACACACATACATATAATAATTTTTGTCAAATATATTAATGTTTATTTTTTTTTAGAAATAGCTTACATGTAAATCTAGCTTATGTGCTAGCCGTGTATTTGAAGTATTTCTTCTATTTACAAGAGTCACACACACAAAATTTTTGCATATATACTAGTGTTTATTATTTTGCATATAATAAACCCTAATCTTAAATTGAATGTATATATATACACAACATTTTTAATAATAATAATAATAAAAAAAAAATACATACCTTTGGACATACATAACTTATAGACAAGATTGTTTCAGGTGTTGAATTATTCTCTTGCATATAAAACATTGAAATTTTTTTCTCACTTACTCATTGTGAATTTCATTACACATACATACCTTTTAAATATGTCAAATATTGGAATTTTTATTGCATATAAAGCATTGAAATTTTATTTTTCTCACTTACTCATTATAGTTTGCCTACACATAAAATTTTTAAACAAATATGAATAGACACAAACTAATTTTTTCAGATTTCTCTCTCTATTGTGCATATGTATATAGATTTTTTTTGTGTTACAATACATTGTATATATTTTCTTATTACATAATTTTTTTACTCATACATATATATAGGCAATATATATGTGTATAACACATGCTGTGTTATTTGTTTTATTTGCTATAGTTTGCGTTTAAAATATATGTATATATATATATATATATATATATATATATATATATATATATATATATATATATACAGTCCCTGGCCAAATTATTAGACGCACTGTAAGATTCTATGTAAAATCTTAATTATCAGGTGATACTATACAGCTTTATTGTTTTTACTAGATACAATGTATTTTTTTTTTATTATCTACCTTATTACCTGTTTTTTAACACAAATAAAATACTATAGTTATAGAAAAAATATGTATTTATTAACTCTTGAAAAAAATTGAAATTAATGCAATTAAATGTTAATATTTTGTTGAGCCACCTTTAGCAGCTATGCGAGCTTCAATTATGCATCTGAGGATGGTGATTCCACACATGAATGACCTTTTCTAAGAGTTGCGTTTTGTTTATGATCACACCTTTAGCCACTTCTCTCGTCATCAGCTCCCTCACGTTTTCAGTAGGTTTCACATCTGGGCTATTACCCGGCCAATCCAACAAGGTATTTTTGGCACTTCCAAACAATCTTTAACAGGCCGTTCTGTGAGGCAGGGAGCTCCATCTTGCATAAAAATGAATGCGGTTATCCATTTGGAAACCATTCTCTGATCTGCAAAACATGTAATTATTAAAAACCTATAGTGCGTCTAATAATTTGGCCAGGGGCTGTATATATATATATATATATATATATATGTGTGTGTGTGTGTGTGTGTGTGTGTGTGTGTGTGCTTTTTCTGATCAGATATTTTAAGCACTAGCTCATGGCTTTATAATTGCTCATTATATAATTGAGCTGAATTTTTAAAAGATCTTGTTTGAGCATTATGCATGTGATTGCATTTATATATATATAAAAAAATATATTTTAAGTATTGCTCAATTATATACAAAAAAAACAGGCCTTTTTGTCTACATGGAGTAGAAATTTATTATTTTTGTCGACATGTTCTTATTTTATTTTAATCATTTTGGAAAAGTGCACTTTAAAAAAAAAAAATTAGGATAAATACCTAGGTACCTGAAAAAAAAAAAAAAAAAAAAAAAAAAAAAATTAATATGGAATGGAAATGACAAGGGGCAAAGAAATTTCATTATGGTTCAATTTTGTTTGTTTGCATTGGAAATAATGCTAGTTTGTTGTATATTGCATTGATTGTATGTGTATCTTTCACTAAAATATTTTTATTTTCAGAGTAATTGCATGAAAAGAAAAAAAATATATATATAAGAAAAGATAAACAGGTCCCTTTTTCGCTGGTGATATACAGAACTTAAGTATATTTTAATTTTATTGTTTATCTATTATACAGATAATAAAATTTGGTAATAAAAAAAAAAAAAAAAGATATATTTAGGGATATAAAATATAAAAGTAAATATTTATAGCTTCTTATAACACCCTTTGTATTCGATGTATACTAGAATACTCAGGTTTTTTTTTTTTTTTTTCTCTTGTGAAATGATGGATTCTTGTTGTTCCAATGGCCGTCCAGCAAAGGGGTAAATAGATAATTTTTATCATTTCACAAACTTTATAAATTTTTTATTATTTTTATGTAAGATATTATTCTTAAATTTTGTTTTGGCAAAGTATATATATATATAGCTAAAATTTTTTCTTTTGATTTAATAATAATAAAAAAAAAAAAAAAAGGAAAAAAAAAAGAAAAAGTTATTTAATGGAAATAAAAAGTATTAGTCACACAATGCTAATATTATGGATTATTTTTCTTCTAATTCAATATTTCAAATAACTGAATTTTGATCAATGTTATAGTATTGATATGTACTAATAATAATGGAGTTTTTTTTTATGAGTGTGAATCAAAAAAAAAATCATTTAATAGATAATAATGATAATAATTTCACACACTTTAACTATTTTCATGTTGTATATTGGGAACACTCAGTCATTTTTTTCATTGAGTTAGGAACTTTATTGCAGGAGTATGATGTCACGGTCATACACCTTGCAATTTTTTTTTTCAATAGCCACACCTTTTCTTCTTTTTACACAAACACATATTTTTCTCAAAATGCTTGTAACGTACACATATAAAAATCAAGCCTCTTTTGAGTCACACATTTGCTCGGTATGCTATATTTGGCAGTGGCCTTACAAACCACTTGCTGTTTTGGCTGTTTGCTGGGTTCACACTTTTCTTCCCCTAACTTAATTGATTTGCATGAGTGGTGCTCAATTTTAAAATACACTTTTTCTTAATTTGAGTGAAATTTAAATTATATATCATACTATTGTAGACAACACAATTATTTTCACAAAAAAAAAAAAAAAAAAATCATTTTTAAGATTTTTGTATCACAATTTTTAATACTTTAAAATATTTCAATGATAGTCAATACATATATATTGTTTGACAAGAAAATAGAATTTAATTGATCTATACAAAAAGACACTATAGATAACAAACTATATATATATTTTTTAATGTTTTGTTATGAAACTAATTTGATTTATTTTTCAGAGAGATTTGTATTACAATATATCAGCTGTAACAAGATCAAGAAATTATTTGTCAAGACATTTATTTTGATTTTTTTTTTTTCAAAATATGGAATATATATGTGCACTCATGTTTATTTTAACAATATGTAGCATAAGAAATCCAATATTTTGTTCAATTTGATTAATATGTTTCCACACAATCATAGCGATTTCTGTAAACACATATGTTGTAAGATTGTTTTGGTAATTTTTGAATTCTTGTTTTGTATTATGGTGGAGAGAGCTATTTTTTTCATGGCAACCGGGAGAGATATGTGAGGCAGTTCCTCACATATCCTTTTATTTCATCAAATTTATTATATCCTTATTAATTATATATTTATTCACAATTAAAATTTATTAACCTTTAATAATCCTCTTTAAATATGCCAAACTTATTTTAAATTGAGTAAATTCTTTATTGGAAATTAAAATACTTATCATTTTCTAATTTTAAGAACAAATTCAGTATTAAATACATTGATCTCTTTTTAGCATAATGCAATATATAGATAGGGATCTGATACACAATTTAATTTTTATTCTCCCTTAAAGTAATTATATTTTCATTTCTATTTCACTATGTTTCGCAATAAATCTAATTATATTTATAGCTAAAAATGTTCTGTTGGAAAATTTCCGTTATATCTTTTTATTATTATTATTATTTTTTTTTTTTGCATTCAGATAATCTATTTAATTGCAGCTATTAAATTAATGACCCGTTATCTAGACATCATGTCGCAAGAATTTCGTAATATTCGATGATTACTTGCAGCTGTCTTTCCAACGGTTTTCTTGGCGAATGTGATTTATGCCAAGGTGGGGTTGCCATATTAAACCGTCTTTTCATTTTAAAAAATTCCCATTAAAATATCATTAACACAAAGGAAAATATCTTGGCGCCCTTGGCTTCAAAATATGGTGATATTACCATAAGCTGGCGTTTTACAAGGGTGCTGTCGGATTTGATTCCGGGACAGTTTGATAATAATCATCGTACTAACCCGATATAACTTTTTCTCAATTAAAAATCTCTCCCTCCTCCACCATCGTTTTAACGAATTGACCTCTATGGATCTGAACTTGGTTTGTCCTCTTATGTCATTTTATATTTTTGAATAAATACTCACGTCTATTAAATGACTGGAATTGACATTTATTTTTAAAATGACTATTATTTTATTGACTTGTTTTTTTTTTTTTTTTTTGAGGACTGTGGCATTTATGTTACAGGTACACATTAATTTTAATTCCACAATTTGTTACAGGGAAAGGCATGCTTTCAAAAACTCTTTTGTTTCTAATAATATGTATTGCATTTCTGTGCAGTTTACAAAAGCATACAGAAAATCATATAATATTTCTATTTAGTCAAAATTACTTCAAGTTCAATATCACAATATGTAAAAGTATCTTATATTATTTTAATTCGTAGCAATATAAATATTATGCACATTTTCTTGTGTATGTGCGTGTGTGCTTACTAGCAAACCGTAAGTGTCACATAATCAAAAGGGTAATATGTACATAAAAATATAACTAATTCACATATAATTACAGAACTCTGGATAAACACCATAAAATGCAACAAACTCGCAACAATCGTTTCGGGTCGATAAAACACACGAACCTTCGTATGCCGCTTCGACTGCAGCACTCGAGCCTATTTTGTTCGCCTGTCGAAGGGTCGTGTGTTTTATCAAACCGAAACAATTGTTGCGAGTTTATTGCACTTTATGGTGTTTATCGAAAGTTCTGTAATTATTACTTTAAAACGACAGTTCTGTGGTGCTTTATTATTAATTCACATGTATTTGTTACATTTTCAAATTTGACACACAATACTTACACAATTTTATAACGAGTTTTAAATGTGTGCTTACAAATTAAGCCACTCTTGGACATTTCAGTACATAACATTATGTTCTAATAGCATTTTACTGATTTAGTGTAGTATCACACACCTGTAATTATTAGGAAAATATAACTGTATATTCATTATGTTATTAGGTAGTAATGCACCCTCTTACCATTGGCTATTTCATAATTAATCCATATTTGGTATGAATAAAAAGCACTTGATACGAATGAGGCTATTGACTGTCTAAATCATACACATTACATAACTGTAGGTGTTTTTTTTTTTTTTTTTTAAATACATAATACACAAAAGTTTGTATACTTACGTAGCTCAATAATCATACTTTATCGTTAAAATATTTGAAATGTACAGAGTAATAATTTTTGAAAAATTAAAATTTAAAGAAGAAAAGTTGTACGCCATTTAGGAACTTATAATATATGCAATATTAATCATGCACAAGAAACTCTTAAAAATTGCGTATGACTTTGTCGTGTTTGTCCATATGGTTCGTCTTTCTGTAAGAAGATTTAGAAAGGAATTTTGAAGCATTAAATTGTATGAGAGGTAATACGCCTAAAATATATTTTAAAATCTTTATGAAGCTCGCGAAATAGCGGTGTTAACAAACATTATCCTGGTTTACAAAACCACGTTTTGTGTACGATTAGTACTAATGATTGGCTTATAGAACACCATAAAATCATTCAGATGCCTCATTAAATATAATTGCATGTTGTTCAGTGTAAGAATTCAGTGTTAAGAGGGTTTTGTACACAATATAGTGCGTATGTTTTTTAAAGACAATATGCAGATTTATATTAAAGCAGTGGACATTAAAATCTCTCTTTAGAGTTAAACCTCGATAGATAGCTCCTGTAAAATTTCTTCCACCATAGTTCATTTTGCGTAGATTTAAAATTTATAGAACATATAAAAAAGAATCATAAAGAAAAAAAAAAAAACCTCTTGTATGTATTTTTTAGGAGGGAAGGTATAAAGATTTTTTTTTAGAGATTTCTTACTTCTGAGACAAAAACAATATTTTTGAGAACCCTAGTAATTTATAGGTAATATACAAGGTTACACTTAAATAATCTTTAATATAATTACTCTTAAAAAATTACTGCAAACTACGCGACATTTCTCCGTCCATAATATAAAACAAAATATATTTAAAGTTTTGTGATAGAAATAAACTTCTTTGAGTTTAAATGATGATAAAATGAAATAAAATTTTAAAGCGTTTTATAGTCTTTATGTGATACTTTTTATTTTATTTTTTTTTAACACTATGCGCCCTATTTATCTCAGTTATTCTCGGATTCATGTAATGTGCATAAATCTTATTTTATTTAAGGAATATATTAATTTCTTTAAATTTAAACTCTGATCTTTCTGTTTTTATTTCAAATTTTGCAAAACGTCCATCGGCAATTGTGTTAACTAAATACACTTTTTTTTTTTTACTAATAACGTATAAATTATATGAAATTACTCTTTTTATTTTTACCAAAAATTTTTTTTCTGTATATACAGAAAATCTTGGAAGTATATAATGTAACATTCTCAAAAAAATCCCTATGAAGTGAAAAAGGTGTTTAAAAATCCCCTTTACCGTTTTGTCCATATTTTTATAGGTAAATTATTTTAATATTTAAAGAACTAATCTATGCTTTGATGCAAAATTATATAATTCTTCAATTGTTAAATGTGAGTAGAATGTCCACAGTTCTTTTACAAATACGCGCCAGAATCGCGATCAGACCAATGTGAGTGCGGGACCTTGGGCTCTCCCAACCATTGCTACTACTCATGTCCACTTTTGACTGTTGCATTCTAAATCCCGTCAATTTCCGGCTTTTTAACATAATTAACCGAAAGCCTCTTCGTCAAAAAGCAAACAAAATTTGATACTCATGTTTTTATTTTTCTAGCCGCCCACTGTCGCGTTTCAGTTTATCATACAAATGAAATACATAATATATTTATATATATTAACATTCGAATCAAAACATCAAATTATTTCTTTTATTTTATTGTTTTGAGCTTTATCCATTTCCTTACAATATGTATTGTAAAAATAAAATTTCATCCATAACTTAATAGTATTAAAAATTTACATTTGAATTTGAGTTTTACAAATATTTTATATAAAAGTATGCATGTAGAATCAGTTTTTCCACTTTTAAAGGAATAAAAATAATATAGAAAAATATTGATTTTGGGAACAGTATTTTATATATTTTTAAATTAAGAACTTAAAATTAAGAACTTTTAAATGTAGATTTTTTGAATATCCTGTACTTTTTGCCGCTTTTTTTTCTGTTTTAAGTGGCTGGGGGAGGAGTGTGAAAAGGGTAAAGTTAAAGGCATTTTAAAAATTAGAATTTTAAAATTTTTAATCAATAGTAAATTAGAAATATATGCATTGTTTTTAAAAATTCTAAAAATAAAACATCAATTTTATATATATATATATAAATCTACAATGGTAATTTAATAATGGATACTGTCTGAATTTATTACATATATGAATATTGAAATTTCGTCATATGGTTAAGTGTAGCTGTAGAACATTGTGCATTTTATTAATCATTCACCAAAAAAGATTCATAATCAAATTATTATCGATTTTTAGCACATATATTAAGATAGTAATAAATTTATACACAATAATTGCATTTTACAAGTATGTAAACTTATGAATTGCGTTTTATAACCGTATTCTTCTTTTAGAAAAATAAATGACTTTTATTAGGTGTTTCTATTTTCACTCGATTATTCACATTATTTTATCATTTAAAGTTAATCGACACATAATAATTTTCGATTATTATTTTTAATAAGAAGTAGTAAAGTGTATTTGCTGCATCTTTTTTGGTATGTAATTAATATTTGACAAATATTATAAATGTTTCGCAAAATAATGTAATAGCTAGTAATTATAGCTTAAATTCATTATAAAAATTACTGATGTACTATTAATATAAAATAACTGTTTCATATATTTTTCTAATTGTATAATATAATACTACTCTTTAGAAAAAGTCCACGATGAGGCAGCAAGGGAAAAAAATATGCAGATAAGATTCCGTTATACAGATTTTAACATTTCTTTCTTTATTATGATTAGGTGGTTTTTGTTTCAGTCTTCGAGTAAATTGATGAATATAACAGTAAATTTGCGTAAATTAACTTGAGAATAGAATTAGAGTGCAGCAATGTGTGAATGTTGAAATTTCGTAATATCATAATTTTACAGTTTTGAACTTATTATAATTGATACATTCCTGATTGTGTCCTTTCCAATTCTGTATTTTTTTTTTCTATACACAATATCACGGCATTTTATATGTAGCTAACTAATAAAGAAAACAACAATCTTGCGTAACTGTATACATACATTTTTACCACTGTACTTTTGTACGCTAATATTATTTCACATTTAATTTAAATTATGTGTTGTAGATTTAACAATACAGAAAGTTGGCATTTTTTTTGCAATTAAAATTTATACTGATACAGAGTATATTTATATTTTACTTTAAATAAATTCTCGCCAATATTTTAATATTACGGTTTGCAGATAAGGATGTTATACTGTATTTTCAAAGTATTAATTAACAAAATATATCTCTTAACTCTTTGGCGCAGATGGGACACCGGTGTTCCTTTTGCTTATTTATTTTTTGACGCTCTTATTACAAATATTATTATTATATGATAGTTTTTTATTATAAAAGGGAGTTTAATAGTTGCTATAAAAATCTATTAGATTATCAGAGTAAATTTTTTACTAAAATAAAAATGTTAAATAAAAGTAGTTTGAAAAAATTTTATCAACCAATTTCAAAAATTTATTTCTAATTAAGTTTGATTATTTAAAAAAGATCAGTAAGGAATTATTGCTACTCCTATATCTAAATAATTGTAAATAAGTGCAATTTGTAAAAATATTTATTGATGGGACGCCCGTGTCCCATGATGAATTTACTTTTAACGCAGAAAGGGACACCGGTGCCCCACTCTATATTTTAGAACCAAAATTAATTAAAATTTTAAATATAACATTTTCCACTTATTTAAATCTAAAATAACTTAAAACTATCAAAAAAGTGTAAAATTTATGTTTGATGAGAAATCTGCTTCAAAGGGTTAATGGTCTAAACGAGGAATTATCTAATAAGTTTAAATAAAAAAAATCCGGAGTGTGTAGAAATAAATAGCTGTAATAACATTTATTTTCATTTTTTAGTAATATGCATAGACAAAATTTACATATTTTTACCAGTAATGTGCAGTACATTTTTAGAACCTCATACCATTTTTTTTAAATAGTATATTAAATATACAACATATTTAATAGGTATGAATCCACGAAATGGAATTATCTAGTAAAATGTTACATTTAATATATTTATGAGATCGTTTTTGTTACAGTTAGCACTGCCAGATAATTTTAAAAGATAAACAAAATGTCTGCATTGTACTGCGGCATTCTTTTTTTTTTTTTTTTTTTTTTTAAGAAATGATTTTTAACACACGATTTTTTAACATACAAAATGTGTGTTTGAAAAGGGGGATTTTTAAATAGTTAACAAAAATAAATTTTCATTTCCAGTTATGAAAATTTTAAATAAAATTTGGGTAACCTAGTTTTTCGTTATATTTTCATTCATTTTTCGAAATGCCTAAAAATATAATTTTGATGATAAACTAACAACTACAGAGGCTGTTCGCACATTTTTTAGACGATTTTATTTCGCAATAAGAAAAAATCGTTTGCATGGAGAATTTTATTTTCACAACAGTTATATTTTTGGAAGTTTTATTTATCTTCTGATATTTAGAATTTTTGTTTAGATGCAAAAATGCGCTTTTAAAAAGGCAGTGGATGGAAGGATACGTTTCCGCTTTTTCCAAAGAGAGTTTTTAGTGAAATCTTTATGGAAAGCATTTATCAGAAGAAAAATGGAAAAATGTCACAACAATAGATGAATCTTGGGTCTATTTAAGTGGTTGCAATAAAAAAAGATCAATTTATTATCACAAAAGTGGAGAAAAAAAATTTTGCAACATGCTTCCATGAATCAAAAGAAAGTTTTTCTAAAGGATTTATGATTGTCACTGGTTTTTCATACAAGCGCAAGATAAAAGCAAAAAATGGTGACAAAACTGTCTAAATTAGCTCTAAATACTATCAAGAACATATTTTAATTCCAATTTTTAAAAATGAAAATCCAGATCTCTATCCACAATGCTATCAATTCGTTGAACTGTATCAAGACAAAACAAGCAGCCACACATCACAATTCGCAATTGCTTTTCTAGAAAAAAATGGAACAAAAAACGAGAATTATAACCATACCATTCACTGATATTCCTGCTAAATCTACTGATGTATCACTGTTGGATTTTTGTGTTTTTCGACTCTTAAAATCAGCATTATCCAAACACCGACCTACAACGCTTTGTGGACTTTGGAAAGCCGTTCAAGAGAAGTAAAAAAATATACCTCTTCAGATATTATAAAAAGCATTATTATCATAGAAATTACGATGTAGAATGATAGTTAAGAACAAGGGCTATCAAACTGAACAAATAAAACACGAAATATGAGTGAAATTGTTCCAGTACACTCCATCAAAATCGTCTAAAAAATGTGCGAACAGCCTCTTTAAAATCTTACACTGAATAAACGGAACTTACTATGAAAATATGCACATTTAATAATAATAATAAATTAAAATATTTGTGTGATGAATTGTTCTTTCTTTCTTTCTTTTTTTTTTTTTAATCCATTTTCTTTTACATTATCTTCAGTTTATAACGAATTCTAGGTTTAAAAAATGTTAATAAAATGGGAACAACAAAAGTTTATTCTTGAGATTTCTCTCGAATTTGAATTTATTATGTTTCAAAACTAATTATGTTTTCCGTGTTACTGCGTTAATTTATACTTTAATATTATTTTAAGTAATAATTAACTCATATGGAAATTTAATAAATATTTTTATTCATTACGTAAATATAATAAACGTTCAGACACAATTGAACCAAATAAAACGTTATAAATCTAATTAAATTACTCAGCATCTCCCAAAAATACTTACTTCATTAAAAATGTTCTGCACTTTAATTAACTGCTAGTTCACAACTATTTATATTTCCTTTGTTATCTTTTCTGCTACAGCGGAACTCGTGAGTAATGTCAGCAATCGTTTAAATTGGAAAATACCTTCTAGCATTATCCTCGTACTAATTTGTAACGTCGTTCTGCTTTTCCCTTTTTTAAGAATTCCCTTTACTTTAGTTAAATATAATCTAAGTTAGAAATTTTTTAAAAAGTACAAAAATATTTTTCATTTTATACTGATATTTCTTAAGTTAAGCTATGCTAAATGTAAACAGTGTTGTTAAAACAACGTTTACAATATGAAATTTCTCAAACTAAGCATCTAATAAAATGTTCATTTCAATATATTTGTTTTCTAGAGAAAATAAATGTGAAATGCATAGTAGTGTTTAAGTTGTACGTCTATAATTTGTATATAAATTCTTTCATATGATGGGAAAATATATATATATATATATATGTATGAATGCATGTATGTATGTGTTATCTTTTATTTATTTCAAACACGAATGTTTATTTTGAATATATAGTTGAATAACGGATAATACAAATTAATCACCTAACTAATGAAATTTGTCATTTAATATCGGACACTTATATATCATATTAGTACTGTAGTTATCAATTGATAATTGTGAAAAGTAAATACAATATGCATGTAAAATCTATCTACTAGATTTAAGGATAGTCTTAAGGGTGGGGATTAAGGCCTATTGACTGCACTTAAGTCCTAAACCTAAGAGGAATTTTCTCTATGAGGGTCTTTAAATCTGTTCTAATTCGTATTTACGCGCGTTACGGAGAAAGTCACGGAAAACTGTGAATGAATAATTACACGAGTTTCCAGACTTTTGCAATAGAATTATCGTCGACTTATTCACCATATAATGCGTCTTTTAACTCTTTCGTTCCCGTAACGGCCGAATCCGCCGGAAAGCTCTCAGTCCCATTACGGCCCTAAAACGTCTGAGATCGTTCATCCCCCTTTTCGCTCTTTTATTTTTGCGAACGTCATTTTTCCGCAGTTAGTTGTCAGCGCAGATGACAAGGGGGCGGGTTAACTTTATGGTAATAAGAGTTTTCTTGTCCTAAAGATTTGCACTCTGCAGTGAAACTGGACCAGACAATAATTCTTAAGTCGTGTTGAAATGATACGCACATGAATAGAAAAAGAAGCCGCTCTGTGCTTCCGTGGGGGTGAAATCTCGGCCGTTTGTCCGGGATCCTGAGGTAGATGAAAATTTCATATCCATGGGACCGAAAGAGTTAACAGCAGAAACATGTGATAGTCACACGGGGATAGGTCAGGAGGTGAGAGGCTAGTTTTGTAAGCCAGCTGGAATCTTATGTGCCAATCATACTTGCTTTTTCTTCAGGATAGTCTACCCAAATTGGGCGTCAGGTCTCCGAATGGATTCGACCGGTTTGAATATTTTACCTGTGAGGAAATTTAAAGTAGTGAGTTACGCAACAGGAGGGAAAATCTTTGTTTTATTGATTGGGACATCAAGGGAAAGGCAGAAAAAAAAAATTAACTTACAATGTAATTACTCATTTTACATCAGCAAATGCCACATACAGCAGAGTTCACCCCTTTACGACACATTAGCGTTTACATAAAAGATCTTCCATTTCATATTTGATTCACCTTGGGGCATAAAATACGTGTGTAATTAAAGGCTGATTTCAACATAATTTTATATCTTTCATTTTTAAAATTGCTTCATGTAAAAAAAAAAAAAAAAAAAAAAAAAAAGATATATGCGACTAAACATTCTTTTTAATGCTTCGAATGTGATGTCATGCATTTTTTTTCCCTCGAAAATTAAGCATTTTTTTTTTTTTTTTTTTTTAATGGGTTATAAAACATTTTCTTTATATATATTTTTTTATAGCTTACTCCCTTTATGCACAATTTCTTTCATTTATATTAGAAAGTTATTAGAAATATATTTTACAACAATCAATATTTTACATTTACGTGATTCAAGTATTTTAAGTAAGGATGCGCTTCCTTTCTAAAGCAAGGCAGTTTGGATGCTAGTGCATTGAATAACAGTGTTCTTGATAGTGGTTTGAATGACATCTTGATAATTACAACGGCTGAAATTGTTCGAGAAGATTGGGGAATAAATGTGAATGCCGAATAACATGTAAATAGCTGTGATTTTGTGAAATATCATTGTACCGTTCTGCATGATTCTGTTTGCATGGTATATGACTGCGCGAGATGAATACTGACGTTGTTAACTCTTGAACAAATGCAAGTAATTGCAGGTGTGTATCGGGAACTTCAGTGTTACGCAGTTAAGCATAGTAAGGGATATTAATGCCTATCATTACTGATAATAATAATTACCAATAAAACTACCATCATGCAACGAAACAGAAATGCAAAATATGCAAATCACACAATCCTCCCCCCCCCCCCGTCCCAAATTACCCAAGTGCTAAAGTTTATCGAAAATTTAATGGTTTTGTTTTGTTTTTCTTTAATTATTACTGAATTATTTTTCAAATAAAGTGTCTACGCATAGTGCATAAAAGTGCTACTAACCAGTATTACGGAGCGGTTTCTACAATTCTGGTGAAACATGTCTGAAAAAAAAAAAAGTTTTAAGTTGCGTGTTTCTGATTAATTATCCAGGTCTTCACATTTACAATATTCTCACTCATGTTTGGCTTAAAAATAATAGTATTTTTTTAGTCATTCCATGTAGTCTGGACATAGATTATTGTACTTTTTTAAATATTAATAAAAATACTAATAATAATAAACATAGTATAGAGGCAATATTACACAATACGAGTCAATCATATTGAAGTAATTTTCATGTAAAAAAAAAAAAAAAAAAAAAAAAAAAAATGTCGTTATTGTAATTTGTAAATAATAAATACATCCACATCCACATCCTTTTTTTTTTTTTTTTTTTTTGATAAATCCTCGTTTTGTAAGGACCAGAACTATCCATAACCTTTAAATGCTTAATATTAAAATCTATAAGCGCAATGTTACATACCGTATCTTTTTCGACTGATAAATGATTGCGGTGTATAATATCTAACCTAAGCAATGAACGCATATTTTTGAAAATTTCTTTTTGCCACTGTGAGGGAGTTGCTCACATATGCTTATATGTCATCAAATTTATTCTATTATAATTAAATATTTATTTATTCAAAATTAAATTTATTAACTTTTAATAATCCTCTTTAGATATATCACACTCATTTCAAATTTATTAAAATTCTTTATTGGAAATTAAAATACATAACCTTTTCTAGTTTTAAGAACAAATTCAGTATTAAATCCATTGATCTCCTTTTTAGCATGATGCAATATATATTTAGGGATCTAATACACAATTTAATTTTATTCTCCCTGAAAGTAATTATTTTTTTATTTCTATTTCACTGCGTTACTCAATAAATCTATATTTATAGCTGTAAATGTTCTATTAGAAAATTTCCGATATAATTTTTATTTGTTTTGTTTTATTTTATATACAGATAATGTATTTAATTGCAGCTATAAATAAATTAATGACCCATAATTTAGACGTTTCGTAATATTTCAATGATTACTTCCACATGTTTCCAACGGTCTTTTGGCACAAGTGATATATGCAAGGTAGGGTTGCCATGTTTTTCAACCGTCTTTTCATTTTTAAAAATTCCCATTAAAATATCATTAACACAAAGAAAAGTGTGTTGGCGCCCTTGGCCTCAAAATGTGGTGATGTTACCATAAGCTGGCGGATTACAAGGGTGCTGTCGGATTTGATTCCGGGACACTTCGTTAATAATCACCGTACTAGCAAGATTTAATTTTGTGTGAATTAAAATCTCTCTCTCCTCCACCATCGTTTTAACGAATTCACCTGTATTGGATATAAACTGGGTTTGTCCTCATTTGTCATTTTTAAATTTTCAATATCTCAATAAATATTCACGGCTATTCAAATGACTGTTTTTTTGAGATTTATTATTTTATAATGACTCTTATTTTTTTTACTTAATTTTTAGAGGACTGTGGCTTTAATGCTACATAAATTTGGGACCCAGTGACCATAGAATTCGTTACCGTGGAGGAGAGAAATGTACAGGAAAGTGTTTTTTTTTTTTTTTTTTTTTTCAACAAGCCAAATTATTTATTTTCGAAGATATATAAAATGCCTTTTTTTTTCTGCGGCAGATACGTGTCAAGACTGTTTTACTATATTGAAATGACTATTTTCGTAAACAAGATTGTGAAGGATGGAGTCTCTTATCATCGTAGTGGATACAACTATATGATTCAATAACTGATAATCTCTGATGAATCATCGGCTGTTTTTCTGCGATTTAATGTAAATACGTCTTTCGCCTCTGTTTTTTTTGAAGAGAAAGAATGATTACGATGGTCGCTCAGCGTCAGCACTTCCTTTCTCCTGACTTGTCGGTGGGTAGATGTTGACTCGTTATTTCTCCGTATCAGATGACAGCCGCTGCATCATTCCCGACTTTTCAAGCGGTTCTCCCGTTCCAGATGTCCGAGAAAGTTTTTGATTCATGTCGATCTTGTGCGCTGCGCCTCTCATAGTGCAAATGAGTTATTTTCTGAGAACTAAAGGAAACTTCCCCTGCTCTACTACACCAAGATGTTGAACAACTGTTTGAAGTTGAAGCTGTGTGAAGGAAAAGCCTCAATAGAAATTGAAATGTGTTCATATGGTCTAAATGATTGTGTGTCTTCATTGTTTGATTTTGGACAAATAGATCACAAACTGTACAAATAATATTTACTCAATGACAATTAAAGTTTCAACATTATTAATAGTTATTATTGGACGATTCTTCAGACAAAAAATATTTACTCAATGACTATTACAATTTCAATATTATTAATAGTTATTATTGGACCATTCTCCAGATAGTACTACAGAATGAGCCATGCAGTTTATGGACATAATAAACAGATAAGCAATATTTTTATTATTCTGTTTATAAATATTTCTAAACATTCATTACTTATATAATTAAAATATTTTTCTACTTAAGGGAATGCACATATATACTTGATATTAATAAAAGATGAAGTATTTTTAATAATTTTTAATGGTGATCCCCAGAGGGAACACGGAGGATTTTGCGGTCAAGACATATTTTATGTACACCAGCCACCATTAGTGTACACGACGGTCTTTCTCTGGCTCGAGAACCGAACCCGCAATCTTTCAATTCCGGTCCGGATCTAAGGTTGTAAAAGATAAATAAAAAGTGTCATATACTAAAGCTGTAATGTAAAATGGTCTAGATACTATGAACTTCTTTCTATTAAAAATATATATATATATATTATATATTTCAATTTGACATTGAATATGAGGATTTCCATAATAATTTTCCGCTTTTGTCTTGTAATATGCATTATTAATATTCCTTTTCAGTGAAAGAAAACAGCGAATAGGCGGGCAGAGCTCTGCATGTGTTAATAAGTAAAGTGAGTCGGGGGTTGGTGAGCGGAGCGAGCAGGGGGCAGAGCCCCCTAGTCTCGTAAAAATTCAAAAAATTATACTTTCGAAACATCAATTTACGGGCTATGACCGTTTAGCTAGCAAAACGGTCATTTTCCGTTAAATTATACTGTTATTTCCTAAATTATGCTTCCAAAATATTAATTTACGGATTATGACCATTTAGGTAGCAAAACGGTCATTTCCCCTAAAATTATACGGTCAAATACCTTGATTTTACAATTTTTTTTACAGTACATAATACACGCATGTCTAACATTTTCTTTACGCGCGCAAAAAAAAAAAAAAGAAAAAGAAAAAGAAAAAAAAAAAAAAAACTGCATAGAATAGGATATATAATAGTAGTCCAGAATGCGAATGTATCCCTCGAACAATATTTAATATGACCATTTCAGTAGTGGAGGTATGGTGGTACGATGGTAAGGGGAGGAATAATAGTCGATAAACATACGCTCCTACGCGTTTTCAACAGTGAAACTGTGATCATCAAGAGATATCGAGATGAGGTCTTATAGCCTTATGTAAGACTTTTTAGAGGTGCATATTTATTTCATATTTCATTTATGAACGATAATGGTCGTCTAAATCGAGCAAACTTCGTTGACTTTATTCCCCAAACTGCGAATAAGAACGCTGTTGTCAACATGTAAACACGCTGTGATTTATGCCTACAAATCAGGGAGATCACATTCCATAAACTTAATTTTTTTTTTCTGAGTTATTTCTTTTTTATGAACTCTGTCATATTAAAATTTCCATTTTTATTGTTTAATTCTACAATTATGTATCATATAGAATGCTCTTATTATTTTTTTCTTTTGAATTTATGTGTCCTAAATTTTGTATATAATTTCAATAAAAAATCTTAAAATTCTAGTTCACAAAATCATAGTTTCTGAGAAATCCGTGAATTTATGCACGTAAAGATAATTTTGGATATGAGTGTGCTTAAAGTACGCAATTAATGAAAATTCTCTGCATTTTTTTTTTTCTTACTACATTATGTTTCACTGTAATCAAGTGTACCGAGATTTAAAATAATACCTTTACTCATCGCATTACTTAATATTTTGCGCAACTAATATCTGAATAGTACCCACAAAAAATCCTATGATAAATTTACTATTTACACAAAAATAAGCTTATGCGATATCTAATATCATAAAGTATTAGAAACTCATAAAAGTATTTGAAAGGAAAAAAAAATAGTTTTATCTTCTGTTACGAATAAAGTACTTTACTTTTTAAGAATATAAGAATATCATGAAAAAGAAGGATTGCCGGAGAATAGACTAGTTAATTAAAAGAAGATTAAATGAAAATATCTATATTGAGTTCAAAAAATTTCAGAAATATATTTCTATATAAAGTCTTGCTCAAAGACTTAAGATAAACGATGTTTTCTAAAAGCTTCAAGAGAAAGATATGATATATAGTCTATCAACTAATATATTTTCTAATATTTCATAAAATTTCAATAGTAAATTAGCATTAATAAGAAAGCACCGAACTGACGTTTTAAATTATTACTTACAAAACTTTGAATTAAAAAAAAAAAAAAAAAAAAAAAAAAAAAAAAAAAAAATGCAATAAACTCGCAATAATTCTTTCGGGTCGAAAGAGCACACGAACCTTCATCAGAATAACAAAGTAGGCACGAGTGCTGCAGTCAAAGAAACAACGTCACTGTGACTGCAGCTGCTTTGACTGCAGCACTCGTGCCTACTTTGTTCGCCAGATGAAGGATCGCGTGCTCTTTCGAAACGAAACGATTGTTGCAAGTTTATTGCATTTTATGGTGTTTATTCAAAGTTTTGTAAGTAATAGTAAATTAACATGTTTAATTACATAAATTATTACGTAAATTAATGATTTATGTAACAAAGTACGTTTAAACGCAAGACAAAATGTTTTTATTTAATTTTTTTTCCCATACGAATTTTAAAAATGTTTAATTTTTCACTCTTTGTTAAAAATAGTCTTTAGAGAAATGTCGAGATATTTATATTCTAATTATTTCATAATTCAAAAGGTCCGATGTATAACATGTTATAGAAATTTTTACGGTTTCGGGTAAGGTATTCCAAATGGTATTAAGATATCAAAACTTATTTCAAAGGAAATAGATTGACAAATAATCATTTTTTAATAATTATTTATTTATTTGTATGATACCTTATCTCATTTCAATATATTCCATAAAAAACAATAAACGATTCAACTATTTAATTTTCTCATGTCATTATCGTTTTTTTAAAGGAATGACTGTAACAGGATTTCGAAATAATTTTGAATTCATGTTTTTTTTTATTATTTATTATTATTTATTTATTAATTAAATAATTTATTTATTTTTATATTTTATTTATTTATTTATTTTTATTATTATCCGTTGAATTTGTAAAAAACTAAATTTAAGATTGATAATGCACTGAAATATTATTTTTTCATAAATTACCAATGGTTTAAAATATATAATGTCCTATTACTTTCAAGCGAAGTAGGTGAAACTTTTTTCATAACTACAGATTGATTTCTCCATGATGTGTCATTTATTATTTTTTCAAGTATTTTTTTTTTCTTTATTTACTTTTTCCTTTCTGTCTAGTTTCCGAATTTCATCAATGTTAGAGTTTGCATTTTTAGAATTGTTTCAATGTAACAAATAATCATTTCAGAAAATTTTGGAGTGGAAGGCTGATATTTTATACCAACTATGTGAAAAATACCAGAGCCGGGAATCGAACCCGGGCCTTCCGCTTTACATTTGTGAGAGAAATGCCTAGCTGGTAATCAGCCAGGGTAGCTCAATGGTTTGAGCATCCGCACGTAAAGAGGAAGGCCCGGGTTCGATTCCCGGCTCTGGTATTTTTCACATAGTTGGTATAAAATATCAGCCTTCCACTCCAAAATTTTCTGAAATGATATTTCATGGTTGATGAATAAATTTCTAAATTAAAAATTAAAATTTCGTGGTCAGTTGGAGTTGTGCCATGAATATTAATGTCACTTGATACAGCTGTGTTTACAGACTCGGTGACTTTGCCAACGGATATTGTGTGAGAAATGCCTAGCTGGTAATCAGCCAGGGTAGCTCAATGGTTTGAGCATCCGCACGTAAAGCAGAAGGCACGGGTTCGATTCTCGGCTCTGGTATTTTTCACATAGTTGGTATAAAATATCAGCCTTCCACTCCAAATTTTCTGAAATGATATTTCATGGTTGATGAATAAATTTCTAAATTAAAAAGTAACAAATAATATTTTTAATTCATATTCTACCAAGAACTATCTTTAATTTGATATTTAATAAATTATTATGTAACACATCTGAATGTTTAATCTTTAATGTCTGGAATAGATGGTATTTATACAGATATATCCCTAAGTTTGGAAAATGCTATAGCAAAATTTGTGAAGTGTGCGTGGTTACCGATTCCACAATATTGAATTAATTTGATAACTAAATACTTTTTACTGCTGAAACAAAAATGCTAAAGAATGCTATTAGAAACCTTAGGAAATCTATTGTATACCTAGAATCTCAGACGTACTACTGCCTCTTAGAACTTTCTAATAAAACTCAGCCAAAATATCTGGACCCTTTTTTACAAAATATATTTCAAAGTCAAACCAAAACTAAATGCAAAACTGGTGTACAATATATATATAGACAAAAATACTTCTTCACATTCCATTACCTTAAAAAAATGCAGCAATATTCCTACTTTATCCCCTGTTCTAAATTTTATTTCCGAAACTATCAATCTGATCATTAACAATAATTATTTTATTTTTGATGGAATTATATATAAACAAACATTTGGAGCCCCGATGGGATCCCCCCTTAGCCCTATACTTGCCGATATTTTACTAATTGAACTTGAAGAACGCATTTTTGCCGTCTCAGTATTTAAACCAACAGTTTATCTACGATATATGGATGATATTTTCCTGGCTGGGCCCTATTCTAAAACCTCCCTGCTTGACTTTATTGATTCCAGTAATAATCAATTCCCTTCAATTAACTTTTCTTATGAATGTCGAATTAATCAAACTCTACCTTTTTTAAATCTTTCTATTCATCGCTATAGAGATAATTCACTAATATGGTTTGATGTGTATTATAAAAAATCTTTTGTACCCCTCCCAATTCCTGCTACTTCTGCCCATCCAACTAATTATAAATTTTCGTTTTTCAACTCTTACATTACTCGGGCTCCTCATAAATACACCTCATTCAAAATTTAGCGAAAATAAACAATTAAACAGAATTATACAAATCGGCTATTAAAAAAAAAAAAAAAAAAAAAAAAAAACTACTATAATCAAAATTATCAATAAAATAAAAAATATCCTTAATTCTTCTACAATAAATTCTTCTACCTTAACCTCTAAAATTAATTTTGTAATAGTCTGCCTTTCTGTAAATAATTTATTGAATTTAAACATTATATTTTTCGTAAATTTAATATACTAATTCCTTTTAGTTTTCCTTTAACTATTAAACATCTAAGCTTAAATGATCGTGATTTAACTAGACCCACTGGGAGGGGGTGGGGAGGGGGTATACGTTTCCACTAAAACCTAATAAGGATATTTTCTTCTATATCGGACAAACCAAAAAACTTAAACAAAACTTAAACAAGAGCATATTCGCAACGTCAAAGAAGAAAAGAATTCAGGCTTAGTCAATTTTATTTATGAAACCTCAGCTTCACCTCTTTGGGACCAAGCAATTATCATCTCCTCTCCACCAATTAGTTCAGAATTAACAGTTTCGGAAGCTGTGAATATAGTAAATATAGTTTAATCAATTTTAAAAATGCTGCCTTTCTTCCTAAAATATGGTATTTTTCCAATAAAAACCACATATCTAATATAATTTCCTTCAACAGTTTCTTGGTCTTAATGATTGTTAACAGAGAAAGTTTTTTTAATATGAATTTTTTACTCTTGATACTAGTCAAGCCTCTCCTTAATGAAAATGACCCAAAAACTCCTACAGTTCTTGTAAGTTTTCCTCTACTATTCTACCCAATAAATTCTCCATTAAAGTGACTTAACGGTTGCGGCTTTTAAAACAAGTCTTCCTCCATTTTCTTATAAAGATCTCAATTAATGCAAGTTCCTTTTACTACAGACTATAAGCTGCTCCATAGAAACATAATATCATTCAACTATATTTAAGAAGCCTCAACTGTTGCACAAAAAGTGTCTCCAGAGTAACCAAGTGAAGCTCGACTCTACGCTTTCAGACTGTTTCATTTGTGATTGATCTGTGCTCAACTCTTTCATCTGTTTCATGTATAATAACTGTAACCGTAATATGGTAATATTGTATATATAATTAAATATTACTATACTTCGATTTAAAATGGCTCAGTCCTGATGATGCCCTAATGTTCAGGGCAAAAGGCCTTGACACGATGTAATTTTAATGATTTTAATTAAATGTATCGTTTCATACGTGTTTTAAAGCGGATTTTTTTTATAAAAATTGTTTTCTACAAAGACGCGTGTTGTTATGATATCTCTATATGAGAAGTAATTTTAGATAACTAAATAGATAATTGATGAACACGAGACTTGATTATAAAATATAAATAAAACTTTTATTTGAACTTAAGGTCAAGGGGGATGCCTTTTACCCGAAATGCAATAAATAAGTTAAATAAATGAACAATTTAGAGAAATATGAAACGTAATTCTCACCCTGGGGAGATAACAGAAGAAGGGAGAACGCTGCTCTGAATGTATCCACTACACTTCTCAAACTTGATTAAGGTGGTAGGATTCCCTGGGCCACCAATTCTTCAACTAGAATTCTACACTATCTACAACAGCGCAATACTTTACTACTCTCCAGAATCTCTACTTAATAACTTATCGCTAGCATAAAGATCTATCCTCATCAACACCACGTCAACACCACACTGTCTACAAAATTACTTAGATATTTATCTGCATTAACCCAACCACCTCCAATCACTTCGCTTACCAAAACTTCAAAACCTGCTCGTATCCACTTACACTCAGCAACTTATTTCCTCCTTTACAGCTCTATGCTGACGCAAAATCATTCCGACTTAATCTGAAACTTCGCCGACTGTTGGCGAGGAAACATCTTAATCTCCCATCTATTATGTCACCTGGAGTCGCTGGATCCAGCTCAATTTTAAAACTGTGGCAACCTTCCATTGTCTCAACCTCACAAATTTACTAAAAAATACCCGCAAATAGATATCGTGTACCTATATGAGTAAAATAAAATTAAAAAAAAATGCTCTTGACAGCAGTTAAAATTCAAGGGTTCTTCATAATCATTGCAGCCATGGAATTATCAATACCATTATTCCTTTAGCGATATATTTCATTCATTTTATCATGATTATTACGGAGTTGAAGAATAAATTGTTCGCTATTTTTTTTTCTTCTAAAACGTTTAGAAAATACTCTTTTTTCTGATTTTCTTATTGCGTTATATCGTTATCTTGTGCTCTAGAGTAAAAATAACTTATTTATCAAGTATTCATCATTACTATCAAAATATTCATCATGCATTTCTATGTTTTAAAACCAAATTCTTTTTATTAATTTCTTTTGCATAAAATGTAATTAAGATATATTGAGTATTTCTTTGTTAGGCTGTAAATAGACTAATATTCTTCTAGTTAGATTATTACAAAACCTCCTTTTTAATTATTAAATAATTATAATTTCGAAAGAAAAAAATTTCGCAAGATTTTTTTTTAATTATAATTATTATCTAATTAAAAACATAAGTATATCGAATTAATACCTCTGAGTGTTTAATTCAACGAAAAAACTTATATTTTAATCGATTGACGCTTTTTTACACATATATAATTTATATATTAGTTAAAATCAAAGAAATCTCATAATAAAATAATTATGACTTTAATAATGTTTATAATCTATAATAACAGATCACCCATTATATTCTTTAGTAATTTATACAATAGAATAACGTTCTTAGCTTACTGTCTCAAAAATATTTAAAGTTATATAAAAATTTCTGTTTGTAAATTATAATATATTATCGCGTCTCCCCTATCTGTTGTTCACCATATTAAATAATTACGAATTTAATAATCGATTTTGTTTCTAAAAATATATCGTTTATTATATTTTTATGTAATGTATATAATCCAGCAAATTACTTTGCTTTAACTTTCTATTTGATATTTATTTCGACTATCTAAAACAACCGCATTCTTCCATAAAATAGTTATAAAAAAAAAAAAAAAAAAAAGTCTAGAAATTATTTTTTTGGATATGTATTTTATACGCATAATAAAAGTTTGGAATATTTTTATAAATTGATTCATATGTTATCGTCTATTTCTTATGTGAAGTAATTTCGAATAAAAAAGCTATTTTAAGCAAATAGTTGGGATTTTCGGTGCAATAAAAATATATTACTGATATAAATCTTTTTTTTTTTTTTTTTCTTTACGATTTTTATACGTTGAATTAATTTTGCTATTTTTACATATTTTTACAGTGTCATTATTTATTTTCACATGACTTATTTAAAACAATTATGAAAATCATTAATGTAATTTAAAATGTATGCTTAAAAACAAACTAAAATATCTCTACTTATAATTATCTGCATTTTTCATTCACTTTAAGTTCCAGAATATAGTACGTGTTGTAGCTCGAATTTTATGGGAAAAAAACAATGAACGTAAGCTTGGACTTTCCTCTTAAATTCCTTCTCTACAAACAATTGTGGCGCTAATCTTTGAAACATATTTTTTGGTCCTTCCATGGTTGACACGTGGCTGAAAAAGCAAAGTAGCAAATGGTTTCCATTAATAAGGATTTAAAAACAGCTGTGAGAGACCCCTAAAAGGAAATTTCAAAACAATATGAGTCATATTTGAGCAGAAATAGAAACAAAAAGAAACAAAGACACGTCCGTAGTTAGTGAGAAATAATAACTCCTTGTACCATATGTTCTTTTATCATACAAATAATACAAATGATATTTGGTAGGAACTCACTTATTTATAGTATACATCAAGTTTCCTGTTTCTAGAAATTTCACTTTTATGTTATGTGAAAAAAAAAAAAAATAATAATAATAAAAATTAAAAAAAAAAAATCTACTGCAATTCTCTTAAAGATATATATAAATATTTATTCATTTTTTTTTATTTTTATTCATTTATTTATTTATTTATTTTTTATTTATTTATTTATTTATTATTATTATTATTATTATTAATTTTTTACACGATTAAGGGAAAAAAAAACTCTTTTACCATTGTGTGTCTCTCTCTCTCTGTCTTTTTACATATATATTGTATATATATTTTTTTTTTCATTAAATATTTCTGATTGCTCAGTTTCTTTTATACTATTCTCTAAATATTTACATAACTTTGACGTCACCAATGTAAAAAATATTAAAGAAGCAAACTGCATTTTCGGTAGCGTTAAGCTTATCATTGTCAGTGCAGAATGAAGAGACGAATTATGCTATAAATACCCTAAGAGTCGGCTCTTAATATATTATAGTATTACTTGTAATGTTAACAATCCTATATAGATCAAACAAAACGCAAATTCAAGTTCCATTATAACAACACATATGTTATATAGAATTGAGAGACCCCATATATTTATTTCCAATAATGTATATTCAGAAGCAAGAAATAAACAAACCGGCCATTGCTAAGCATTGTTGGGAGAATAATCATAATTTTAACTTTAATTCAGCTAAAATAATTTGTCGGCCTAAACACTTATATGAATTTAATTATCTAGAATATATCCATATTTATAAAAATCAAAAAAATATCATTAATTACTATTTTGCTGTGCCCCTGTCTGTAATTTTTTGAAATATTACATAAAATTAACATATTCTTAATATTAAAAAAAATTACTTACAAACTTTGAATAAACACCATAAAATGCAATAAACTCGCAACAATTGTTTCGGGTCGAAAAAACACACAACCCTTCATCAGGCGAATAAAGTAAGCACGAGTGCTGCAGTCAAAGCGGCAACGCACAAAATCGTTTAAAATGAAAAGAAAAACTTTATAAAGTAAAAGAAAGTAAATATAACTACTGGTGTGAGTAGAATTGTACAAGAAAACAAGAAAATAAATAAATGAGTGAGATTAAACATATAACAAAATCTATAGATATCAAAAATTAAACGAAAATCTAAGTTACGTGAATAATTTCCAAGCATCAGAGAAGAATGGAGTAGAAGAAATATCATGAACAAGATTTTTCGAATTTTTAAATATGTAAAATGATTCATGAATATCCAAATGGGAGGAACAGACAGGAGATGAAATTATGTTAGTTTTGAAAAAATCAAAACGATGACCTTGAGACCAGCAGTGGGAAGCAATAGAAGATTTGGTAATCTCTTCATTACGAATATTCCGACGGTGCTCATTTTTTCTGTATTTCAAACGCCTCCTAGTTTGACCAATATAACCTAAGTTGCAGGACGAACACGGAATTAAATAAATTCCAGAACGGTTTTCGGTGGGAATGGAATCCTTAAGAGAAGATAATTTAATTTTTTTGACGGGTTTGTAAATGACTTTGAAATCAAACGGTGAAAGAATTTTAGAGATTTTAAAAGAGAGTGAAGAATAAAAAGGTAAAACAACTGGGATGAGGCTGTTATAGTTTAATTTGGGAGCAGAACGTTTAGGATTCTATAAATTTATATAGAGCTTTATCGATAATAGATGGATTATAGCCACGAGAGAGAGCAAGAGATTATAAATAATTAATTTCTTTCGAAAGATTAGACGGATCAGAACAAATGTGTAAGGCACGATAAACATAAGTGTAAAAAGCAGAGATTTTTTGTTGAGGGGCGTGGTTAGAGAGAGCATGCGGCGGCAAAGAGACTGAGAATGGTTTTCTAAAAACAGTAGTTGAGAAACAATCCTTTTCTTTATTCACAAGAACGTCAAAGAAACGCAAAGAGCAATCCTGTTCAACCTCAAAAGTGAATTGAATGCATGGGTCAATCGAATTGACCAAAGAAAGTAAATTGGACAAATCGACATCAGGGGAGACAAGAACAAAAGTGTCATCCACATACCTAAACCAGTGAGGATATTTATATACACCGAAGAGTTTTTCTTCAAAATAGTGCATATAAATGTCGCTTAATATTCACTTACCATTTACACAACTTTCCATATTACCATTTCCTATTGACCAAATTCTCCAGTTTCTCTTGCTATTCCGACAGTGGAATGCCCAGTGTATATATCTATATATATACAGAGTTTCCTTGAATTCCTGAGCCAAACTTTAAGGTTGGTTAAAATACATATAGAGGCACTTTTGGTACAACAATATACGGTCGGAAGTGAAAATTTTAGGAGTCTCGAATCCACCCTTCCGCTACTTAAGCTTCATTTTCGTGTTTATTTTTTCGTTATTTTCTGCCTGGTGTTAGTAGTTTGCTTCATACAATTCCGATCGTACGTAGTTTGCATCTTTAAGCGTTTTTATTTTTACGCTTTATTTTTATTTTTAATCCGTTTTTTTCCCATTCTAAATGGCGATGCATTTCTTTTTTTTCTGCTTACACTTTTAATTTCTGACACCATACTGCAATACAAACGATGATACTTTATAAGTGATTTATCTACTATACAAGTTTCGCCCATAAATTCAGAGTCAACCGTTATAAATATACTCTTTTCTATGAAAACATTAAGAAAAATACATATACTTATTACTTTACTTGCCTACAAGTATTTATGTTAAATATTGCAACATGTATCCCTTTTAATTTCTTGATATTTTGAAAATTTTAATAATATTTTTTTTCTAATTAACATTTATGGTGGATATATATATATATATATATTTAAGTGATATCACTGTCAAACTAAATTAGCATAATAATTTTATATTCAAGATAAAATTACACTGCATATTACAAAAAAGAGACTGACCTGCTAATATTTTATTCAGAGTGTATAAACATGTGGCATGCAATTTCATTGATTTTTATCCCTTAAATATTTTCTGAAATAATGTTATATATATATATATATATATATATATCATTTATTTATTTATTTATTTTCAATTTTCTTATAATTTCGAGAATGAAATACGTTTTCCAATGACACGGAACATGATATTTCTTTAAAAAAGAAATTTTGTTTAGAAAATGATATTTTTTAAAAATATGCTGACTTGGTATTATGAAAAAAGTAAGTGAGATTAAGAAAGGTTTTTGTTTGATGAGTAATGTTTTGTAGTGGAAAATATTTTAGATAGTATATAATTTTTAATTTTAATGAAGTTCAAATTTAAATAATAGTATATGTATATATATACATATATATGGGTGATTGCCAATCTAAAGGGTAGAAAACAAAGACTAATTTGAAAATATAAAAATTTTACCAAAAAAATTTGAAAAAATTCCTTAATTCCTTTTTGACAACTATGAATCTAAATTACTTGATGAGCTATCTCGTTAGCTATTTTTTGGTTGGTAATTAATTAATTTCAAAATTAATGTGTCAACGGAGCGGACATCACTGACCACGGAGTGGACACATAAATATCCAAACCTGAAAGTTATTTTGCAGCTGTATCTTTTCATCCTTATTGTTTTACTTGCGTTTTAGAAAATAATCAACAAATATTTTTACTTTAATTCCTTTGAAAAATGAAAATAACAGGAAAATAATTGTTGGTTCCGCATATTCTTTCTTTCTTTCTTTGTTTTTTTTATGTGATTGATCTAATATGTTGAAGACACTTGTATTTCCTTGCTATTTTTCCTGTTAAAACTTCGAGGATTTCTTTAAGTTTCTTCTTTGATTTTGCGCCTTTAAAACTTTCTTTTATTGGCTTTTTTATAACCTCGCCAAAAATAATACATTTCTCAATTTCTTTTGAATTTCCTTCTGTGATAATTTTTTTCACTTTTCTCTTGGGTTTTTCAGAATCAGTAGTATTATTTTTTGACTTCACATCCTTAGATCTTTGCACATACTTTTTGTGTTTTTCAAGCTTCCTAACCAATTTTTTGTTTTCTTCACAAAGCCTTTCACTTTTCTTTTTCGACATTTTTCTTCCACTTTCTAGTCTGCTAGATGATGATACAGATGGTTTTGTTTTCAGAGATGGATTAATTTGTGGTAGTGTGATGTTTATGGCTGCTGAACGAGGTGTATCAGGAGGTGCATCATCTCTGAGATGTTCTTCAAAGATTATTCTGTTTCTTCAATCTCTCCCTTTGATTTCTGTTTTGGTTCTTCCATTTTTTCCTAACACTTCATTTCATTTGTTCAAACATTTTAACTACAGTATTCTTCCTTCTGTGATATATTTATCTTTCTTTAGCTTTTCCTTCTTCATGTCTTGCGGGATCATTTCTTATGCTCTTATTATACACAAAGATATAAAGTTATTCAATTAATAAAAATACAAAACAATTTTAGTTTTGCTGTAAAACAAAAATATTTTTATTTATTTTTTCTTCTGAAACTAAATTTAATTATATTTTTGCAATTATTTTTCTAAAGTGTTATGTCACCTTTTCTACATTTTACCTTTAAAATTAAAAAGAAAAAAAAAAGGACAGATAGTATACATCATCCTTTTGCATTACTCTGTAAACAACACTCATAAAACTGTTCTTAAAATTATATTAATACGAATTCTGTTGTTACATTTAAACCATGAAGAGAAATGCTTAAGAGTTCAGTAAAAAATAGCAAATACTGTTTTAAAGACGTTGAAATGACATTTTTAGAAAATCACGAATAAAAATATAAAAGTTAGGGGGAAAATATATTTCCATTGCACCTTAAGCAATCAGTAGGCTAACAAAAAAAAAATAAAATAAATAAAGGGATAAAATTTATTTATCAAATTTATTTAGATTATTTTTCAAATGTATCTATTTTTAAGATTAATTTTGATAGTATCCACTCCGTGGAAAGAAGTGTCCACTTCGTGATCAAATGATGTCCACGGAGTGGACAGAATGTCTGATTTTGAATTTTAAGGAACAAAGCAACAACGTCAGGAACAATTTAACTTTAGTGTTGAATTAAGTCTTATAACCATTAATTGTAATAATAATTAGATAATAAATAATCCTTATAATTACTTGTATACTTCTGACCACGGAGTGGACTGATGAGATAGCCAAACAGAGGTATCACAGATGAAATCTATTTTAACAGAACGAAATAAATCATTGAGTTCAGCACATGCAGGTAAAAACAAAGATGGCTTCCCCCTCTTTCTTCTCAGTTACACACTGGTGACAGACAGTGCCATCTACTGAACTTTATGGGAAATTAAATAGTTGTCCACGGAGTGGACACATTTTATTAGGGACATTTGTTATAAATTAATTAAAAAAACAAGATTCATTTTATAACTCTAAAATTTTATAAATATATTTTTAAGGATAATTATGTCCTGCTTAAATCAAAATGTAATTAAAAAACATTAATATTAAGCTTGAAAATAATGCTATATTCTGCAGACTTCCCTTGGGGACAGTCCACGGAGTGGACATTCCAGGTTTTATCGATCGAGTTCTAAGAAAAATAAATAACATTAAAAACTTTTATAATAATATTCAACTAGAGAAAATCGTAAGAAATAGCCTAGTTGTAAATTTTTTTCTGATTGAAAATATTTTCTATTTTTGAGGGCTAAGGGACATGGTTTCTACCCCTTATGTTGGCAATGACCCATATATATATATATATATATATATATATATATATATGTGTGTGTGTGTGAAGTTTGAATTATTTAGTACCAGTGGCGGATCCGGAACTCAAATTCCGGGGGGGGGGGGGTTAAGGTTTTTCAGGATGTTATTAGAGATCAATGAAAAGTTTACAATAGTAATATTCAGTTGTGAATGTCAGTACCCTTGGGGGGGAGATCCCCCCAGCATCCCCCCCCCCCTAAATCCGCCACTAATTAGTACCATTGTAACACTCAGCAGACAAGAAGATAGATGAAGATACCAACATAAAATAAATTTTAATTGAGATTTATTTCGATTAAAATTAGTCACGGTATTAAATTAATTTGAGTACCAATGATTAGTAAAAACAAGTTAAAGTACTTACGCAGAAGATAAATGACACTAACATAACACATAAGTAACAGTCAACATTTGAGAGAAAAGAGAAAGGATAAAATCACCAAAGAGTTCCGTTAAAAGGGAAAAAAAAATGGAATTTGGAATTTTAAATGCTGAAAAATAGAAATGAACACATCAGGAAACTTGCATTTCTATCAGCATATGCAAGATTTCGTAAAACTGTACAGCTAATTCCAGCAAATATACAGCTCATGTCTCTATCTTGCAACAAAACAAAAAAGAAAAAAAGAAAATTGAATTAAATTAATCAATAACACAAATCAAAATTTAAACAATGAATAAGTAATTTAAGCAATCCACATGCAATACTTCAAGCAATTTTTGATAGATATTAATATTTCTTCATAAAATAAAGAGTGATATTAAAATTTTCGATCTAATATTAATTTCAGATTCGACGTTGTCTATAATTCCGATTATTAAATTTTTTATACGTTTGTCTTTTTTTAGTAAAAAAAATAAAAGAAATATATACTTGCAATTCTATTAATCATGTATAAGATAAAGTCATAGAAAATTTAAATAACATTAAGTATAAAAATTCTATTATCATACCAATATGTATTGAATATACTAGTAAAAAATAACTCGAAATATGCTTAAAATCCCACGAAGTATATATATTTGATATTTTAATCATTCTTGGGATTGTATTTAGATGATATTTTATACATAAAAAAAAAATAATAATAATAAAAGATCTTAAAACATTCCTGTAATGTTATGTTCATATTTAGCACTGTCTATCTTTAGGATTATTAAAGATATTCTATAATTTTGTTTTGTAAATAATTCGACGAATTAATCATTTAAATCATTTGTTAAGTGATCGAAAATCAGAAAAATTAATATGTAGTATAAGATATTTATCATTAAAAAAGTGCAAAATAAAAAAGTACATCGAAATTAAAATTAAATTCCATAGCTATAAAACATGAGAACACAATTTTAAATTATGCGGTTTTTCTAATCTTTAAGTACATAGTATAGTTTTGCGAAATAATTGATTACATACAAAATAATCATTTTTAGAAAATGTTTTGTCAAAATACGTTTTCATGTCAAGGATATGATTGCTATTATCCAACATTGATAAAAGTTCCAACAAACTCTTGCAATTACAGAACATTCCGAATTACGAAAAAATATATAACCTGGTCAATTCATTTCAAGAGAATTACTTTGGCTAAAATAAATTGCGGCTGGGGAAATAGTGTAAAATCTAGTCAGGCAAAATGAATAATGCCATAATGATATTAATATATATAAATATATTCATGTATGTATATTTATAAATAAATTATTTACATATAATATAAAGAGAGAATGGGAGATAAAACATATTTTAAATAGGTATGTATATTTTAAATTTTCTCGTTTTATTTATGAAATTAATAAAATGGTCTTACTTCCATCATCTTGATGTCTAAATACGTGCTAAATTACAGTCGGCAGCAAAATTATCCGAACACTAGCAATAATTACTATGTAGAAAAATTAAACTTTTTACTGCTTTGTTAAATAAATCCTTGTCGAATCATGTTCTTAGTCAAAGTCAATTGGCCTTAGTCCAAGTCTTAGTCAGTCTAATCATGTTCATAGACTGAAGAAGAACATATATCGGCAAGGATTTATTTAACAAAGCAGTAATAAGTGTACATTTTTTATACAGGAATTGTTGCTAGCGCTAGAATCATTTTGCTGCCAATAGTATAATCTGAAAAATAAAAATATAAATAAAATAAAATAAATTGCTTAAAAAGAAAAAAGAAAAACGTTATTTCTTTTTTTGTATGAAAGAGAAATGCAATTTACGGATTACAACTTATATATTCAGTTGGTTTTCGAATCATTTGTGTAAAAATAACAATAAAACAAAAGTAATAAACATAATGCAATCTTTTTAACAAAATAAATTTTTTGATGTGCATTTTTTTTTAACATTAAGCAAAGAAAATGTTTTATATAAAGCCGCATTCGATACTTTACTACTTAATTTTATTAAAGTACAATGAAAGTAAAGCGCCCATTTTTATTTTAAAAAATTTATTGAACCGATTCGTACAATTACTCAATATTCTTCGAAATACATACCTCCTGTTTCAACACACTTGTTCCAACGGGATTTCCATGCTTTATACGCGTCCTGGAAGTCCGTCACAGGGATGTCCTTTAGCAACCTCGTCGTAGCCGCCTTGAGGTTCTCCAGGATCCCCAAATGCTGTCATTTGAGGGATTTTTTAATCTTCGGGAACGAAAAGAAGTCGGGAGGGGACAAATCAGGGCTGTAAGGCGGCTGTGGGAGCGTTGAGAGATTGTCATGGTTCAGCTCCAGGAATTCTTGATCTCGCGCCTGACGCGGTTGACCCGTTGCTTTAGCCTTTTCAATACTTCGACGTAGAATTTGACGTTGACTTGTTGGCCAGGTGGAACAAATTCAAAATGGACCACTCCCTTGGATTCGAAAAAAAAAAAAAAAAAAAAAAAAAAAAAAAAAAAAAACAATGAGCATCGTCTTGACCTGCGATTTACTCATTCATACCTTTTTTGGGCGTGGGGACGAAGTCGTGTGCCACTCTGCTTTTTTTTTTTTCCCTGGGTCGTACAAGAAGATCCAAGAATCGTCACTACTTACCGCATTGTCCAAAAAAGCCGGATCGTCCTCGCAACACTGCAGCAATTCTGCTCGAGATATTTTTTCCATCTTGATTTCGACCGAGCACTCACACAAGGGTTCACTGAAACAGGCACTGTGACTCTGCAGGAGCTCTGAGCCGACTGGAGCTGGTGGCGCTGTGTTCCCAAGACTCCATCCGCCCTTCCGAGCAAGTGGCAACCCTGTGCGACGGATAGTCGTGATAGAAGAAAAAGGGGTGCATTACTTTCGGGACAGACCTTGTACACAACGAAATAAAATAACGTTGATTAAACTGTTTTGATTGCAAATTTAATACACATTAGCATAAAATTATGTTTCAAACCTTTTTATAGCACTATTAAAAAAATTATTTTACTTTTATTTCAATAAATATATTTTTAAGTTTCTGACAAATATCGAACAATTAAAAAAAAACATGATAAATCTAAATATTGATTAAACTGAAAGTTCTTATATAAATAATTAAAAAAATAAGTATATAAATTAAGAATATAAACATTGATAAACTCTAAAAGAAATATATATATATACACACACATTATTTAAAATACGTTTACAGAGTAATTTTAAAATTAAATCTCATAAAAAGTCACACTTCAAGGCAAATTAATATATATACATACATATTTTAACTGAATGCTACATTATAAAAAATTTCAAATAATAATAATAATAATAAAAAAAAAAAAAAAAAAAAAAAAAAAAAAAAAGAATATATACAAAAAAGAAATTTTGCTTTAAATATTTCAATATCCTTTACCTATCCATGTTATATGTTTAAAGATACTTATTTATTATATTATTCGCTTAAATAATAAATGTGACTATAAAAAGAGGAGTGACTGTTATAGGGTTAAAAAGTACTCGAAACTCTTGTTATAAACAACATAAAGTTTTTAACAACGACAATGAACAAAATCACAGAGATTAGTGGGATTTAAAAATATTTTTTTTTTCTTCGCATTAGCATAAAAAAGAAAACATAAAATGTGTGCCATCATTTTGGAAATGAAAAATAAAACATTTCTCTTAAAAACGAGGAGGTAATAAATATTTTCGAGATCTCATTCCTGGAGGATGGAGATAATGCGCCACCTGTCGGAACATTAAGACACATATCCCAAGTTGGTTAATGTGTGTGACTGGTGAAGACTCGGCAGAACTAAAAGAGCATTCATCTCCGACGGGCGATGAAATACTGTTCAGACAAGGAGCGTGTTATAGCATTTTAATCATGTCTTGAATGAATTTTTTATATACGAATAAATTGAACGAATATAAGTAAGGAGAATGTGAGTATAATTTTTTGTGTTAAGTAAAACAAAATAAATACTAAGAAAGTAATAATAAAACTGAGAATTAGAAAAACAGAATATTTATAATGATATTTATTTTTACAGTGTTTTTAAACAAGATTTATAGTTTTAAGCTTTATATATCATTTTACAACATGAATTTAAATTATCAAATGACTATTTTTAAATAAAAAAACAAGTAGTATTACCCATTTTATTAACAAATAATAATAATAAAAAATGGCTAAAAAGTGTGCAAAAAAATTAATTTTTATGTGTAATAATAACCGTTGTAGAGCAAAAGTTTTGTAATTTAGCTTCGTCACATTTTTCTGGTATAAATTTTAAATTATAAAATTAATTAATGTTTAATGATTAAAAAAAAAAAAAAAAAAAAAAAAAAAAAAAAAAAAAAACTTTTCATTTATAAATATAACAAATGAAAATTAAAAAATACATAATATACATTTTCAAAAGTGACATTTATTATACACCCACATACACATATTATTTCTATTTATAATTTTTTTACATTAAAATATTAAGGAAGTATAAAACAAAGGAATATTACAATTATGTATAATTTCTTAAAAAAATATTATTTAATGTGATCAAAAATTAATATACAAATAAATAAATAAATAAAAGAAAACAAAATAACATATATTAATAAATCTTTTTTATACATTAAAATGTTAATAAGTAAGCAGTTATCAAGATTTATTCGTTACAATGTTTAAAGAAAATTATTTTTTCAGTAAATTATATGTCGTTTCACGTTCTAAAATTTGAAATATTGTTTATTTAATTTTAAACAAATATGTATATATATATATATATATATATATATATATATGAAATGTATTTGAAACTATTTTTTAAATTCAATGTTCTTTTAAATTTTCTATTAATGTTTCACTGGGTGATTTTTTTTTTAATGTCTTTATTTTAAATTACTGGCTTGGTGCTAATCTTTCGTTTTACAAAAAAAAAAAAAAAAAAAAAGAAAAAGAAAAAGAAATTCTAATAATATGCAGGTATATTTTTCCTAAAATTTTATAACAGAACATACATTGAAAATGAGAATAACTATTCAGGCCGAACATGTATAAATAAATAAATAAAATGTCGTGTTATTCTTATATAATCACTTGAAATGGAAGTCAGTTTCTTAAACTTATTTACTTACTTTTTTTTTTTTAGGTTTATTCACCATACGGCCGAGCTTATGGCTATTACCAACATTTGTCCCTCATTTATTATTATTATTATTATTATTATTATTATTATTATTTATCACACTGCCATGGAATCTATGATCAAAAGTGTTATTTAAAATGACTTAAGTAGAATCAGTTGTCTTGTTGTAATAAAATTGCAAAAATAGAATATTATTTTAACTGTAAAATGGCAAGTTTGAAATTCGTAAGAATTAAACATTTGTGTGAAACTGAAAAATAAATAAATAAATAAAAAATAAAGCTGGTTCTTTCTTAGGAATAAACGAAAGTATTTTTTGCATAATTTTGATTTCTTTATTTTAATTATTTAAAAAAAAAAAAAAAAAAAAAATGAAGCTCAACACTTTAAATTATACTTTTTATTATAATCTTATCCCGTTATATCTGAAAGTAATATTTATGGACCTTACTTAGACTAATGCACTTTTTATTATTATTATTATTATTATTATTATATTACACATATAATATTACTTTCCACTTAAATATTTTAAATATCAATATTCACTGTAGAATAACCTTTATTTTAACATTTGACATATATGGGAATGTCATAATATGGGATATCGTTTCCTTTATATAAATTACAGACGACTCTCTCCAAATTAGGTAACACTGTTTCAACTGCTTTGAAACAACAGCCTTTACAAAACAAATTAATACAGGATTACCATAAAAATGTATTTTTTTTTTAGTATACATTTTTGTATATGGCTCGTAGGCAATGTATGCGTAAAAAATGTACCATCAGAAATCTTATCAAAAATTTAAAGTATACTGAATGTGCTTAAAAGATAGTTCACTAAATAAGCAAAATTGAAACTTATAACATTTTGAAATTACGCATTTTTTAAATGAATATCTACGTACTACTATAGAATTTAAATGACGTAGTAATGATGATAGTTTTAGGAAAAAAAAAAAGAAAGAAAAAGAAAATTTCAGATGCCACAAATAAAAAAGAAAATATTAAGAACAAGTATTTTATAAAAGTTTATTATATATTTATAGTTCATTTTGTGTCTTGAGTTTAGTTTATATTCATAGTTTTATCTTTTGTAAAGATACTTTTTTAATTCTAAAGTTTGTAATTAAAACATTTTACGCATGATTTTAAAATATGTATGTATTTTCAAAACAAAATTAAAACTGTTTTATTATTTAGATTGCATTTATACGAAACATCTTGATGAGTAGAATGTATATGTACCAGGTTTTTCAGATTAATGTCAATGCAGGCCTAATGTATATATATATATACATATATATATATTACATTACCACTCTCAAATAAGTTAAATTATACTCTATAATAAATACCAATGCATAACAAAATTTTTAAATACATTTTTTTTTTAATAAATAATAATTTAAACATTTAAATGTAGCATTTTTATTTTAATTTTTTAATTTAAATATTTAAAAATTCTTTAATTGGTATTTTTCCCTATATGATATCAAATTCCTAGAAATTCATTACTGTTAATTATCTAAACTCTTTTGTAAAGTTTAATCTCATGTAACTCTTACGCGATTCATAAAATTCATAGATAGCGAAAAAAAAATACTATTTAAAGTGTAATATTAATGAATGATAGTTAATTATTTTAAAGTAAATTAGGTTTTATTTCCATTCAAACAAAATGTTTACTTTACTGCAAGCATACTTTTTTATTAACTGTTTCTTTTTTTTTTTTTTTCAGTTCATAAGAAAAAATATTGTGATATAGAATTTTCTGTATATAAAATGTTCATGTTATAAATATTTTATACAATATATGAATAAAACAATATACATAAATGTAACAAGAATAATCTAAGTCTATATTAATGATAATATAAGCTATATGATTGTAAAAGCTGTCAACCATTTATATATCTTTACTTTTTTTCTTAACCATACCAACAAATGATAAAATAATAATAATTATATTATGTTATATTTAAATTATATTATTATTTTTTATATTTGGATTTTCAATATTTTTCGAAAATACACTCAACACACACAGATATCTATCTAATGTCGATATACACCTTTCTCTCTATATATACATATTTTGTAACATTATTGAAGAATGCATGAGCGATAGATGATCAGATGTAAAATGACTTTAAAAGATTCAATAAGTAACCCTTATTAGTCACGCTTCAATCATTAAACGATTACATTTGGAAGTGAAACTGTATATAAAGCAATGCAGTTTAAAATGTTATTGCAGTTTGTTTCTTAGTAACTGATATATGAGATCATATATAACAAATATGAACAAAATATAACAGAAAAAAAGTGAATATATACTATTAGTATATACATTAAATTTAAATATACTTTGAACATTTCAAATAAGAACTTTTTTTAATAAATAAAATCTCCTATAAGAAAATTCTAAATTACAATAAAATTGGAGCGGCTATTTAAAGTTATTTCTTAATAATTCTTTTCATACCACATGCTAAAACATTTTCCTCTTAGATATTTGCAAAAACTGATTATTTTAATTGATTTAAAATATGTACAGGTATTTCCTGCTATTTAGATTCTTGTAAGTTGACTTAATTATGATGCGTTAATATGCGTGAGAGATTCAACGACATAGGTTTTTTTTCTATAAAACATTATATAACATGATTTTATTAAATTTTCAAATACATTATTTATTATACCTTTAACTCGCTCAGCGAAATAAATCAGTATATTTCATGTAAAGGATTTTGTAAATGAGGCTTTAATTGTTTCTTATTATGGATTAAATAATGATAATAAATTTTATTATCATTGTTTTAGATAACTTTCTAACTCATCCGTATATTTATGAGTACAAGAAGATGGTTTTACTGCTTATTTTCTTAAGAAGCGACAATATTATCATAAATTACTTTTAAAAATTAAATTTATTATCAGTTATATATGTAAGTACAATGAATTAATGTTTAAAATAAAATAGAAAAAAGACATGTTTATTCGACAGAATTTTAATCTAATATGAATGAATTAAATTATTAAATTGAATTTATAAAATTGTAATTTTTTTGTAAAATATTTATTTACTGGCCGCCTTCGTTGTCCAGCTGGTTCGCGATCCTTGAAAAATCCGAAAGTACGAAACTCCCGCTCGGTGACGCTTGCAGAACCGTGTACCCGTTTCAGGGCCTACAACAGCTTACTGACATATAATGCAAATAGCTTTATTAAAAATTATAACAGAAGTAAATTCCCGCTCGGTAGTGACTGCGGCGCCCTCTTCAGGTTGCAGTGTCTGAAACAGCCTGTTCGCTCAACATGTTATGATCTTTTGAAATTCTGACCATAGCAAAGTCCCGCTCGGTGGAGCCTGCAACGTCTAATCCCCGTTTTAGATCTTACAACATCTTGTACACTTATAGTGCTAATAGCTTTGAAAATTTTTATTGTAGCAAATTTCCGCTCTGTGAAGACTACGGCGCTCCTTTACGTTTAATGATTTAAAACAGCTTGTACGATCACTGTGTAAAGGAACATTGAAAATTCTGATCGTGGCAAATCGGTATGGCCGATGGTCCCCTAATCTACACCCAAATAATTATATCCTAATTGGAGATATTGAATTTTTTAAATATCAAAGTACCATCTAGCGACAGAGATTTTCGACATTTACTCTTCAATTTCAGTTCTAATATCTTTTAAAATTATATATTACTTATGAAATTATTTTAATTAGAAACTGAGATACAAAAGTAATATAAACATTGTTATAAAAATATTTGTTTCTGACTTTTCCGTGGTTTTCTCCGAAACATGCGTAACTGAGGGCTAAATAATGCTAAAAATCATTAATAAGAAATGTGAGCGGAGTGTTGATATTCGAAAATCTGCAAAATAAAAAAGAATAAAGGTGTTCCAGGTTTTCTGTTTTTCTCGGAAACTCCCGTACTGGATTTAATGGCTTACATCAGTATACATGTTCGCAATAAAATTACTGTAAAATATATTCCGATTGATATATAAGTAATTTAATCACAATAAGGTTGAATATATTAGGAAAAGGTGTTCTGAGTTTTCCGTGGTTTTCAACGAAACAGCCGCACGGACTTTAACGGCTTATATCTGTTTAAAATTCAGTAATAAAATATATTTCAAATGATGTATTATAAGTAATTTAATCATAATTAGTATTGGAGATATTGAAATTTTTAAATATTAAAGTGCAATCAGGTGGCAGAGATTTGCGATCTGTAATCTTTTATTGCAATTCAAATAAGATTTAAAATTATATATTACTTATGAAATTATGTTAATTAGAAGCTGAGATACAAAAGTAATATAAACATTTTTATACAGATTTCTGTTGGATTTATCCGTGGAATTGTCCAAAACTTGCATAATCTCGGGCTATATACCGTGAAAAATCTTAGTACGAAATGTGAGAGGAAATCGGAGTTCAAAACTCTGTAAAATAAAACAAAAAGTTCTAGGTTTTCCGTAAATTTCTCTGGAAGTTTCGTACAGAATTTGAGATAGTTTGTACAGTTTGTACAGAATAACTTCAATACTTCGCAATAAATGTACTTTAAAATATCTTTCGAATGATGTATTATGTATAATATTAATGAAGATCTTAGATATATTTTTGACTCAAAATGGGTAATCTATCAAGAGCAATTAGATATTTCTGTTAATATTCGTCTAAAATTTAAGAAATTCCAAAATTGTTTTTTTACAGCTGAGCTAAAAAAAAAAAAAAAAATGCATTATTATTCTGTGAAATAAAAAATTATTTAAATAAATATATCTTTTATTATTTTTTTTTTAAGCTATACCTTAGATTTTTTAACTGCAGACAGGTGAGCAATAACAACAGGTGATTTCCAATTTATGCTTAAATCGATTTTAAATTAGAAAAAATACAAAAACTGCTTTTTTTATTTCCAGTGCCTTGTCATGTGGTCGAAAAACAATTACTCCCGGCCGGAAGAATAGACATCTAGAATTTCTGGCACTGAAGAATTGATAAATGAAATAATAAAGTAGTGCCACCTAAAATTTCATAATTTAGTAATTTTTAAAAAATATATAACTGTCGTGTGAAATGCTGTTTCCATACCTGGATTAAAAAAAATTGCCCCTTTCATTTAGTACAATATTGTAACGATTGGACCGATATCTCTATTTTATTTAGTCATTTAACGCTCCTTAAACGCATCTTAAGCTCAAAATTAAGTCGTTCATTAATTGAAATAGGTAGACATTTTAATTAATATCTCCGCATTAGAATTAGAATTTTTAAATTTTGTTTTCACTCTCCCATCGGGAAGGCTCCTGAGCATCCTTATGTCAATATTTGTTCTTCTATTTTCAATAGGGAGCTGAAAGTATAGATGCTCAGACAGACAGACATCTTTTGTTATTATATATATCTTATTTCTTATTTAATAAAAAATATCTTATTTTTTTATTAAATTTCTCCTTCTAATATGTTTTGAAAAGGTACATTAGATTTAATATTTTAATATATTTCTAAGAGAATGTTCGCAACATGAATCGACAGTTTATCAAGTTTTAAGAGAGTTTGAAACTGAGTTAAATTTCAGTTTAAGACCAAAACACTTACTTTTAGTAATATAACAAACCTATTAAAATATAGAAGCAATATATGTTTAATGAAATTTTATTAAATATGATTTTCTTCCAATCAGTTGAGTGTGATTTTAATAAAAGTTAATATATGTTTATTTTTATTTTTATTTTTCACTTACCCAAACATGTACAGAAAATATTGTTTTGGAGACAAATGTTCAAAATTAAGTTTCTGCTATATTTACACGTTTTCGGATCCCTTAAACCCGATATACATGATTTTAGACATGGTCAGTGCGTATATTATCACAATATCTGAAGAGAACAAATAGCATCAGGAAGTTTAATCTCGGTATTAGAAATCAGTATCATACAGGGATGATTCACACTAAACTTTTCATTGAGATTCAGCGAATGGTTCTTGCACTGACACATCTAAGAGAATTCAAATGCATTACGTCTATGGCTGAAGTTTCTGGTAGGTATAGTTTAATATCAAAACTCTGCACTAAAAAATAAGAACAGCATATATTCTTCATATGTATAAAAGCATTTTTAGTGTTGAATAAGTTATGAAAAGCAATCACCATTCTTTTATAGAGTTACTCAAAAGAATTTTTATGCATTGGAGTAATAATTTAAAATTTCTGGAAATTCATTTTAGGCTGTGTTATATTTTTTTCTGAATTTTACGTTAGGTTAATAATGTATTCTGAACATATTTATGAATTATTTTACGAATTTTCACGGATAAGTTAATTGAAAAATAATATATAAATGCTACATAAATAGTTTAGTTACAAATTAGTTTCAGTATAGTTTAATGCAATTTAGTTTCAGTATTCACGTATAAAAGTATTTCTAAAAAATAAACTTATCCATAAACCTACAAAGTAATACAGAAATGCATTTACTATAAATAGTTAAATTATAACAATGTGAAGCAAAGTAACAAAAAAAATTTAAAAAATAATATATATATATATATATATATATTAAAATTGAAATTTTATTAAATATAAATAAATTTTTAAGCATTTAAAATATATTTGATATTGTTTAAGTCCATATGTAGAATTATGCACATAATATATACAAAGTGTGCATGTACGTGTGTTTGTCTGTAGTTCTAAGACAGTAATCCCATATATATATATATATATTATTAACCATCTCATTTCTTTATTTCTCTTTTATTTACAAAGAAATTTTGTCATTAAAATTCATTATTTAATTTTAAGAATTTAGTAACGCTATTTTTTTTCTTATTTTATAAGCATCAAAAATCTGCACGTCATTTTAAGTTTTTTTTTTTTTTTTTTTTTTTTTTTTTTAAGTTTATAAATTTATATAAACTTACAAGACGGTAAATTTACAAATTTTATTTTTAGAAAATATGCATTCAATTATATCTGTGAGATAGCATGTCATAAATTGGTATTTTAATTTTATGTATATGGAAAAACGCGGGAGATTATTGAAATGATGAAATTATAATCATGTTTAATATGAATTAGGTTGTCTTACAACGCTGTAAAATATAGATTCTTAAAAATAAGTATATATTGTCTCAAAATAGCTCCGAAACAATATATACTTAAATTTGAAAGCCCGTGTACTCATTTTTGAGTACATTGATATGTCAAACACGGGGATAATGGGATTGTTATTGGTCAACCCCATTTTTGAGCATGCCAGTGTACTCAAAAATGAGTACATGGGTTTTCAAATTTAAGTATATATTGTTTCGGGGCTATTTTGAGACAATATATACTTATTTTTAAGAACCTATTTTTTAAAGTAAAAAAAAAAATAATAAATAAATAAAAATACCAGTTTAATGCTTTTTTTTTTTTTTTTTTTTTTTTTTTTTTTTTTTAACTTCAACATAAATTACTATGTGAAATAGACTTTGTGTACACCATCCTGCACACATGCATATTGATTAATCAAACAATCACTAAATAAATCAATAAATAAGGTTTTGTTTGGTATATAATCTATAGGGAATTAAACATTTACTTTTTGATGCGAAATGAATATAAATTTCTTACAAATATATACAATGAAAAATGCAAATGAATTAAAAATTCATATTTAAAATAAATTTAAGATACTTTTAAAAATTTTAAAATATTTAGATGAAGGTAACTCATATTTGTTCGAACTTATAATGTATACATTTTATTCATTTTTTTTTTAAATTTAATTCCGAGTTAATTTTAATAAATTAAAAATATAATTTCAAAGCATTTATAATTAATATATGTATACATATAAATATGATATAAATCCTTCCACTATTTTAATGCTTTTACGCATATAAAATACATAAATATGCGCGTGTTATTTATTCACATCAACTGAAAATACTTTTAGAGACATTAATTTAAAGGTTTAAAGTAAAAACAGCAAGGCATATACCTTTTTTATTTATTTAACAACATAGTTCCATAATTAATCGTAGAAATAGTTCGATATTTTTTTTTTTTTAACTCTCAGCTGGAAATTGTATGGAATATTTCTACAAACTTATATCCATTCTACTTATTAAACTCAAACATATGCACAGTTTTAGTAATCTTTACTTTTATGAGGACAGTGAACTTTACAATATTTAAATGTATATAAATTGATTTATTCAATTCTACCTTTTTAAATGATATATCTGTACTGATAAGTATAAAGGATTTAAGTCCAATAATGTCGATTTTGTGTTAAGTACATAGTCAGGCCCAGAAAAAAATCCTTTATCGATTGGTATAAAGAATTTAAATCCATGTCATTTAGTCTTTGAGAAAATTCATTGGTAAAAAAAGGTTCAAGTCAAAAATTTAGCATTAATCTTTGTATAAAATATTTAATTTAGTTTTTTTTTTTCCTTTATTAAATGAAGGCTGACAATCACTGAACGGTATAAAGGGTGTAAATCAACATACTTCTTTTTTCCTAATCGATTCTGCTGATTAGTTTTTAGTTATTTTAACTTTATTTTTCATCTCCTCAAAAATCAAGAATATGGACTTAAATCCTTTATACTTATCAGTACAGATATATTTCAACATTAATATTGCAAGAATTTGAACAAATCTTAAGCATTAACTATGTTGGAGCGTTTAAAAAAAATTACTAAACAATTGAAATTTTTGTCTTATTTCTGCTTTTTTATTAATTTATTTCTTAATAACCTCCCTCCCCAACCCATATATATATATATATATAAATATAGTATTCTTACTTTAAAAAAATAAGTGCATGTAAAATTTCTTAATTTTAAAACAATTATTTAGAAAACAGCTTTATAATGGCCACTGTCCCATAAAATGAACAAGAATATATAACTCGAATTCCGTCAAGAAACAACATTTAACATTTTCCTTTAAAGATTTTGTATCACCCAATCACAAAAGTATCTCCAAAAGCGCCATCTGTCGAAATTCAACAAGACGGAGATATTGGTATTTCATCAAACATTCGGAATCAGGGGGACAGACTAGACATTCCTTAACTCGATATGGCTGGAGAACAATCGGGTTCAATAGATGAGGTAAAATACACGACGTTTAAATTAATTTCTTAATTTATTTTCTTTCTTTATATAAAAATTCGATCATTTAAAACTTTGAAATAAAAATTTTATAATAATTTAAATATGTACTATTATATAAAATACGGGGAAATAATTGTTGTAGTAGATTTTACTAAATAATCGGAATAAATTAAAACAGAAAATGCATTAGAAATGTGATTATTATTATTATTTTCATTTATTTATTTAGTTAGTTTTTTTTTTTTTTTTTTTTAGAAATTGATTTTAATTGGATACTTTTATTTTTAATAAATATTTTTAAATAAGTTTTGAATAACTTAAAATTATAACATTAAATTTAGGTATAGTATTTATGATAACCTGTATTTTTGTAATGCAGTCCCTGTTTTGATTTTTAATTATGGTAAAAAATAATCAAAAATGTAGAATTTTTATAATAAAAAAAAAAGTATTTACAATAAAAATAATAATTATTATTGTTATTAGAACATTTTATTTTCAGTAAAATTGTTTCATTTTTTTCTTTTCCTCGGATAAATTAAAACACTAAGTTTGTAATATTATAAGTATAATTTTTAAAGATGACCTGTATATTAATGTTGCGTTATACGCTTCAATATAAAATTATAGAAAAAAAAATTACATTTTCTTTATTTCAGAAGAGAAATTTTTCATTACTTTACAGAAATAAATTTTGAACAAGTCTCTGAAGATATTTTTCTAGTTATTATTATTTTATTATTTCTTGTAGACTAAAAGCGCTTTATTGCTTAAAAAAGTGTTAAGCAATCAAACTATTAAAAAATTTGATTTTAAAATTAAATGTATTATCATTTTTTTTCATATTATTATTATTATTATAATTATTTGCATCAATGGTGATTGCAGCCTGCCAAATTACGTTGATTTGCTAATGTCTATTTTTTTTTTTTTTTTTTTTTTTTTTTTTGAATGAAAAATATCTGATAACGAAAATGAATGCATGTTTCTTTATTTCATTAATTTCTTTGTATGTTAATTTTATTTGAAACATTTCGGAGGTAATTACATTTAAAAAAAAAAAAAAAAAAGTAAATTTCTTATTATCTTGTCCTATTTTAGGTCCTGCACATATGTTACATTCAATCGATGTTTGTAATAAATTGTAATTTTTTTTTTTTTTTTCTATAAATAATTATTTTGGACTAAACGTTATTTTGTAAATTAAGTAATAATGTATGCGTTTATGTCACCTGTTCTGTTTTATTATATTATAAATATACTTTTAATATCTAATTTTAATAAAAATAAATGCAATGAATGTAAATAATGTGGATATAGTCAATTAATGTATTCGTCATGGAATCATATTCTGAGATTAACCCGTTAACCCCCGAATAAATTTTGCAAAACATTATTTGCTGATTATTTCACATCTAAATTAATATAGACAACTAACAATAAAATATATTAATTTAAACAATTCTTCTGATAGTTTAAAATTTAAAGTCTATCCTCATTTAGTGCGTTTAGTGTTCTAACGAGAAAACTTCGAGATAGGAAAACTTTGAGATAACAGATTATTTTCCTATTATAAATAAATAAAACATATATATATATATGTTGACAAAATCTCGAAAGTAAAGTATTACAATATATATTATTATTCAACTTGATTTAAGTTAGTAAACCTGCGAAAAAAAAAAAAAAAAAAAAAAAAATGTATATATTTATATATATGCGACGTATGAAAAATCATAAAATGACTATCCAAATTATGAAATAATAATTAGTAGTAAGAACATAAAACTTTCAGGAATCATTTAGAGTGACGCTATGTCTTGTCACTAAAAAGCAGAAATCATTCAAAGAAACCACAAAAATAATATATGTGACATTTTGTTAGCTGTCTTCAAATGGTCCACTGGGCGCTAACGGGTTAATGTAAATAAATTTTGTCCAAAATTGTTATTTTTAATTATAATATTTATTATTTTGTAAATATTAATGAAATTTCATGTTAATTATTTTAATAGTTCACGTAATTTTATTTTACACATACATCTCTTTCTTTCTCTCTGTTTATATATACACGGAAAGAGGAAATATAAAAAAATATCAATACGCGTATTTTTGCTTATTTTATTTATTTATTTTTTTAATGCAGATATTATTATTTGGTGAGTTATATAAAGGTAATGGATTAAAAAAAATATTTAATTAGTTTTTTTTTTTTTTTTTTTTTTTTTTTTTACAGAAAGACGGCTATTTATAAAACTATAGAATTAATGCTACATTTTCTTACGAGATAATTTTTAAATACTTTATCTGTTTTTTTTTTTTTTTTTAATATAAATTACTAAACAAAATTGCTTATTAAAATTTCCAGGTAGACAACAAAAGAATGTAAGGTTATAAATAACAACTAATTTATTAAAATCAACAAAAATGTCTAATTAGTGTGTTATATTGTTTCATTAAATAATAATAATAATAATAATAATAATAATAATAAAACATTCGTTTTAACTACATAACTTACGCAAAACACTTGTTATTATAAAAGTTTGAAGTGAAATTAGAAATTGATTTACGTATAATGTGATTATTATACTTGCCATGACTGCAGAAACAACGTTCAATTTTGCCTTTCCTTATGTTATTGCTTATATCTTAAAATTATTTTATTCTGTTTCCTACAAATGTATAGCTCATTTAATTCCAGGTAGACAGTAAAATAATGTAAGGTTATAATTAACAACTAATTTATTAACAATAATAATAATAATAATAATAATTAGTGTGATTTATTTTTTTTTTCTTAAAAAAAAAAAGTACTTTTAACTACATAACTAACGCAAAACTCTTGTTATTATAAATGTTTGGAGTGTCAAATTACAAACTCATTTAAGTATAATATGGTTATTATACTTGCCATGACTGTAGAAACATCTATCAATTTTGCATTTCCTGAATGTTATTGCTTGTAACTTGAAATTATTTTATTCTGTATCTTTAAAAAATGTAGCTCATTTAATTCCAAGTAGACTACAAAAGAATGTATGGTTATAAATAACAACTAATTTATTAACACAACAACTTGTCTAATTAATGTGTTATATTTTTTCATTAAATAAAAATTAAATTAAGACATAGTTTTAACTACTTAACTTTAGGAAAACACTTGTTTTTATAAACGTTTGGTGTCAAATTATAAATTACTTTGAGTATAATGTGATTATTATACTTGCCATGACTGCAGAAACATCGTTCAATTTTGCATTTATTTAATGTTAATGATTGTTATTTAAACTTAATGATTATTTTTACATATGTATTCACACACACACAAAAAAAAAAAAAAAAAAAAAAAAAAAAAAAAAACATATTATACGTACAAATATTTAATATGTGTGTATATTCTCTAGATAATAGAGTAGGTTTGTTTTTATGTAACTTATGTTAACGAATGTATATGATAATTTGTAATGCCGTTGGCTGCCCTGCCTGCGACATACTTAATGAGGTAGTGAGTGTAAATAATTCGCAGAGTGAAACAGTACAACTGAATAGTACACTTAATTAAACTTCAATTAAGGAAGAATGATACTACTTTTCTAAACAACTTTTGAAACACATAATTATTCTAACTTCTCCGAGTAATTATAAATGCTAGGTACTTTCATTAGCTAATAAAAACAGGTGGCTGAACAATCTTGCTATAAAATAATATGCAGTGCTACATTACCCATCAATGATGAAAACTGACTATTAGCTCGGTGATCTCTCGAATAGGCGAATTTATCTTAGACGCATTCGTGGCCAGAATTATACTTCAAGGCAGAAGCTACTTCACCACCTACTACACACCTACTACCTCGCTGAATACGATACCATCATTCCTTTTATATGTTAACTAATTTGCATCTGTAATTTACCTTTGTTTTCTACGCGCTTTCACCAAAACTCACTTATTTACAAAATCTCGTAAAATACGAAAGTTTTCCTTTTTGACCTCGCAATTCCTTACTACTTTCCTTGCTTCAGAAGGCAGAGTAATATCTTAAAGACAGTTTCGCGATTCTTATTTTGCGATAACCCCCCCCCCCCCCTTCAAAAAATAAAATTTTATTAAAAAGGTTTTTAAGAGAGCTTTCAAGAATTTTTTTTTTAACTAAAAATAACAATGATTTTAAATCGACTAATAGCTTCTAGTTCCTTGAAATCTAAATACAGCATATCTAATACCTAAATTTATTTGTTCCCTCTAAAATAATTCTGAACTATCTACCTTTAACTTTAAGGGAAAAAAAAAAAAAAAAAAAAAAAAAAACCGCTACACCTAAGTTTAAACTGGCAACTAGCAAAAGCATCTTTAAAAGCTAACATAATTGAATATCTAAAATAAGTGTTTTTGAATATTTGGTTCAAACATTAAAGAAAGTTTTTAAATCTATAATTTCTAATAATTTTAACTTTATAATCCTATTCTACAGCTTTTCCTTAAATTTTAGTTATCATACGAAGAAGAAGAAAAAAATAATAATTTCGTAGATATTTAACAAACTTTAACACGTCCTTAAACACGCACACTTTTAAGAATTTAAACTACAATGTAAAAGTGCGTTACTTCGAAAAGAAATCACTTTTTTTTTAATATTCCATAATTTTTTAATTTTACTTTCTAACATAGTCCCATATTTCAGGGAGAGGTACATTCGTCCAGCTATATCTGTGAATTCATTTTGATTAAAAAAAAAAAAAGGAACATTATGAATGTGTATTTTAGATGTTGTTACAATTGCATCTTCATCATCACATAATAGACATTTCCCTTCGGTGACATGAGATATGGAAAACTTATTTTTAAATAAAAAATTTTGCATCTGTAGAAATTGTTTTCTCGATATTTTATAACATCTTATCTGAAATACGAGATAAAGAACATCTTGTAATAACTATAGTCAGCAGATACAAATCAATTAAACAGCAATTTGAATATAGCAAGATAACATACTTAAATGTGTACACATGCATTAATTATTTCCACTCTTTTTAAACTGAATTAATGCGAAGATTAAAACAGAAACTACTTATATTGAAGATGCAAAGTTAGGTGAGTAGTGTTAGTAGGATTAGTGAATAACAATAAACTTTGTTAAAAATCTCAATTTCCCCAAATATAGGTCGAACTTACATTTTAAATGAGTTTAACCCATATAGATTTATACATTTAAATACGTATACATTTGAATCATTTTCCCCATATAATAACATTTCATACAATAATACATTTTAAAGAAAATGCAGTATAAACTCTGCAGATGATGACTGTAACAAAATATTTGCCAGCTTTACAATATACAATGCACGATTTATAGTCATCAAGTTTAGTTCATTTCTTAAGCGTTTATTTCCAATAAAAGTTCAAAAGTTTTTAGGATTTATTCTTCTCCCGACAAAACAATGCACAGGGAAAAAAAAAATGGAACGTAATCACTTGATTTCCATATGGCTTGGCGTAGTCATCGTGTGTGGATTAACATCTGCTAGGCCACTGGTAGCTGTTTGAATCTGGGTCGCATCCAAAATTTGTGTACCAGGCATCCAGGAGATTTTCTTTTCTGTTCAAATAGATGCACTTGAGATCTGTTCTAGCACTGGTGACAATTAGGAAGGGGGGGGGGGTAGTCGCATCTGACCATACTCTTGCTTGAAAACTCGTTCTGGGTCGCTTCTTGTTTCGGTAGCTGCAAACATCATTTGTAGGAGGGGGGGGGGCACTTAAAATGCCCTTTGCTATAAAACTGCAATACAGGAGACTAGGAAGAAAAGTAAAGTTATCATTGAAAAATACTGGTGCTTTTGAACTTATGATTAGTGTTCCTTTTTTAGATAATGTTTCTATATCAGTATTAGAAGTTTTATTTTTAACTGAAGGTGGGAACTTGCTATCGAGAATTTTGTCAGACATTGCATCAAAAGTTCTATTTTTCGACAACTTATTTTGCTTTATATCTTCCACGGGGTTTATTTCGTTTGGAATATTAGGTTTTAAACCTTTGCGATCCTTGGTTATTTCGTACCGAGTGGTTTTTAAATCGTTAGTTACTTCGAAACAATAAAAGTTAATACTAACTCTTATGTTTAAAATATTTGAAAAATCGTTTAGAACAAGATTTAATGCGACATTTCATTTACAAAAAATCATGTAAAGAAAATTTAATAGGTTTTTCACAATTAAAATTATACTTAACATCCGTAAATTTTGAAAATACTTTTACAATTTTACCTTCAATGCAGTTAAACTTTTGAATATTGTTCAAACATAGTAAATTATTGTTTTTAACTCTAGATGTTTCGAATTGTCAACTTCATTAATTTGAGCATTTTCCGCAAAAATATTTGTTGAATTTTCTAAGAAAAATTCCCTTAAGCTTACCTTGAAAACTTTCCATACTTTTAGAATAATTTTTACTCTCTCCAATATTAGAATTATGATCAAATATCACAAGTGCGTGATTTAAATAAATATTAGTTTCACTCTCACATTTATCACATTTGAAATGCTTGCATAACTTTTATATTTTTTTCGAAAATATATGAATATCATTATGCAAATTATTTTCAATTTTACAATCATATTTAAACTTTCGACAATTTAACATCATTTACACTTTTAATGTCAAGGTTTTCTTAAAAAAAAAAAAAAAAAAAAAAAAAAAAAAAATCAGTTGAATCATAAAGGTAATTTTCACTCTCATTATCATATGCAAAATCTTCAGAAAGTTTTAATCCAGAATTATATACACTGTTAGAACAATTTTTAGTGTATTCATTTGGTTTAAAAACAAATTCATTTGATGAGGTCAGTTTAACTGTATCTTTTTTTCTAAAATGAACAGTCGATGAAGATGAAAATTTCACAGAACTAACCGACATACTGTGCAGATTCACAGAAGGATTTCTAACTCGGAGTATCAGTTGTCTAGGTTTGCTGTATGTATTTCTGGGACAAAAGCGATGGTATGTATCGTTGCGACGAAATTAACTTCTAGGAAAGGTACGTTGAAAATTTCTGGGATATTGTGCATTTTCGTTTTTGTAAAAATTATAGTTTTGAGAAAATTTTGAAGGGGATGGGGATGTTCGTGCTCACAATTTCCTTCGTTCTCATTTTGGGTTGTTGAAAAATAACGATGTTCGTATTTTCTCATTATTTGAAAAAATTGAGTGGTACGAATTTATAACCTTCATATTTAAGAAAACTTGGAAAGGTATTGTGAAAAGAGGAATAATTATATTAAGGACTGAAGCAAAAGATAAATGTAAATTTAGCTGCTTAAGAATTTCTAATTTTGCGATAAAAATTTCGTGGGTTTATAAAACAATGACATGACGATAAAGTTCTTGATTTAGTTTTGCTTTATCAATCGTATGAGAAAACGCATTTCTTAAACCACGCTCTAAATCCGCAAAAACAGGGTTTTCTCCCTAAGTACTTGAAGCCGCAGTTTCGTACCAACTCTTGGCATTTCCTTTTAGACTATAATTTAATACATTAAATTTATTAGATTCTTTAATTTTATTTACATAAAAATATTCGTATTCGTTTAGTTCCTCAAATAGTTATGGACATTGCTGGAGCCGGTAAAATACATCCTCGAGGGAGTTGTGTCGAAAAATATTGCGCGCCAGTGTAAAGCCGTAGGCTGCCCTGTCTGCGTCATACTTAATGAGGTAGGGAGTGTAAATAATTCACAGATTCAAATAGTGCAACTGAATAATATATTTAATTAAATTTCAATTAAAGGAGAATGGGACTACTTTACTAAACAACTTTTGAAACACATAAATAATTTAACCTCTCGGAATAATTATAAATGCTAGGTACTTTCATTAGCTAATAAAAATAGCTGGCTGAACAGTCTTACTATAAAATAATATACGGTGCTACATTACCCATCTATGATGAAAACTGACGATTAGCTCGGTGATCTCTCGAATAGGCGAATTTATCTCAGACGCATCCATGGCGAGAATTATACTTCAAGGCAGAAACTAATTCACCATGTACATCCCATCTACTACACACATACTACCTATCCGAGCTTGATACCGTCATTTCTTTTATACGTTAACTAATTTGCATCTATTCATTTAATCTTGTTTTCTACGCGCTTCCACAAAAACTCACTTATTTAACAAATCTCGTAAAATACGAAAGTTATCCTTTTTGATTTCGTAACTCCTTACCACTGAGCTGAAGTACAATTGGAGAAAATGCTAGACCGGTTTTTGCGTGCCGTTTTTGGAAGGTTTGTTGCACGGCAAAAAGCATTTGATATCTTTATATTTCAAAGTAAAAATACGTAAAGTTTGTCTGTTCGAACAAAAATATGCTGAACATAATATTACAATTTTAAATTTTAATTCTTTAATGAGTATAATAGTAATAGACGACCAAACAAATGTTGCCTGCTGTGCAAGGTTTGACTCTGTACGGCAAATGATTGTAGAAAAACTGGCACGCACGAACACTGTGTAAAGGTTATTGGAAGCTCAGTGCTCCTTACTAGCGTGATTTAGTAGGCAGAGTTTAAGACGGTTTCGCGACTCTGACTTTGCGAAACTGCTTCCTACCTTACAAATGTCTTTAAAAAATAATTGATTAAATTTCCTAATCTATAATAAAATGCTTTTATGTTAACGTATAATTATACTTCTTTATAATTATAATGCCAAAATTATTATTATAAGTTTTTTATTTAATTAACTAAATAATAACCGAAATTGTCCCAGTAAACGAGTTATAAGTTACAATTAATCTAATTTACATAGAAATAATAATCATTGTCTTGAACGCCGAAGGAAATAATAAACTAGCAGACAGTTTTTTCGGTAGCAAGAGCGGAAATCAAGAGCAAAGTTTATCACCAATGTGAATATTTAGAGATATGTACCCTTCTTTCATCAATTCTCGCTCACATTTACATGCATTATTTTGAATATACACTCTTTGAGAGAAATTCTTTCCTTCTGACGACCCATTACGTTGGTGACATTTTCAACCTGATCGACACATTCCTCTACAATAATGACCATATTTTACAAATTATATAGACAATGATATTGAATCTTCATATTTACAGTCTCTTTACCTCCCCATGCGCGTTCGGGTTATATACCTACCCCCAAAAATAACAGCTTTCTATACTTTAAGTAACCGGGCTCTTAACAGTTGTTAATTGGTATTATTTAACACTTACTGGAATTTAATTTTTGTTTTTATTAACTTTTTATCACTTTCTGTATTTTTTTACACTTCCCAACAAGGTCTAAAAGTGTTAATGCATTTGGTTTGTCTGTCTGTCCATCTGTCTGTCCGTCTGTACGCGCTCAAACTCCCATAAATATTCATGTAATTTCTTGAAACTGATCTATGATATCCACGTTCAATATCGGATGTTCCCTATTTAAAATGGAGTGTATACCTTTACTGGCTTGTGTACAGGGACACCCAAAAGTATTACAAAGCATTGTTTTCTGTGAGAGGTATTTTTATGAACTATATTTTAGTTCCTTTATTTTATACAAAATTCAATGAAATTGAAATATGTTATTTAAGTTCACTGTTGGATGTTTACTGTAGAAAATGGACTAAATACCACCATTGGTTTGTGTACAATGACACCCGGAATTATTGCAAAGCATTCGTTTTATGAGAGGTATTTCTATCTATCAAATTTTAATAATTTTACCATGAACAAATCTTATTAAAATTAAATGCGTTATTCTTATGCACAAAAGAACGTTTTCTATAGAATGTAGTATGACTTGCATTAGACTTACAAGCCGCACAAAAATATTCAGTTACATTGAGGACTATTATTGGAAATTTGCTGGAATTGCATTTTCGTTTACATTAATCGACTTAACCCTTTTTTTAAGACTTTTAAATGTGGATATCATTTCAGTTTCTGTATCTATCTGTTCGACTGTCCATCTGTCTACTTCTCCCTCTGCCCACCCCCAGCGTTCGTAAATATTTTCGAAAAAAAAAAAAAAACATATATATGTTATTTAAATTCACTGTGATATCTTCCCTATTGTAAATGGCAGTGGTAGATCCTGTGAAAATGGTTTGTGTACAGGGACACCCAAAATTGAAAATGCATTTCATTTAGGACAGACATTTTTAGGAGACATACTACGCGAGTCGTATTAATCCTGGACGATATATTTAACGCCCCAGTCCGCCCGTTCCCGCTGTTCAATGTCTTTTTCTAGTCAATTTTGTCCTTTTATTACTTCCGGTGTGAGCCTTTTTTTGTTTTATTTTACCACACTTGACATTGTGAGTTTTTTTGTTTTTCTTCCCATGCTATTTTTATGGGGGTTTTAGCTTTTTTCCCCCTCTTTTTCTACATTCTAAAGTGCGGTGCATTTAATGAACTTTCTATTGTAAAAAATATTAAGAAATTGACATTTAACTTTAATATGCAAAAACAATGTTTTGTATAGAGTATGATATCGTTAAACTTCAGATTTACATGGCAACACTAAAATATTCAGATAAATTAAGGGTTGTAATTAGAATAAAAGGGGTGCGTTTTCTTTTGTGTTAAGCATTTTTAACACTCTGTAACAATGTTTAAGAATGATTAGGAATTCAATTACTCTACCTATATGTCTATGAAATCTGCAGCCTTTCCATTGTGTGATTATGTATGCGAAGAGCATTGAAATTTATATGATACAACAATTATGCACATTTGAAAAGAGATAATAATCAATGCATGAGTTTTTGTTCTTTTTTTCCCCCTCCTCCTTTTCACTGGGAAATAGCAAGTATTGGGTTCATTTTTTGTATTGGGATCAACCCAATATTTTGTATTTGGGTTCCGACTTTCTAAAATTCAAAAATTTAATATTTAGGTGTTTGTGTTTGTTATATTTAAAAGTAAAAATCTTACAGATATCTGTTTCATTGTTTGAGGTTTGAAGTGTTATGTAAAATTGCGTTTTGCCCCCTTGAAATCACTTCCCCTCCTGCACGCACACACCTTAAGGACCGATTATCTAAAATTCCCAAAAATGTTTTTTAGGTATTTGTGCTTGTTATATTTTAAAGAAAGAAAGAAAGAAAAAAAAAAAAAAAAACATTTTTTTTTAAGATATAAAGGGTTATGTGAAATCTTGTTTTGTCCACGTGAAATCACGATTTGCCCATTTGTCCCCCCCCCCCCCCACCTTAAGGGACAAATTTCTAAGATTTCAGAAATAGTTTTTAGGTAATTGAATTAGTTATATTTTAAAGCAAAAATTTTGCGGATCTCTCTCTCTATATTAGGATCTCTCTATATTAGGATTTGCGTGAAATCGCATTTTGCCTATGTAGAATCATCTTTTGTCTCTCCCATCCTTAGCGATCGGATTTCTAAAATTCCATAAATTTATTTTTAAGTATTTTTGTTAGTTATATTTTTAGGAAAAACTATTATGGAGATTGTGATATATTCGGAAACAGGTACAGATGACTTCACTTGATTTGCAGCTGTTGTTAATATAACTCATAATTTTAGTGAAACTAAAAAAAAATAAATACTCTTATGGAAAAAAATAATAAAGTTTTAATAATAATACGAAATGGTACATAACCATACTATTTAACCTCCTGTTCATACAGGATAATCGTAAAAACATACATCACATATATATATGTGATTCCTAGCATGTATCAAAATCACAAAGAAGTTCCGGAGGGCGACTTCTCTCTACACAGTCATAATCCAAGTCTCTAGAGTCATTTCTGATTTTTCAGTCCTTCAAAATTTTGATGAGATGCAAAAGGGGGGGGGGACTATTTTCCCACAAGATTTCAACAATTCGGAAAGTTTTTGGTCACGTGAGATACGTAAGTTCACACCCAGTTTAATAGTTCATTGGTGTTTGTTCGGCGTCAAAATATCTGGATACCATCTTCGCCTGGGAGTTCGCGGCAGCATTATCAATGTCGAGCGTAAAAGTTCGGAGACTTTGTATCCGGGAGTGTGAAAGGCTGCATGGAATGTCCGTTTTCATGAGTCTGCAGATAGAGGGGCACATCAGACCTCACACTGGCAGTCGAGTACAAAAGAAAAAAACCTTGATGATGTCACAATATATCTCTTCTTTTATAGATATAGGCAGGTTTTTGTTTAATCGCATTTTGTTATCCCTCCCCCCCCCTCTCATTCTGGAGCAAATTTTGTAAAATCGCTTCTTAGTGAGTTTCTATGTGTCTACTTTACAGAAGAAACGTTTTTAGAAGGTTTTAGTGCGCCTAGATGCAGAAATATGCGATGGGCGATGTTGAATCAGTCATTCATTCAGTGAGATAGACACTCACGATAAATGATTGTGCATATACATATTAAAAAGAAATTAAAAAAAAGTACCCATTTTTTTCACAACGACAACAGGCGCTTTTATCTTTAACAACAACTAATGATAATTTAAGGATGTCTCAAAGGACCTCAATTACAAAAGTTCAGTATAAAAATATGGCCTTCGTTATATATAAATAAATCTTAAAACACTTGATTGTAAACGGTAGTCGACGATTCAAAATGAGTTATTTCTATTTTTTCTTAATTGAAGACGATAGCACGTTAGTAAATTTCTTAGTAATACGAATAAAATTTCATTTTACACCTAACGTGTATTTGAATTTCTACATTTGATTTTTTTTTTTTTTTTTTTTTTTTTTTTTATAGGACTGAGGACTATTAGTCTCAATCTACGGAATTTTATGATACCAGGTTTACGATATTTGGACATTTATCGAAATCGAGAATTTATCGAAAATATAATTGAATAATTTGAAAGCGTTGTTATATTTTGAAAAAAAAAAAAAAAAAAAAAACTAGTAGTCTTCCGTACTAAACTAAATTCTGTTTTTGTCAGATTTTTTTTTTTTTTTTAAAGAAAAAGTAAAGAAAATTAATAATAATCAGTTTTGAAACAGACAGTATCGGAAAAGATTTTTTTTTTTTTTTTTTTGTACTAATTTTGAATTAGAAAATAAAAAGCGCGCGTGCAAGATGAAAAAAAAATATATATATAAATGGACAATATTTAAGCTCGTGGACTCAGTTCAATGATATAATAAGAAAAAATGACGATATTAGTCTAATGAGATTAACTTTTTTTTTTTTTTTTTTTTTTAAACTTTATAATGTTTTTCTTATTCATTCGTTGTACGTTCAGTCTGGATACTAGCAATGTATATTTGAATAATATGCATTATATGCTTCAGAAACTGTATACAATTACTTTTTTAAAATCTTCTTATTTATTTATTTATTTATTTTACTGTTTCTTGAATGAACAGTAATTCACAAAAAAATACTTTAATGAAAATATAATTTGGTTTAATAACTAAAACTATAAAACGAATAAAACTATTTTATATTAAAGTGGTGGAGACTTTTTTAACATTAGGAATACATGATATCCTTATCACTTAAAAATGAATCATTTATACTTTTGAGTAAGAAATATAAACCGCCCCTGATATTTGTGCAAATGCATTTTTACTCTCGAGTACTACTCTTCAGATGAGATTCCATTGGTTAGGATCTCTCAAAATACGATAGGTAAAATTTTTTCAGCGAGTTGAAACGCTTCTATTGTTTACGTATATACCCACGTTGCTTACGTGTTATACCCACACCATAGTAATAGGGTTAATGTAACACATAAAAATTGTTAAAGTAATGATAATATAATGAAATAAAAATAAATGAATATGAGGTAAAATAAAAATCTAAGCCTTAACAATAAATTGAAAAAATAATTAAGCATATAACTTTTAATAGAAAATAACATACTTTTAGGATTTTTATATATTTAGTGACATCGGCATGCGTGATGGAATTTGTAAAAATAATTCAAAATCTCCATTATGGGAATCTAATACGATTCTCACAGTTCCTCTTGTCCATTTATATTATTACAAATAATAATAATAATAATAATAATAATAATAATTATTATTATTATTATTATTATTATTATTATTATTATTATAAAAAACAAATTAATAATAATTAATTAAATAAATTAAAATAAAATAAATGTAGACTATTATTATTATTATTATTATATTTTATTTTTGAAAATACGCCATTCTCATTCGAACGAAAAATATTTCGAAATCTTTTAAATATTTCGTAAAATGTTTGTGTCATGATACAGTAATGTGGAATAAGGTGGTTTATAATGTACTATATTAAAGATTAATTAATATATGCATATACTATATGATAATATAAGAGATATCATAAGATACTATATAATATTGATAAGTATGATGAATCTTATATATACATGCATGTTAAGTAAACAATGACAGATTTCTTAAAATATGAAAAAATTCCTGGTTGTTAAAAAATTCTATGTTTATCTATTTCTGAAAATGTATTTGAATACGATGAATATTTACTTTCATTTTAAAATAAAAGTTAAATTTTGAAAATGTAGTAAAATTATTAAGTTTTAAATCGAGATAAAGAGAAATATAATAAAAAGGTTTATTCATAATCATTAATGATTCAATAAAAGAAATGTCTGTTTGATATGTTTAACACCGATAAAATTTTATATTATTAAGAAATATAATGATGTTAAATAGGTAAAAAAGTGAGCTACAAAAATCGCAATTTAAAATTTTATGTGCACATTTAAAGTACTTAATCGGCATATTCCCCCCCCCCCCCCAAAAAAAAAAAAAAAAAAAAAAATCTTAATTTACTATTTCAGAAAACATATCTTATTATATATATTTTTAATTACTAGGAAAAGATAAAGTGTTTCTTTAATTTAAATCTTCTGCTTCAACGATAAAATACAGAAATTATTACTAAATCCTTTTCAATTCCTTTTCTAAGAAGTTAAAAAAAGAGAGAAATTTTGTTTAACTGAGATTATATTTTGTACGATTTAGTATTTTTATTGTTAAAGTAGCATATTGTTTTATTTTGGGGATTATCATTTGTATAAAAAATAATATATTTTTAAGTATATACATAATCTGAGTAATATACTTTTACTAAAAGAAAGTACCCTATGGCTTTATTAGAACCAGTGTTATGTATTTGTCAAATATATATATATATATATATATATATCTATATATATATATATATAATAATAATTAATTAATTGATTCAAATATTATTTACTAGCAGGCTACGCCCGCTTCTCTGGTCACTATTTTTAAATGAATCACAATAATTAATGAATTCTCAAAATTGCATTAAATTTTATCATGTGATAAAAAAAGGGAAAAAATTCTCATCGGGAAAAATGTCGCATCGGGTCCCCACTGCCTTCGGCAGCGTAGACCCGTGCGCTGCGCGCACGTACTCCTTCACCATCCTTATGACTTCTCAAAATTCCATGTTATTACTCATAAACTTTCCTTTTTAAGAAAAGGAATCAAAAAATATATCATTTAGCATCGGATAAAAACACACACCGGGACCCCACTGCCTTCGGCAGCGCAGACCCATGCGCGCTGCGCGCGCACGTGTGAGGATATACGTGCGCTGTGCACGCATATTTCTTCTCAACTCAAAATTTTATTATTAAGAAAATAAAATTAAAAAAAAAAATATTTTATCATCGGGTAAAAACTCGCACCCATGCGCGCTGCGCGCCTATTCCTTCCCCACCCTTCCAGCCCCTCCTAATTAACTTACATATACCAATTTTGATCGGTCTTACTCAATTAGCTGAGATGCAAAAGAAAACCTGAACAGGGCACCTTAAAATTGTAAATCAGGTGAAATCTGAAATTCCACTTTCGATAATATAAAATAACTTTGAAATATCTTTCGAATGATGTATTAGAAATAATTTAATCATAATTAGAATTTGAAATATTTAAATATAAAAAAATTACAGCGCCATCTGGCGGTAAAAATTTCTGTAATCTATTGTTCCATTCCAAATCAACAAAGCTTCCAAATGATGTATTACTCATGAAATTATTTTAATTAGTAGATGAGATACAAAAAAAAACCTAATCAGGACACCTCAAAACGTGTAAATCGGGTGAAATCTCGAATTCCATTTTCGATAATGTAAAAGTACTTTAAAATGTGTATCAACTAAAATAAGCTTTCAAATAATGTATTACTTATGAACTTTTTTAATTAATAACTGAGATAAAAAAAAAAAAAAAAAAAAAACTGATTCAGGAGTCCTCAAAACGTGTAAATCGGGTGAAAACATTCGATAATTTAAAAGAACTTTAAAATATCTTTCGAATGATGTATTAAAAATAATTTAATCATAATTAGAAATTGAAATATTGAAATTTTAAAATATTACAGCGCCATCTGGCGGTACAAATTTCTGTATTCCACTGTTCGATTCCAAATCAAAAAAGCTTTCTAATGATGTATTACTTATGAAATTATTTTAATTAGTAGCTGAGATACAAAAAAAAACTGATTCAGGGCACCTCAAAACGTGTAAATCTGGTGAAAACTTTCGATAATTTAAAAGAACTTTAAAATAACTTTCGAATGATGTATTAAAAATAATTTAATTAGAATTTCAAATATCGAAATTTTAAAATATCTGGCGGTAGAAATTTCTGTAGTCTACTGTTCAATTCCAAATCAAAAAAGCTTTCAAATAATGTGTTACTTATGAAATTATTTTAATTAGTAGCTGAGATACAAAAGAAAACCTAATCAGGACATTCTAAAACATGTAAATCACGTGAAATCTCTAATTCCATTATCTACGGTAGTCGGTTAATGGAAGTAAAAAAAAAAATAAATATTTTTTAGGTCCCGAAAACCTATATATACCACGGTAGTCGGGTAATGGAAGTAAAAAGAAAAAGTATTTTTTAGTCCCTTCAAATGTATTTTGTTGCTATGGAAACTCCTATCGTCTATTGAAAGATAGATTACGTGTTAGAATAAAATTTAATCTGCAATTAAAATGTAACTGCTTTGTTTATTAATGAAAATTGATGAAATTTTAACTGCAGGTTGTTTTTGTGCTGAATAGGATGTATATTAAGTGTTGTCTGCGAAAAATAAAATTTGAAGTACTTTGAAATTTGCAATTTTTAACCCCAGTTCAAGATCATGTGACATTAATTACTTCCAGATGTTTTGTTTCCATTCCAGACAACGGTAAAAATCGTCTGCTGATAGAATTCCTCTTTTTAAGCAATAATCCGTGGATTTTTGGTCATTTTTCAGTCGACAGGGGTCGACGTTTTAATTAATATCTCCGAAACTAATTAAGATTTTTAAATTCTGTTTCGAGGAGAACCTCGGAAAGGCTCCAGAGCATCCGTATGTCAATTCTTGTACTTCTGCGTTCAGTAAGGGCTGAACGTATAAAATAACAGACAGACAGACAGACATACAGACAAACCTTTCCTTTTATTATTATAGATTTGGAAACACATCCATATACCTGTATCAATACATACACAGATTTTGATTTTCTAATGAAAGATATTTTTCTCATATTATTTAAATTTTAATTAAAATTAATATATAGTACTACTATTCCCAGTACGTAATGAAAATAAAGTTTTAAAATGAAAATATATCTAAGAGAATATTAAATTTCTTCCTCATCATAAATAACTAATTACCATTTTAAAGCATTATACATGTAGTGATAATCTCACTTACATTTAGATAGAATACTAAAATTATTAAAAATACAACATAGTTTTTCATATCAGCATTTAACCCCCCCCCCCCCCCCAAAAAAAAAAAAAAAAAAAAAAAGTAAACTGCACTGATGGCCACCCAAAATCTAACACCAAAAAGGAATGTAAATATCAGAATGATATTTATTGGTCACATACATTATAGTAGGAAGATCAATTGATTAAATTTTCAAGAAATTTGGCGCAATATAGCTTGAGAAATTAGTACATAAAGCAGTGACTTTTGGGAGCAATAACAGCACTTATCTATCTAGGCATTGAATCGGGCAGTGATTTGATGACATGTACGGGTACAGCACTCCATGAAGCTTCAGTACTATGACACTGTTTATCGACTGTAGTTACTGATGTGAGGTGGCGTGCCAGTCGCTTTTCAACGTTTAAAGAGTCATTTTCATTGGTGCGGTATGTGAAAAACGTGCTGGACAGAGCAACAGTCGAGCATATTCTTTATCAAGGAAGTTCCATACAATACGGACAGCATGCGGTCATGCATTGTCCTGCTGAAATGTTGTCCTAGGGAGGCCTCGGATATAGTGCAGAATGACGGGCCTTAACTCGTTAGGAATTTAATGGCCGCTATTCAGAGTGCCAGAAATACGAAGAAGAGGTGTTCGAGACGTGCATTTAGTAGTACCATATACCATCACTTCAAGTGGTGAACCAGTATGCGACTACAAACGTCGGTTTTCCTAAAACCTGCATCACTGACATGGACGCCTTTAATGTGTGATCAACGGAGAACCTGTGTATAGGAATGATGTGATTTCACCTTTTAAGTCAAATTACAATCCTCCTTCTAGCACCAAAATTGCAAAATCCGTACATGGTGGCATTGTGAATAATGCATATTGCCAGCTGGCATTCGACACCGTCATAGTGGCTATCACTTGTAGTGATCGTATGGAGTTCCATTGGATACACATCTCGTTCACATTCTCTGTTTGCATTTCTGGTACTTTGAATAGCGGCCATTACATTTCTGATGGGTTAAGGCCCGTCGCTCTGGCCATTATTTGAGGCCTCCGTAGCTCATCATTTCAGCAGGACAATGCATGACTGTAAGTTGCCCGTATATTTCGGATTTTCGTTGATGCAAAATATGTTCGATTGTTGCTCTGGCCTGCACGTTCTACTGATATCGCATAAATGAAAATGGCTGTTTAATCGTTTAACCGTGAGTGGCACACCATCACGCTCCAGTGATTACGGTTAACGAATTGTGGCATCGGGTTGAAACTTCATAGAGTGCTGTACCCGTACATGTCATGCAATTGTTGCTCGATTCAATGCTTAGACAGATAAGTGTTGTTATTGATCCCAGATGTCGCTGCTTTATGTACTGGTTTCTCAGGATATATTACTCGAAATTTCCTGAAACATTAATCAATTATTCTTCCTACTATAAAGCATGTACCCAATAAATATAATCCTCATATTTGCATTTTTTCTTGGTATTGCATTTTGAACAGCCAGCAATGTAAATTGATAATAAAAGAAGGACTTCTCTCTTTTTTAAAATTCTCTTACAGAAAACTTATATTTTTTGTCAAAATTTTTGGTGAAATCATTTGAAACTAATGAATGTCATTTCAGTGTTTAATCGCAGCAATATGTTTTACATAAAGTATTACGTATCTGGAATGACTTCAAATGGCTTTCCATACATTCAGAAGATATCAGTTTATTAAATAAATCCAGTCATAGAGTAAATCAGTAAATAACACTGCTCTGCATGAAAATCGGCCCCAACATCGTTTTAGCAAATTCTTACGTAAAATTACCTCTTGAATCCGAATATGAAAACCATTTTGTACTATCAACCACCATTTTATGGGGACACCCCTCTATTTTTATCATTTTTAGTGAATTTATGGCTATAAATTTGATTCGTAAGGGGGAAAAATTATTTTAACTGTTAAATATATTCTGATGAGCTGTAGATGTGAAAAATTTTAAAACATGGACATTTCCAGGAAGGGAAACCCTTAAGGGAGGGCGGATTTGTCACTGAAATTATGAATTACATTTATTATATTTTATTAATCAATTATTATTATTATTTATTATATTATAAGAGGTGGCGTCCCGAAAAATCGGTGGGTGACTGGGCAAAATTGGGTCATACTCGGATTCAAGAGGTCATTTTACATGAGAATCAGCAGGGATAGTATCAAGGCCGGATTTTTTTTTTTTCTTTTTCAGCGCAGTGTAATTAAAAGTAAAATGTACAATAGGATGTCTGAATATTTCTAAAATAGACAATAATTTATACAAATAGTTTTTTGTGTCCTTATACAAGAGTATAAACTTTAAACACGCACATTTAAAGTTTATACTCTACTTATACTAAAGTTACGACTATTCTCTAGCAAAATTTGAAATTATGTATCAGCTTCATATTTTTACTATGCAGTATATATGTTGAAATCCTTACGTAATTCCTGTTAAAGAACTGTAAGTTTTACGCACACTATTTCCCATAATGGCCAGGCATTACCGAAGTAATGTAACAAACACAAGATTTTTTTTTTTTACAATTTACGCTGTTAAAACAAAACTGAATTAACTTGTGTCACCATGGTATGTAACAACTCTAGTTCCTATCCTCGTAAAAAAATTACACATTTCCCAGTCCTACACATTTAAAAGAGTATATTTTTCTTCGACCAGTAAAATGCTACCTAATTTTATCTTCACTGAAAGTAGAGTTTATATGTTAGCGCATTTTAAATTGTTGAGTCTAAAGGTCATGATGATGGAGAAACTTTCTTAGTGTCCATGTAAAAGTACGATAAATTCAACACTAACCGAAATCTATACATATCGCAGGTTGGTTGCCTATAACATACCCATCAACTTTTAGCTTATACAAATAAGGCGTTTAGACACTATTGACTTTTAAATAAGTAGCCTATAAGCAGGGTTAGCTTGATTTTGCCAAACCCGAAAAAAAACCCTGGGGGTTACTTCAATAAAACCCGCTTGAAAAAAACGCAAGAAAAAACCCAAGTGGGTTTTTTCAAAATCCTTATATAAAATTCCACTTTTATCTAATTTATAACAAATATATTATTATAAAATAATAATTATATACATTAATAGAACATGAACAAATAATTTTCCGAAATATTGGAGGTTCTCAAACTGGTCTGTAGAAGAAAAAAAAATAATCCTGAAAAATTTCCGATGTAAAAAAAAATATAATTATCTTATTAAAACAGAATAAAACATTATGTATACAAAAACATGAAAAAAGAGTAGATTGTTGTATAAAGAAAACTGCGGGATTTGAGGAACGTAAAATATAAATAAAAATTAAATTAAAAAAGATATTTTGGAAACTTTAACAGTGCAACGCAGTGTAATGTAAAAGGACAATAAGTAAAAATATTTTAAGAAAATCTATTGACTACAAAAAATTTAATAAAGCAACACTAAATAACTATTAAAGTCTAGTTTTTTGTTGTAAATGGCAGATAAACCGAATTTTAGAATATTTAAAGAACAATTATTTATTTTATTTATTTATTTATTTATTTTTTTTTCATCCGAAAAAAACCACTGGGCTGGATTTTTCTAATCCTGCCATTATGTTAAATAATTTCTTTATGATAAATAATTTCTTTGTTTAAATTTCAAAAATAAGTAAATTAAAATGTGAAAATCCAAGTTTAATAAAAGTTAGCATGCATAAAGCAAGTTTATAGAAGATAATACATACATATATATAAATGTAGAAATATATAAACAAATGAAAAAAATTAAACTCCAAAAAACACTCAGATCTTCATCAGGGAGGCTCCTCAGTGTAGGGGTGAACGAGAAGTTTCTGAAAGGACAGTAGCTATAAGCTAATAACTATCCTTAGCCCACAACTTCTCACCAAACGGAAAACCACCAATAACTGAAGAGAAATCAAACATACATATAATGTGTGAAACTACTAAAAAATTTTTATAAAATTATCAAATTGCAAAAGTTACAAAATTACGTCAATTCATTAAAAAATATATATACAATACAATAAAAAATTATTGAAAGTAAAAAAGAAAGTATAAAATGAAATAAAAATACAACCCTTCATCTGGAAAACAAACTATCTTCGGCCGACGGGGCTACTCGTCGGTACTTAAATATCGCCCTTGAATGAGGAAGTAGAACAAACCGAGATAGGAAAACTCTGGAAACTCACAGTTACAAATTGGGACGGGCAACAGTTAATTTGCAGAGTATATTTAAGTCTTCAAGAGCATATTTTAAATCTTGTTCATTATTGCAAATAATACGAATTCTTTTAAGCTGTGTGGACATAATATTTTTTAAAACATTTCTACTGATATTTGAAAACCAATTAGTAAGACTATTAACTTTAAAATTAAAATCCTTTCTTTTATCATATAATCCAATGAGCCATTTATCTTCATTTCTCTTTATATATAAATCAAGGAAAGACATTTTATCAGTATCTGTAAAATACAAAACCTGGTTTTGTATTTTTGAAAACTTTTTGTTTAACGGGAAAGATTACTTTTTACAGCGGAGTGGGATCCCAATGGGAACGAGTTTTTCGAGTGCTTTCGCAAATTTATTTTTATATTTTTTCGATTTTTTTTTTTTTTTTTTTTTTAATAAATATTGCTTTTTTCAGATATATTGATGATTTAATTGTTTTTAACTGTAATTGTTTCGAAAATATTTCTGGAAAAATATATCCTAAAGAATTAATTTTAAACCGTACAGATACTGATAAAATTTCTTTCCTAGATTTAAATATAAAGAGAAATGAAGATAAATGGCTCATTGGATTATATGATAAAAGAAAGGATTTTAATTTTAAAGTTAATAGTCTTACTAATTGGTTTTCAAATATCAGTAGAAACGTTTTAAAAAATATTATGTCCACACAGCTTAAAAGAATTCGTATTATTTGCAATAATGAACAAGATTTAAAATATGCTCTTGAAGACTTAAAAAGTACCCTGCAAATTAACGTTTTCCCGTCCCAATTTTAACTGTGAGTTTCCAGAGTTTTCCTATCTCGGTTTGTTCTACTTCCTCATTCAAAGGCGATATTTAAGTACCGACGAGTAGCCCCGTCGGCCGAAGATAGTTTGTTTCCAGATGAAGGGTTGTATTTTTATTTCATTTTATACTTTCTTTTTTACCTTCAATAATTCTTTATTGTATTGTATATATTTTTTTTAATGAATTGATGTAATTTTGTAACTTTTACAACTTGATAATTTTATAAATTTTTTTTAGTAGTTTTATACATTATATGCATGTTTGATTTCACTTCAGTTATAGGTGGTTTTTCTGTTTGGTGAGAAGTTGGGGGCTAAGAATAGTTATTAGCTTATAGCTACTGTCCTTGCAGAAACTTCTCGTTCACCCCTACACTGAGAGGCCTCTCTGATGAAGATTTCAGTGTTTTTGGGGTTTAATTTCATTCATTTTTTTATATATTTCTACAATTGTATATTTCTACATCTAAGTTTTGCATTTCCTTTTGCTGCAATTTTGCGCATTGGTTTGAAATTCACCTATTGGTTTTTCTAATCTGTAAAACTTATATATTTATAAATTCTTGTCAATAGTTTTCTATATCTATTAATTCTATTAGAAACTCTCTCTCTCTCTCTCTCTCTCTCTATATATATATATATATATATATATATATATAAATATATATATATATTATTATTATTTTTTTTTATGTTTAATAAAATTTATTTTTATTTGAGTTGTATACTTTTTAAGTTCTTTGAATACATAATTAAAGCTGGCGCAGTTTCCTTAAAACAACTTATAATTTAATTTAACAAGTTTTTTTTTTTTTTTTTTTTTTCTTTAATAGTTTTAGATGTAATTTTTCAAAAGTGTTGGAATAAGGGAACAGATATACAAAGGGATTTAAGGGAACAGATATACAAAAAAGAAATTAAACGAATTATAAGTTTAAAAAACTACATTTTGTATATAAAAAGAAAAAAAAAAGTCTTATTTCTTTTTATAATGACTGAAATTCATTTAGTACTACATTAATATTCATAACTGAATAATCTATAGCTCATTAGCAATAAAAGTATAGAGTCATTATTATTATTATTCAGTAAATAGCATAAAATTTACTTTTAAAGCATAATTTTATTTCTTTATTTCTTTGCTTTTTGAAAAACTGAAATATCTTAATTTTCAGAAAGTAACATAGAAATTTCTTAAAATTTTTGGGAAAAAAATATAATATTTTATTCAGATCTGTTTTTGTTACCAATTTCGAAATAATGATTCTTTTTCCTTTTTCACTTTTCGTATTAAAAAAAAAAAAAAAAAAAAAAAAAAGAAGAAGAAGACGAAGAAGAAGTTATATTGAAATTATAATTCATGAATAAACAAGAAAGAAAAATCATGCAGTACGCATAGATTAGTAACACTTTCCAACTGTACATAATTGTTGTGTCGAAAAACTTTTAATATTCTTTGCCTACGTTATCACACAAGAGGCAGAATGACTGAAAAATATACAGATAGACTAATTCCTTTTAAAATTACACTTAGGCATTTTGGAAAGAGTTAAAACGGCTTAACGCAAAAGAAAATGCAGACATTAGATTATAATTGCAGCTTTTGATCTCTCTGAATATTTTAGTGTAGCCCTGTAAACCAGGGAGTTAATCATATCATATTCTATACAAAACATTATTTTAGATTATTAACAATACATTTCAATATTTTTATGATTTTTTCAGTAGAAAGATTTTTAAATATAACATTCAAAAAATTCTGTCCTAAAACGTAATGCAGTGGCTTTTTTTTGTTGTTGTTGTTGTCGCTGTAAACAAACTAGTTATACAGGAGCTATTAATGTCATTTTAAATGGGGAACATTCTATAGGGAAAATATTTATAAAAATAACACTCATAGAACACAATGCTTTCAAATGCTTTTGGGTGTCCCTGTACACAAACCAGAAGAGATATTCACTCCATTTTGAATATGGAACATCCGATAGTGAACTTCAAAGAAATATACCAGTTTTGAGAAATTCCATAAATATTTACAGGAGTTAGAGCGCGGGCAGACAGGCAGACAGGCAGATGGACAATGGCAATTTTTTATTAATAGCTCTTAATATAAATGGATATTTTTGTATCACCCTGTAAATCTAATGCTAATCATGCTATATTCTTTGCAAAGCTTTTTTTTTGTGCATATAAAATACATATTTCAATTTCCTAACACTTCGTGGAAAGTAAAGATATTAAAATTTGATTTATAGAAATATCTCTCATAGAATGCAGTGCTTTGGAATACTTTTAAGTGTCCCTGTATATAAATCATTAGTGGTATTTCCTCCATTTTATACAGGAAACATCCAATAGTGAACCTGAATAACGTATTTCAATTTAATTGAGATATGTCTACAGTAAAGGTATGAAAATATGGTTTATCGAAATACCTCTCATAGAAGGCAATGCTTTGAAATAATTTCGGGTGTACCTGTACACAAACCAGTAGAGGTACAAACTTCATTTTCAATAGGGAATATCCAATCGTAAACTTGAATAACATATATCAGTTTCAAGAAATTCCATAAATATTTACGGGAGTTAGACCTCGGACAGACAGACGGAAAGGCAGATACACAAAACTGAAATCATATTCACATTTAAAAAATGTTAGAAAGTGTTAAAAACGCTTAACGTAAACGAAAGTACAATTCTAGCAATTGTTTATTGATAGCTCTTAATGTAACTGGATATTTTTGTGCCACCCTGTAAATCTAATGCTAATCATACTATATGCTGTGCAAAGCATTCTTTTGTGCATATAAATAACATATTTCAATTTCCAAAAACTTCGTGGAAAGTAAAGTTATTAAAATTTGATTTATAGAAATATCTCTCATAGAACACAATGCTTTGGAATACTTTTGAGTATCCCTGTACATAAACCGATGGTGGTAATTCCTCCATTTTATACAGAAAACATTCAATAGTGAACTTGAATAACATATTTCAATTTCTTTCAGATATGTCTACTGTAAAGTTAGGAAAATATGGTTTATAGAAATACCTCTCATAGAAAACATTTCTTTGAAATACTTTCGGGTGTCCCTGTACACAAACTAGTAGAGGTATAAACTCCATTTTCAATAGGGGACGTCCGATTGGGAACTTGAATAACATATATCAGTTTCAAGAAATTCCATAAATATTTACGGGAGTTAAAGCGCGAAAAGACAGACAGACACACAGACAGACAGACAGACCGAAGTCATAAATACTTTTCAACCTTGTTGGAAAGTGTTAAAAATGTTAGAAAGTTTTAAAAACGCTTAACGTAAACGAAAGTACATATCTAGCAATTTTTTTTATAATAGCTCTTAATTTAACTGGATATTTTCGTGCCACCCTGTAAATATAATGCTAATCATGCTATATTCTATGCAAAGCATTCTTTTGTGCATATAAATAACATATTTCAATTTCCTAAAATTTACTGGAAAATAAAGTTATTAAAATTTCATTTATAGAAATATCTCTCATAGAATGCAATGCTTTGGAATACTTTTGAGGGTCCTTGTGTATAACCCGATGGTGGTATTTCCTCCATTTTATACAGGAAACATCCAATAGTGAACTTGAATAATATATTTCAATTTCATTAAGATGAGTCTTCAGTGAAGGTATTAAAATATGATTTTTAAAAATACCTCTCATAGAACACAATGCTTTGAAATACTTTCGGGTGTCCCTGTACACAAACCAGTAGAGGTACAAATTCCATTTTCAATAAAAAACGTTCGATTGTGAACTTGAATAACATATTTCAATTTCATTAAGAAATGTCTACAGTAAAGGTATGGAAATATGGTTTGTAGAAGTACCTCTCATCGAACACTATGCTTTGAAATACTTTCGTGTGTCCCTGTACACAAACCAGTAGAGGTATAAACTCCATTTTCAATTGGGACCGTCCGATAGTGAACTTGAATAACATATTTCAATTTCATGAGGTATGTCTACAGTAAAGGTGTGAAAATATGGTTTGTACAAATACCTCTCATGGAACACAATGCTTTGAAATACTTTCGGGTGTCCCTGTACACAAACCAGTAGAGGTATAAACTCCATTTTCAATAGGGACCGTCCGATAGTGAACTTGAATAACATATATGAGTTTCAAGAAATTCCATAAATATTTACGGGAGTTAGAGCGCGGACAGACAGACAGACAGACGGACAAACCGAAGTCATAAACACTTTGCAACCTTGTTGGAAAGTGTTAAAAAAAACACCTGTTATCTCTTCATAATTTTGAAAATATAGTTTATAACATATATATATTTTTTTCTAAACGAAGCTTCATTTATGCAACATAATTAAATTTTATAAAAATGTGTAGGCACTCTATTTACTAAGAAACTACTTGTTACATTTTTACATAGCATATAAGATTAATTTCTTAAAAGAAAAATCTTGGTTTTTTTTTCTCTAGTGTCCAGTCCTTTTCTTCATAAAAACGTTTAGTCAAAATTTACATTTTAAAATAAATGCCAATGTACGCATATATGTATACATTCATGCGTTAAAATGAATACAAACCAATTAAAAAGGGAGAGCGCAAACTTATTATAAATTCAAATTTACACGTATATAGAATATTTTGAAGAAATAAAAAAGTTTTGTAAAGGTAAAAAAAAAAAAAAAAAAAAAAAAAAAAAAGTAAATACTTTATTTTGTTTTATTTAAATGTGTGTACTTTGTTTCGATCAAGTCAATTTTTACTTACATCACAGAAAATATCCGATGTACGCATGCCTTACTCACTCTAGAATACTAAATTTTAATTTTAGAGCATTATTTATTTCAACTATCGTAAAAAAATTAAATAATAATATAAATGTAAGTAAAATAAAATTAAATAAAATAAAATAAAAACATCTAAGCCCATTTTTGTTCTCTTTGTAACAGACATAAAATTGCATATAAAACAGAATTTCATTTATTATGATATTATTTTTATCTGTTTTTCTATATAAAGACGTACAGTAACTGTGTTTTATTCCCTAGATTCAGTTACAATGCTCATTTCTTAAAATTAATTTCGTATAGCTTTATTATAGGAGCTCTTTTGAAGCTATTAAATTTGTATTGTTATTTTGGCGATGAATTAAAATGGATGTAGCAATTGCTTAAGTAAAGGTCATGGGGAGAAACGTCTGAGCTGCGGAGCAAAATTTTAAACTTCGCCAAGCTGTCGTATACTAAAGTTGTTCCATTTCTTTAGCACAAATTCTCAACTATTTTTCTTACTTTCTCTTTTTCTTTATTTAATTTGTCAATACTTTTTTTTTTCTTTTTTCAATACTTTATTTTATTTTATTTTATTTTTTATTTATTTATTTATTTATTTATGTATTTTATTTTCTTAATAATAATTTTAAAATTAAAATGAAGTTTTTATTTAAAATTGATTGAACCAATTACCCGATTGGACTTCGATATATGGTGATAGCTAGATTTTATCCCGGTTAAAAAGTGTACCAATTTTCGTGGCGACTAGTTGAATTGTATAATTTTGTATAGTGAATAACAAATCTGGACAGATACAATGGCAAATTTTCAGCTTTGTATATTTTAAATAAAAACAAATGTGTTTGCACGTTTGTTCAAGGCAAAAGAAAAGTCTGATTTTTAAGAATAAGTCAATCGATTACATAGATTTGAAATTACAAAATTCCCTATATCCGTCATTTTTCACAAATAACCGTTTAAAACGTTTCTAGAAATATCAGATGTCAATTACACTTGACATCGGCAAGCGATGGTTTATATTAGATTTTTTTTTTTTTTTTTTTTTTTTTTTTCTGAAAATGAAGGATATTCAGAATTGATTATTATCACAAAACACACCTAACTTTACACTTTTACTAAAATTGTTCTAGCAGGCCCCTCCCCAAATAAATAAATATAAAATTTATTCCATTCTGTGCCACTAGCAGAACAAAAGTTATCCATGATCGTTAATTTTTCCGAAGAAGAGTGTAGTTCGAATAAAATTGCTATTACAAAATAAATAAAATAAAATAAAATAAATAGAAACCTTAACACTAATCTTTTTATCAAAATCATTCGAACAGTTTCCTAGAAAATCGAGTTTATGTTATATGTTGCCTCTCGGAGCACGTGTTACTACTGACAATAGCAATTTTCCTTATGGTGAGCGTAAGTCAGATCGATTATCATTTCAAAAAAATTTACTTAAAAACCTTTAACTGCATTTTTTTTTTCTTTTAAATAGTTCATACAAATTTCAAAAAGTTCATGACATATATGCAATAATAACTGATTTAATAGCAATGAGGATTTAAGCAATATAAAACTATCTTTATAAAAAAAACAAAATACATTTTATTAAATAATATTTTTTATATATAAGCTGTAATTCACAACTGGAAGGATGATAGCATGCGATTTTTAATTTTTTTTTTTTTTTTTTTTTTTGACTTCCTTTCAATAAATTTTGTATGTTTATAGGACCTACAGTCGGCAGCAAAATTATACGAGACTTAGCAATAATTACTATATTTAAAAAAAGGTACACTTAATACTGTTCTGTTAAATAAATACTTATCTAATCATGTTCTTAGACTGACTAAGAACATGACTGGACAAGGATTTATTTTACAAAGCAGCATTAAATGTACTTTTATTTACATAGGAAATATTGCTAACGCGCGAATAATTTTGTTGCCGACTGTACTTAAAAGATATAAAGATAGATTTTTCAATATTTTAAAAATAAAATAACATTTTGGTGTGATGAAATTAAAACTGAAGACTATAGCTTATAGATTTTTATATCTTATAGCTTATAGATTTTTGGAAACATAGATTGTTTACAGACGCAATTATTTATGTGACCCCTTCACCAATATAATTATTATGTAACATTTATAGTATAGTCCCATGATTAATTATAATTAATCGTGGAAATATATTATAAAATGCTAAATATGAAGATATTATGTCGGTTTACCCACTGTATTATATATATACTAGTATCGCCCAGTGGTCGAAACTCGACCATTTTTTTTGCAAAGCGAGGCAAAGCAAAGTTATTGCTTTGTCCTAAACGGAATACAATTGCAACACAGCTGCGGCAATTGGTTGCCGATATTCACTCTAACTGAATCAGCAGAGTTTTACTTAATATAACTATTTCTCTCTGTAGATGTTAGCTTTTCCTGAAATGAGAGAAAATCCCAACGTGAAAACGCCTCTTGTTGTGTGATACAGCCCAGAAGCTAATAGGTACCATGTCAAACCAAGGCCCAACCAAGTATTAAATTCTGTTAAATTAATTCGAATAGTTAATAAAGTACAGTGTTTGAAAAAAAAAAAAAAAAAAAAAAAGATATTTTTCAAAAATGGTCGAAGTGAGTTCGGGAAATTTCAAAACGTGTAACTTTATCGAAAACCAAAAATCTAAAACTTTTCTGAATCTTATATTTTCTACTTATATATGCAGAGGAAAGAATAATAAATCCACTTTTTAAAAAATAAAAATAAGTAGTCAATTTCACTTAATTAAAATGCAAAGAAACCTCAAAACGTGTAAATTCATCGAAAAACGGAAATCAAAATTTATGTGTCTTCCACTTGCTTCTTCTACCCACAAAAGCTAGCAATAAAGACACTTTTTAAAAAAATAAGTAGCCAATTTCAGTTAATTGAAACGTAAAGAAAGCGCAAAACATGTAAATTCAGCAAAAAACGGAAATCGGATTTTTTTCCGTATCGTCTACTTATACATGCAGCAGTGAGTAACAAATCCATTTTCCTTTTATTTAGTATATTAGTTGAATATTTATTGTTTAAATATCACCCTTTGAAATGAAATGTTTATGTTTACATTCGAAACTGGAAGTTTGCCATTTTTATTTCTGGAGTTTTGTGATTTTAAATTAAAATTTTATCAATTTTACAGAAAAAATAACTCAATCAAACACATGTAGACAGTAACTTATATATAACTATACCCAAATAACGGAATTAAAATCGGCAGATAATTTCCGTTATTTTTTAATAATTTTTTTACAAAAAATCCAATGGACGATTAACATAGAAAATCTTTTTCATAGCTCCATGGACAGACAGTGACGTCATCACTTCGCTTGCGTATAGTGATGCTACATTATACAAATTACTGTGTCTATGGTTTTATTTGAGCTTTATGAAATTGACAGATTTAACAACTTTCTACTTTTAGGTATTTTTTAATGTAAAGGAATACGTGTGTAAAAGGGAAAAATGGGGGAAAATGCATAAAAAATAAATGTATTTTTAAATACCTTCTTGACATCGTAAGAAAATAATATTTGTATTCGTACCTTCCGGCTAACCATACCTTTCGAATGATACCATCTTCAACCCTCTACTACCACAATTAATATGTTAAAAATTGACTACAAATTTTATGCTTGCCTATTAATATATAGATATACCCAGGAGCTATTACATTATGACCACCCTGTTAATAACACGTAGGACCACCTTTAGACCTCAAAAATGCCAGCACCCGGCGTGGTATTGACTCCACAAGATGCCGATAGGTAGTCCGAGGTATCTGGTACCAAGCGCGCACCAACTGGTCCTGCAATTCCCGCACATTGCGAGGGGTTAGCGTAGCAGCATGAATTTGGTTTTCCAGGTGGGATCACAAATGCTCAATTGGAATAATGTTAGGGGAATTTGGAGGCCAAGACATGATTTGAAAGTAAATGGAATTTTCCTAGAACCACTCTAGGACGATTCGACCCTTTTGACATGTTGCATTATCCTGTTGGTAAACACCATCCCCCGCCGGAAATACTGTTGTCATCAATGGATGAACCTGGTCTGCAACGATGTTCACATAGTGCACAAACGTCAGGGATTGTTCTATGGTGATTATGGGTTCTAATGTGCTCCATGAAAACATTGCCCACACCATAATACCGCCGCCACCGTCTTGTCTCCGTCCAACTGTGCATCCACCAGCGAGGGTTTCCTTCGGAAATTGGCGTATTCGCCCACGCCTGTCGATGTGGATGGGTCAGAAAACGTGATTCGTCGGACCATACAACTTTCTTCCATTCTTCTAATGCCCAATTCCGATGTTTCTTCGCCCATTGCAAACGCAGCTGGCGATGACGTCCCGTCAGTGCAGGGACATGCTTCGGCCTCCGGCTGCGTAAGCCCATACGCAGCAATGTACGCTGACCAGTGTGTTGAGAAACACTGTCTGGGAAACCACTGTTGCAGCTGGTGGTGATATCAGTTGTTGTAGCTCTTCGGTCATGGCGAACAATGCGTAGCAATCTCCGCTCTTGTTTGGAATCAATGCGCCGTGGACGACACACTGCTGGCCGGTAAATTGTCGTTTCACCCTTCATACTCTGCTTTCGATATGTGCTCAAAACAAATGAACGTGAAAAGCCCTCTAAGCGCCACGTTTCTGATATTGATGTTCCCAGTTGCCGAGACATAACGATTTGACCTTTATCGAAGTCTGATAAATCAGCTGCTTCTAACATTATGTCGCTAATCACGCTACGTTTGGAAAGACGATGCACAGCCGCTTTATATACTCCAACCTCATCCGCACACGCGCAGTGGTTTTGTTCCTGGACAATTTCATTGTTATAGATGGTGGGTAGTCACAATGTAATGGCTCTTCGGTGTATATATATTCACAATATACGCGATACAGAGAAATTGGCTTCTTTTAGGTTTCGGCTCACCAAAAAACAGTCGGCAGCAAAAGTATCCGATCACTAACATAAACTCCTATATAAAAAACGAACATTTAATTGTGTTTTGTTAAATAAATTCTTGTTGAATTGTGTTCTTAGACTGATTAAGAACAGGATTCGACAAGGATTAATTTAACAAAACTGTATTAAATGTACATCTTTCTATAGAATTTCTACCAGTGCTTGGATTATTTTGCTGCAGACTGTATGTATCAGCTAAAATTATGAATTTATTATCAAATTAGAAAACTTTTCCAAAACTTCTTTTGCAGACTTGTATAATCACTGTTTACAGCCACTTTTCAAATTTTCTTAAAATAGACTGAAAATTCGCAATTTATGTATCGCAAAGAATTATGTAATATATATATATATATACTCCAATCAAGAAACTATGTGATTTGTCATCAAGATCTGTTGGATATTGAGAAATTATAATTCGTAAATTACATAAAAAGTCAACGTGTGGTTTACCTTAAATTTCTGTACATATTTTAAAAAAAAGTTTCTTTCGCTGGCGTCATTTTTTTTTTCTTTTTGTCTGCGACCGCATCTTCTTGCGGAGGCAGAGTCCTTTGCGTGATGTGCAGTATCGTTGTTTTTCGAATACTCTAAAGAAGGCATTTCAAGTACTTAGAAATTTCTATCATTTTAATTAACAAAGTTATTAACTAAAAATGACGGATTTATAAAGGTACTCCATTTGCCACCTTGAAAATTTTCTCACATGACGTTTCTCTTCTCTCATGAAATCATTTCACATGGGAAAATGAAAGTATGATTCATCATTGTAGGTAGATAGGTAGATTGGGTTTAACGTCACACCATTACTTCTCTATTCGTAATATACGACACTCTGTGACGCACCCTAGGTATGTTCTGGAGACATGCCATTTTGTTCCTCCATGGAGAGGGTGGATTCTCCGCTAAACCCTAGGTATACAAAATTTAATTGGAATATGGAGACATCGCAGCCATAACGGATTTTGAGTGCACCAGTCACTATTAGTATACAGGACATGGCCGGCTCGAGTTCCGAATCCGCATTTTTCCAATAAGCAGGTTGACGTTCTACCGACTGGGGTACTGAAGACCTGACCCATGGTTGTAAAAAACAAATAAAAAGTGTCATATACTAAAGCTGTTACGCAAAATGGTCTATATATTACGAATTTCTTTCTACTCCGAATAAAACATTACTGATTCTTAGCATAATTTTCATAAAAATAAATAAAAATAAATGATATTGTATTAAAATTTATGCATTTCAATTTGACATTGAATGTGGAGATTTCTTAAATTACTTGTCTGCTTTTTTCTTGCTGTTCTATTGATATTCCTGTTCAGTGAAATGAAAAGCAGCGAATAGGTGGGCAGAACTCTGTATTGGTTAATAAGTAAAGTGAATTTGGGGAAGACGAAGCCTCTCTCGTGAGTTGCTGAGCGGAGCGAGCAGAATTTTATTAATTGTACAACCCCCCCGCTCCCCCTAGAACTATTAAAAAAATAATATCTATGGGAACTCTATTATCGACGAGATTTATAGATTTTTGGTATGTGGATACGGTTCAGAAGTCTCACGTAATTACATAAAATGTCAAAGTGGGGCTTACCTTAAATTTATTTAAAAAAAAAAAAAAAAAAAACTATGAAAATTATATTATTAATGATATGTATTAGATTTTTAGAGTGTGAACTCGGTCCAAAAATCTCGCGTTTACACCGTTTGGCAAGCAATAATCACCAGTTTGTTGAAAATTAATCTCAATCACAAAATATACATTTCGGAAAAATTGGAGATTAGATTCATATTTAAATATCGATTATATAGACACTATTTTTAATAACTTGATTGATAATACTAAAAATAATGATTACGTTTAAAAAATTCTCGCATTTGAATTAATGTTTAAATTTATATAAGTCGCATTGTTTAATGAAATATACCGCTTCTTTTAGAAAAAAAAAAAATCAGTCTGTAACAAAAGTGTCTAAAACAAGCAAAAATTCCTATTATGAAAAAAGTACCCTTAATACAATTTTGCTAATTAAATCCTTGTCGAATCCTGTTCTTAGTCTAAGAACAGTGTAACAGGTATTTAACCAAACAGTGTTAAGTGTACTTTTTTATATAGGAATTTTTGCTAGTGTTCGGACAATTTTGTTACTGACTGTACATCCGCCCAAGTATTAAAATAAGGATAATCATAACGCGCTAATTCTATATTATCTGCCTCTTTAATATCGCCTTAATTCAAGTTCATTTTCGATAAATGAAAAAAAAAAAAAATATCCTGTGTGAAACAACCACAGGGTTTCCATTACCCGCTGTTATACGTTTTACATGCAGTGTTTTGGAGATAATGTGATCAGAAGACATAAAATTGACATAACGAAAAAGAAACCTAAAATTTTTCCTTTAAGAGAAACTTGATACACGTGTTAAGATGTATGAAACAAAGTTTACATAGCAAGTTAAAAAATAAGAAAAACAAAATCGGTAAAGTAATTTTTTGAAACAATAATTTCTGAGGTCTAAGACTGACCTGCATAATGACTATCTTTTTTCCTGTAAAAACCACGTAATATATGGGAAAATGGATTTATGCATATTTATACCTAAATGGATTTATGTAACAATTTTCAAGAAAATCGTTAGAGACGTTTTTGTGATACCAACTTTTACCAAGACTTGGCGTACTCAATTATTGACCGAAAAAAAAAATAATTACATACAAAAAGGTATTTAAAAGGGAGATAATAGGCGAGTTTGAAAAAAATCCGTCCAGCCGTTTTTAATGGAACGCACTTGCAAGACCTGAAATTGAGCTATTTATGCAGGACGCCTATCAATTTTCCTGAACTAAACATTGAATAAATTCGAATTTTAAGAAAATTGAATAAATTATAAATGGTATTTAAGTTTTCAACGAATGTAGTTTCTAATTAGACACGGAAATTTCTTCCTCTAGGAATTATTTTACCACGCAAGTGCACAAAATAGTCCTTCTAAAATATTTTAAATTTCTACAATAATTTCAGAACAAAAATGTTCACTTCACAATTACTCAAAAAATTGGGAAGATGGTTTATCGTTAACAGTCACTTCATATATTATTATTATTTTTTTTTTTTTAATTTTCAGTCATAAGTGAGAAATCCTGTCAAAGTAGGTAGGCAAGATGTTTCGGAATAGAACCCAGGTAATACTCATTAGCCTAACGTTCTAAGGGATCTTTGGTTTTCACTAAACAACCGTGAATTTGTATTCTTTAGATAGACTCAATTATGAGCATTTCACGTAGGCATATGTCCCAAAATTTAAAAATCTGTTTTAAATCCAACACAATCAAGAAGTTGAATTTAAGTATTCTACTTTTCTTTTGCTTACACTGAACATTTGTTCTGTGTATTCGGAATGATTGAGTGCAGTAGTTGGATTGGAGTGGGGTGTATTTAATGTCTGACTCCCGATACACATAGTGGATCAAATGAAGATGTTTATTATTAAATATAGTTTAAAAAATGATTAAACTCATGAATTTTGTTAGTAATCCAACATTCATTTATTTTTCTTTGAGCATGCACGAATTTCAATTTCACAAAAAAATGCATAAAAAAAATCGTTTACAGTGTAAACACAGTTGATGTCAACAGTATTATTAATATGATAACTACAATTACTATGATTAAAAAATATCTAATTATTTTAATTAATAATTATTCGAATATAACTAGTTTTTGTGTTATATTTCGCACTGAATGATTTTCCATCTCAATTTGTAAAGCTTTGTTAAAGTCACAAAAGTTTTTTTAAAGTTTGAAACAAAGCCATTATTTTAGAAATTCGTGATTAAAATTATTCAATTATAAATATATTGCTTTAAAAAACTGAAAAATGAAAAGCATACATGATATTTTTTATTGTAATAATTATAATTTTTTTTTAATCTTTCTAAAATTGTTCTATGTAAGAGAAATATATAAAAGAATGTATTAATTACAAAACACACACACACACATATATATATATATATAATAAGGACATTATTATTTCTATGAAATATTATGCATCTGATTAATTTAGAATATTTATTTTAATTCTTGAACTTTAACATTTTATTAGATTTGAATATTCTATTTCTTACTAGATGTATGCACAATAATGAATTTTAATTGAACACGCTTGTTTACATATTTACTTACAAAAATGTTTGAAAACACATTGTTTCGATGATGAAATAACACAATATAATATCGAATTAATTTGCATGATAATTAACTGTATATTGCGCATTGAATCAAGAAAATTTCAAATTTAATCATGTTGAAAGAAAATATAGAAAATGTTTTTGTCAGTTTAATTGAATTGCAAAGCACCCGAGGAAAATTCCTAAAGCAATTTTCTTATAAGATTATAAATATAATTTCATTAATTGAAGCGTTTTATATTATATCAATAAGTATAAAAAAAATAAACAAAAAATTATGAAATATTTCTAATATATTTCTTTAGATAAATGTATTAATTATAAGTGATAAGTGAATAATTATACGACCATAAAAATGATTTGTTTGAACAAGTATAAAAACATTAATTAAGTAAAAAATATCATTTTGCGATTTGTGTTTACAAAAATTAAAAATGAAAGGCATGTGTTTAAATTATCCTTTGTCTAACTTTACATTAAAATCTGTATCTGTAAAATATACAATTAATTTAATAAAATTTTTATAATTAATACAGAGTTAAATAAGATATGTTTTAACATAATATATTTTATATAAATGGAAAAAAATGCAATAAATATATAAATATGAGCTAGTTTAGTCAAAAGTAAAAAGGAAATATTAAACATTATTTATCTGTTTTCATTTGCTACTTGGACAATAATATTATGCATGTAACTTGCAGATCAATAAAATTCACAGCTGATTTAGGGACACTATTTTGTTTACATTACAAATATTTTTCTTGTCTAGTATTAATTATTTTATTAAGATACGTTATACTCATAAAATTTATGTATTATGTATTTTAATAAATTACTCATAAAATTATATGTATATATATATATATATATATATATATATATATATATATGTGTGTGTGTGTGTGTGTGTGTGTGTATTTGTATATAGTTCTTAACAACTGAACCAACTCTGAAATAAAATTATAAAATTTAAAGTTCATCATAGTAATTTTTCATGCCAGAAGCAGTTTAAGCAGATTGCAGAATGTAGAACAGTTAAAACATGTGAACTTATATATTGTATGTTCATTCACGAAATAATTTATAATATTCTCGAAAATCTTACAAAAAGCGAAAAGAACGGCACTATGACTTCTTATTTGGGTTATCTCGTCAAGTCTACTTTATTCACTGAATGTCATTCACTGAATGTGAACTTAAACAAAATTGACCACATCCAAAACTCATGTTTCCTCACCATGTACAATGTATTTGTATCTTTACATGTTCAATTAATATTTGAGCGTGCAAATTTTACAAGACCGAAAGTACAAGACCGAATCGGATGATATTGAGCCAAACAATACACTAGTAATAGATTGAAACGTATTCCTAAAATATAAAAAATAAACGTATAATCCTTCTAGAAGTACTTTCTAATAGTATTTACAAGTAAAAATTATATATATATATATATATATATATATTAAATATCTCTGTGCTATACTGTTTTCTAACTGAACAGAAAACGTTGTTCTAATATATCCGAATAGTGCAGTATGGTTGAATATTTATCATACAAAGTATGTACATTTCGAATTAAATATTTACATTTTTAGATTTATGATTATTTCTCCACCATCATTACTTATAATTAAAATGAATAAATAAATAAATTGAATGTACACTAATGGAAGTTTCTGTTTTTAAATTTATATTTTTTAAAGAAATTACTGGTTTCACCGAGTGTACGGAAGTATAATTTTGTGCCGACTGCTAAACCAAGAAATTAGCAAAAATTACAAAAGAAAGATAGTACTTATCGAATGAATCGTAAATAGCAATTTTTCTTTCAATTTTATAATTAGTTTAAAAACAATCACAATAACATTAAAATTATGAATATTCTTAACTGATGCTATTAATTAAAAAAAAAAAATAAAGAAGGATCAATGTTCATTTTTTAAAGAAAAAAATATTTTTATTTATAAGTAAGCAATAGAAAAAAAAGTACCAAAGAGTTGAAAAGAATACGCACAATCAAAGAACTTTTGGCAAAATTAACGTCATAATAGCTTTAAAACTGTAAACAATGAAGCGCTGAAGTCTCTAAGATCAAACATTTTATGTGTTCGTTATTTTAACATTAAAAGAAACACGCTTATTTACAGAACAATAATGTAAAATAAACTGAATGTTAAAAAAATTAACATGAATGTTTGAATAAAGTATGTTAAAACTGACGTAATGAGAGTATTAAAATCACTCCATATATCAATGCTGATGCCAATAAAAACAAAACTTTTTTTTTTTTTTTGTCGCAAAAAGGACCATTACATAATTATAACAGGTGTAAAGTTGTTTAGGTCTGCTACCCTGTTAAAAATTTCGACAGAAAACTCTGTGTAATCTATTATCTTAATTTTTACGTAAAATTATAGAGAAAAATAAACGGAGATGTTAAAAAACTTATTTTATACATTAAGTTTAATAACCAATATTAATTTAATTAATTATTGGTGAGAATATACTTCGAACATGGCTTTTTTTTCAGTAGAAACAGTCATTTTAAATTTTAAACAATAAAAGTACGTAAAAATACAGAATAAAAATTGAGAATATCGATTATTCACTTTTAACAAAAATTTACTGTAAATTTACAGAGACTCTGGATAAATATTTACATTAAATTTACAGAAATTTTTAACGATGTAGGGTCTGCAACAATGAAATACTACATTATGAATAAGAGTGAAACACAAAATTTTTATGTAATGGTTATTTCGAAATATGGTATATTCATTTAAAAGATATATATATATATATATATATTGCACGGAAATCTCCATCACAATACTCTGAAAAGAGGTAAGGGGAGTCAAATAACAGAAAGTTATTAAATTTAATAGTTTCTGAAAAACTAAATAACAATCAATTTAAATGATTACTTGTTTATATGTTTCATATAAAGTTTATTGATCGTTTGAATATAGTAAACGGAATTTCTGGATAAAAGAGGTAGTGTAAGTTAACGCTGGTATTTAATATACGTTAATTTTGGTCGTCCTTACAATCTTTTTTATTTTATAACCATGATTTTTTTTTTTTCAAGGGAAAGAAATCAAATAAAAGTAGTATACATTTTTATCCTTAAATTCTCAATCTTGTTGCGCAGGTTAAAGAAACGGTTCATTTCAGTTTCATTAAGATACATGATTTATCTAATCAGAAGAATGTGTCATTGCCATAAAATGTATAACGAGCCATATAAAAGCTGAATAGTTTACTGACAGTATTAATGCATATGAAGACTTAGGCGTATTACACTAAAGCTAAATTTATTGGCTTGAAGGAATTATCTCAGTATATCTCTATTTAATCTGCAAATATTGCAGTTTCAACAATAATTGTATCTAAACTTATCACGAGATGTGTATAAATTTTCCACAATCTTTTGAAGAAACAGAAAAAAAGAAAATAACATTATAACAAATCTACCTTATTACGAAAATAGTTAATGCTCTATATGCAGTATTGAGTTTCTCTGGTATTGCTCTATGGACTGTAATTAACATTTACGATTAAGGCTTAACAAATCTTACCTATCCTCATTTGTAACAAAAAAAAAAAAAAAAAAGCGATTTCGTCACACTCTCAGAAATAATATACTCAATTTTGACGATTCAGACGTCCTCGGACTTAACTTCGTTGTTATTGACAACCATTTCGTCAAGCGATCACGTGATTTTTGAGGAAACGTGAACTCTCAAACATTTAACGAAGCTGTTTACTCACAATAGCATGTGCTAGCTTTCATTACCGCCATACTGTTTTTTTTCCTGTGTTGTTTCGACTTTACGTTACAATGCCTTTAATTTGCCGGCCGGGTGGCTCGGTCGGTAGGACGCTGCGTTCTGGATTCCCCAGTCTCGGGTTCCAATCGCGGTGCGGGCAGGGATGTTTCTGATGTCCTATGTCTACAAAATATTGTGTGCTCTTGATTATGTGAATTTTTGTAAAAATATGGATCAATTGAGACAAAAATCATTGTAACTATAAGTCTCAAATCTGCCAAATAAATGTCCAAATGATTTTTGTTTGTTTGCTCTGTTTTATTTATATTTTCATTAAATATAATTCGGATTTAATACCTAAAGCAACGAACTTGCAAGTAATTTTATAATTCTATAATTTGTATTTTATTCGTATCACAAAACTAGGATGGAAAAATGTATCTTTACTTTTGACGAAATTCGTATGTTCAAACAAGTGACGAAAGTAATTTTCTCAATTTGGAGATAATTTTTCTCAATAAAAAGGAGAAAATATTTTTTTTTTATTGTGGACGAAATTCGTATTCTCAAATAGGTAACGAAACAAATTTCGTCAATTTGACGAAATGTTCACTCGGAGCATATCCCTAGAAACACTTTCGTCAAAAATGAAGAAATTTTTGCGAAATTTGAGTATCCATTTCTGAGAGTGCGAGAAAAAAATGCAGCCCAAACTTAGATTTCATGAAAATTTCTTAAATAATTTTGATAATTATTTATAATTAGGGTGCCGATTTGTCTTATCATCACCTTTGAGAAATTAAGCGATTTTTGGTAACTGGTATTCGCGAAGAAAAATATGAGGCGAAAAAAAATATGATTTAATGGATTTTACACGAAAATTTTAAATTAAGAATGATATTACTTTTCAAATGAAAATTCTATCTAGATTACCTACATCAAATAATAATAATAATAAATAAATAAATAAATAAATAAATAAATAATAGAAAACGTTCATTGTTATATGCAATAAGGACAACATTTTGAATAAACACCATAAAATGCAATAAACTTGAAACAATTGTTTCGGGTCGATAAAACACACGACCCTTCGCCAGGCGAACAAAGTAAGCACGAATGCTGGTATCAAAGCGGCAACTCACCAATCAAGTCATTGTTAACTCGCGCTCTGTCAGGGATAAAGTATGGCAGATATCAACATTTCGTCGAAATGGTTCTAAACGATTTTTGTGAAAAACATGGATAAAAGGATATTAAAAACTGAAATTTTTGAGTTTTGGTTTTTGGTTTTTATTATCGTTTTTTGGAAACAAATTACTCTATTTATACTGTAAAAAACTTTTACAATTACTCCAAGTGAAACTGGTGTTTAGGAGTCCTGGTAATGATAATTTTGAATATTTACAGTCTATATTCTTAACCTAAATAGGCTTTGTCTGTTGAAAACAGTTGTAATTATCTACAAGAAAACCAGTGTCACATAACTTAATGAAGATATTATTAATATCTGTTTTCAAATGTAAACGATTTATAAAATATCACAGCATTTTACATGTTTTAAATTTAAAGGCGATGCAAAATAAAATACATATCTATTTATGATTCTAAAAAGATTACGAAATAGCAGAATCATAAATTTTGAGAAGTAAACAGTTAAACAGAACAATAATGCATACTGTTTTTGGCCATTTTTATTCCTGAATTTTATTTAAATAATATTTATAACAGATTTATAACAATTATACTTTTTTTATTAAGAACATTATTTTAAGAAAATTCTCTAAATTTATATTTTATGAATTTTATGTTTATTTCATTCACATAATAAATAGCTAAAAATTGCAGATAAGCTATTGACAAATATATATTGCTCTTGAATATGTTTGCTTATACGAAACTGAGTTAGACGCAAACCATATTTTAATCAAAAATATTTTCCTGGAATCCTTATGTAACCATTAATTAAATTCCTTGTAATCGAAAAAAAAAAAAAAAAAAATCATGAATCAATATTTTTCTTGGATATCGCGGATACCGATTCGTGTATTAATGATGAGAAATCAATTATTTTTATTTAACTGATAAGTTAAAAGCATTCAATTTGAGAAAAAATAACTATACCGCCTTCTTCTAAAAAAAATAAGTAGTCAATTTTTAAAACCCTGTACTAGAAATAAAAATTTACGAGCTTGCTTGTACGATAAACAAATAACCTGAATAGACGAAATGATTTTAAATTTCTAGTCTATAATTTTGTAGATAGTGAAACAATATTATTAAGATTATGGAGTTTGCGAATCCTTTGTATTGCGAGAAATTCTCGCTTGATTTTCTCGAATTGGGTCATAAAACCAGATTTTATTTATTAACACTAGCCTTTTGAGTTCCCATTTATTAGATTTCTCATTTTTAAATAAGTTCTATCACAATAATATAGGAAGAATTCTAATATGGGTTTTTAGAACTCCCTAGCAAAGTTAATTGGATTTATCAGGATGGCATGGAACTACATTTACTAGAGACACAATAGTAGTGTAATATTGACATTTCTGCGCCCGCTGCACCACTGCACGGGCGAGCCGTGCTGCTGTCGCACCATTATCTTATCAACATCCGGTGACGCATGACCTTGTTAAAGATAAGGAGGGTTAGAATTAAGATCTTATCTTGAATGATAATGAATATTATTTTAAGAGAACTTTAATTATTGATTTTTCTCAAACTTATTTTTCTGTAGTGCTGACATCTATTGAGGAAGTATTGAACTCCTTTATTTTCAAAAATGATGCTTTGCCGTCACTTAGGATCGAACCTGCTATCTGCAGATTGGGAGTCCGCCGCGCTATCCACTCGACCATCATGTGTTGATAGCGTAAATTTTAATTACTTAGTGTATCGTTTTGCGATGAAATTTATTTTAAATGTAAGTTATTTTCCAATTTAAGAAATGAATGTATTAATATTAGTGAGGATTTTTAGTGCATAATTAATATTTTAATTGTTTTCGTAGATTTTATGTGCATAATTATTATTTTAATGATAATTTGGGATAAAATATTAAGAAATTTTTTCTTGTGTTTGAGTGATTAAAAATTTTCGTTCAAGTGTGTTTGATAAGTGGAAATATGTGATTTTTCTACTGTTATATGTTCAAACATTTTTTATTTATTTTTTTTTCTATGTGAACATATATTAAATTTCTTTTTTATTTAATCTTTAGAACTCTGCTAAAGAGTTACTTTTTTTTTTTCTGTGAAATTCTCAAAAGAGAATTTCCTGAAATATTACCATATGTGCTGCCATCTGGCGATTATTTATTGAAACAGAGAAAAAAAAATTAATATTATTGAAGTAGAGAGTTAGAAAAAATATATTCAGGCAGAAATAGAGGTATTTATTTCATTTAGTAATAAAGGATTAGAAAAATTAACTAAGATTTTGTATATTTTAGTGCTCATAGAGAAATGAATTTACATTAATTATCAATTTTAAAATTAATTTTAAACTTGGAAAAAAAAATAATAATAATAATAATAATAATAATAATATTGAAGTAGAGAGTTAGAAAAAATATATTCAGACAGAAATAGTGATAAAGGATTAGAAAAATTAATTAAGATTTTGTGCAACCAATAACATTTTACCACGCAACAGAGTTATAGTACATTTTATTTAACTTTAAAATCAAACCATGTACTTATTAATCTTATATTCATGTATTTGCATATTTTGTATATTTATGCATCCTTAAGTATTTTAGTTATGTAATATTTTAAAATTGTTTGCATTATAAATGTAATTTAAGTTTATGCACGCACACACATAGAAAAATTTAATTATTTATTTTTTAATCTTAATAGATTAAAACGGAAATAATTTTTTTTGAACTTCCATTTTATAATAAAATAGTTATATTTCAAATTAATAGAGATTCTTCTAAATGAGTTGCCTTAGAAATTTTGCGAAGGACAATTTAAATAATGTGGTAAGTGTGTATTTTCGGATATATGTAGAAATAGTGATTAAGACTTGTGTTTATCTTTGCATTACAGGAAATGTTTAAACATGAGATCTTGATTATATACTTTTAAATAGATAATGAGTTGTATTAGAAATTATGTAAGAAGATATTTTTATGTACTTAATTGATAGATAAGTAGTTTTTGTTTAAAAATATGCACCTTAAAGTGAAAATACTATACTACAGAGTTACCATTTATTTAATTCATTAAAAAATATGCTTGTTTTCTACACTTCCAAAGAAACAAATGAGTGATAAGCTTATTTCTTATCGACCATGTTGATACTACGTAATACTACGATAAACTCATTTTGTTTGATTATCTTTTATAGTTCTACTAAACTAGTTAAAAAACTTTTTGAATTATTCACCTTAAAATGAAAATACTATACTACAGAGTTACCATTTATTTAATTCATTAAAAAATATGCTTCTTGAAAAATAATGACCTATCTAGAAATATTTTTTCATTGATATATTTATTTAATAATATTAATTTAAGAACTTTATTTTATAAATTAACTTCTATCAACCAATACCATTTTACCACGCAACAGAGTTATAGTAGATTTTATTTAACTTATCATAAGCTAAAATCAAACCATGCACTTATTAATCTTATATTTATGTATTTGTATATTTATGCATCCTTTAGTATTTTAGTTATGTAATATTTTAAAATGTGATTGAAAAAAAAAAAAATATTTCGCATTATAAATGTAATTTAAGTTTATGCACGCACACATAGAAAAATTTAATTATTTATTTTTTAATCTTAATAGATTAAAACGGAAATTTTAAAGTTAAGCATATGTACATTGCGAAATTGATTAAGATTTAATATTACAAACTTAATTATATTGAGTGAAATTAGGATGTAGCTTATTAGAGGAACAATAGTTATAAATATTGCAAAATTTTTGAAATAATTAAGGTTTATTACTTACTTAGTTATATTTTATGTGCATATTTAGTACTTTTGTGATGTAATGTAGCTTATTAGATATGCAATAGTTATAAATGATGCAAAAATGTTGAAATACATTAAGATTTCTTACTTACTTAGTTATATTTTATGTGCATATTTAGTACTTTTGTGATGTAATGTAGCTTATTAGATGTCCAATAGTTATAAATGATGCAAAAATGTTGATGCACATTATGGTTTAATAGTTATATTTTATGATAAACAATACTTATAAATGATGCAAAAATGTCGAAGTACATTAAGGTTTAATAGTTGCACAGTTATATTTTATGTGCATATATAGTACTTTTGCGATGTTATGTAGCTTATTAGAGGAACGATACTTATAAATGATGCAAAAATGTTGAAATACATTAAGGTTTAATAGTTATATTTTATGCGCGTATATAGCACTTTTTGTGATGCGAAACAAAATATTCTCACGGGATAGTAGTTTTCAAAAAATTTAACCACAGGAATACACTCTATTTAAGATAGAAATAGGTGCACTAGTATTGAACATGGTGGCTTTTTGGGGTCACGTGATTTTTTTCGTCCAATCAGAAGCATGGAATTTTAATGAATAGTATTATAAAATTAAGTGTTTTTTATATACAGATATTTTTGAGGTTCCATGAACCAATCAAAACCAGGGATTTTTAATGAATAGTATTATAAAATTAAGCACTTTGTGGAATTAAGTGTTGATTGTGTACAAATAATTTTGGTGTTTTTTCAACCACATGGATTTTTAATGATTATAAAATTAAGTGATTTGTGGAATTAAGTGTTGATCATATTCAAATAATTTAGGAGTACCATGAACCAACCAGAAGCATGGATTTTTAATAATTGTAAAATTAAGTGATTTAAGTATACAAGTTTCGGAAAAAACCATGAAAAACTTCAAACGAATAGCCTACAAGCTTTAAAATCTGTGATGCACAAATTATTTGTTTTAACATGTTGATAAACTAGATTACATTAAAAAGTTTGGGTATTAAAATGATATATATTTAGTGTGATTAATAGGGGTTCTAAAGAATTTGGCTGCTTTTCCTGGTGTATGAATTTAGCTTATATTTGGCGTGATTTCGCCAATAATTACAAATTTGATGGTAAACCTGCAGTATAAATGCATTCGCAAAGAAAATTTTGTCAGTTGCTGCTGTATTTTTGAAGAGTGCGCACGTTTAATTTATCAACTTGTATTTTTTTATAACACTTTACTTTTTAGTGAGAGAGATGGATTTATCTGCAAAAATGCCTATTTCAAATGAGGTGTCATCAAGCTTGGATACTAAGAAAGTACCAAAAACTTTTAGCTGTGTTTCTTGCAGTATGGTATTTAAACGAAAATGGGATTTGCTTCGTCACATGAAAATTCATCTCAACGAAAAATCTTTTATTTGCAATGTATGCCAGAAAGCATTTACCAGGTCAGATGAGTTAAAGAGACATTTAAAAATTCATGAAAAGACTTCTATTGAACATAGATGTGGGCAATGTGATGAATCCTTTAATCGTAAGTATCAGTTGCTGATGCATATTAGAAAAAATCATGGAAAACCTTTACCAGCGCATTCCTGTGATCAATGTGCAGAAACATTTAGACAGAAATATAAACTTTTAGAGCATGTTAGAGAAAATCATCGAAAACCCTTATCGCAAGCAACATTAAAGGGAATATCAAATTCTGACCGAGATTTTCTTAAGGAGAAAATTATGCATTTTAAAAGAAAAAATGCTCTTAATACATTTACAATAACCACATTTGATAATAAAAACAAAGATTTGGATTTAACGTCATTTTTTAATAATTTAAGAACTGACATTTTAAACGAATTAAACTTTCAATTAAATGACCAAGGATCATTGAAATGGTATATTAATGTAGAAGTTATTTTTAGTTGTATTTATGAAAATGGAGAGAAGGATTTTATTACTCAAAATTTTAGGTCAAAAAGTATAACAACTCTTTTAATAAATGATTTGAATAATGATCTTGAAAACGCTTTTAACAAGATGAAAAAGTGTTTTGATGAATTTAGTGAACAAGGATCAGGTTGGACATTAACCGAAATTTTCAAATTAGAACTTTGTATGACTAAATATGGTTCTTTTCAAATGTAATATCTGATTTTACTATTTATATATATATATTGAAAATTGTTAGTTGAATCTTATAAAATTATTGTAAACTTTGTATTAAAATGATGCATGTAAAAATCTTATAATTTGAAAAATAAAAGTATGTGTACAAAAATTGTATTTTTAATTATTTATCTCATATAAAAATTTTATGTAAAAGTTTAAACTATTAATCGGATTTTTAAAATAAATGCACTTATGTAAACATGTTTAAATAGAAAGTTTTATATTTATTTTATCAAAGTAATTTTTTATTTTTTATTTATTTATTTATTTTTTTAATATGATTTTAAAACTATATATTTTAATATGCTTTTAAAACTACATATTTTTATAAAACGTTATATCATAAATAAATTGATATTTTATAGTAAATATAATCTCACCAATTTTAGAGATTGTATCAAAAAATCATGAACTTTCCAATTTTAGCATTAACCATTTAACATATAGTCTAGGGAAATACTAACCTGCTTAAAAGTTTAACTTTTCTGCATGCTTGAAATTAGACATGAACAAATTATCTGTTTTAACACGTTGATAAACTAAAATAGTTTACGTGATTTTTTAATGGGATTGGGGATATTTTTCAAGATTTGGCTATTAAAATAACATATCTGCTAAGATTTGGCGAGATTTTTTAATATATTTGGCAATAAATACTAATTTGGCATTAAACATAGAGTATAAATTCAGGCTCAGAAGAAAATTTAATCAGTTGCTGACTTGTTTTCGTGCTTCATATAGCATTTTTAAAGTTTTACTTTGATTATATTTATAATGGATCTATCTGAGGAAGTGCAAGTTTCTGTTCATCAACAACCTTCTTCATCATGTTTCGAAGATGAGACTTTACACTTAAAGGATGCAAAACCCTATATTTGTAATGTGTGTAAGAAAGCATTTAGTAGATCGTACGGTTATAAAAGACACTTAAAAACTCATGAAAAACCCCGCATAGGATATGGGTGTGAATACTGTATGGAAAATTTTACTCGTAAACGGGATTTTTTAAAACATAATGCAAAAATTCATAAAAAGACTTTACATAATCACAGTTGTGATGAATGTAGTGAAGTGTTTAGGACTAAACAAGATTTATTGAATCATAAAAAAATGCTACATCGAAAGGTTTTACCTGAATATCTATGTGTAGAATGCAACGAAAGTTTTCGATATAAGTATGAATTATTACGTCACAACAGAAAAAATCATCGTAAAGATTCTTCTGCTTACGTATGTACAAAATGCAATGAACGAAATACTCTCAACTTTGACAGTGAAAATATGAACTTAACGAATTTTTTGAATACTGCTTTTTTAACCAACACCTATTCTTTAGCCAAAAGCTTTCATGATGAAAATAACAATACATATTTTTTAATATTTTTAAATCATGAAAATATGAATACCGAACGCATAACACAAAATATTGACTCACCAACCAACAACTTTGAGAGTGCAAATGCGAACTTAACGAATTTTTCAGATAATCAAAATATTGTTTTCGGTTCATCAACCAGTGAAAATGTGATCTTATCAAATGTTTTGGATAATAATGAAAATGCATACAACGTTTTACCCACTGCTACTGGAAATATGAATACTGAATGTTTGACACAAAGTAATATTTATGACTCACCAACGAACAACTTTCAGAATATAAATGTGGACTTCACGAATTTTAATGTAGAGTGTATGAGTAATCAAAATAATTTTTCACCGGTGAGTGTTGATAACGACTTGTTGACATTTTTGGATAATTTTAATGTAGAATGTATAACTCGATGTAACCTTAACGATTCAACAACAATTTAGATTTTTATGAACCTGTTTTTATATTGACAATAATAATGTAAAATAAATTATTTTAATCAAAAATTGTGTTTTTATTATGAAATTACTTTCTACACACCATTTTATATTACAATAGATTCGTTAAGTCACGAAAAAAATCTAAACATGTATAAATATATTTTTGCTTTCTTATTAACTAAATCGTTTAATACAATAAGACTTGGTGATTTTAATTCGTTTTAAAGAAATTCTTTCCCAACAAATTGGAATGGAACGAAGTGACTTATAAAAACCGTAAAATTAAGAACTCTAATATTGCTGATTTATTAAATATTTTCTACGAATAAGAAAGTGCCTATCAATGCACAGGGCGAATTGTTGCAAGCTCTTAATGATATGCCTAAAACCTTTATTAAAAACAAATTTTTGTTATCTTCTGTACCCAAATGTAGCCCCACCTATTGATTACATTTTTAATATAAAACACTGGTCTCTTTATTTATGTTTAAATAAATGATATAAAAACCGGACTTACCTCAACACAGTTGTTAATTTGCGTCCTTCTCTTCTACTCGCATGGTGTGAAATGAGCGATAACGCTATTTCTTATCAAGATCACGTGGTAAGCTTTCTTATCTACTATGTCACGTGACATTGTCTACTATGACGTAGTAAGCTAAACACAAACCCTACACTAATGTAGTATATGTGACGTACGTGGTAGATACGTGTACAATGTCACGTGACATAGTAGATAAGAAAGCTTACCACGTGATCTTGATAAGAAATAGCGTTATCGCTCATTTCACACCATGCGAGTAGAAGAGAAGGACGCAAATTAACAACTGTGTTGAGGTAAGTCCGGTTTTTATATCATTTATTTAAACATAAATAAAGAGACCAGTGTTTTATATTAAAAATGTAATCAATAGGTGGGGCTACATTTGGGTACAGAAGATAACAAAAATTTGTTTTTAATAAAGGTTTTAGGCATATCATTAAGAGCTTGCAACAATTCGCCCTGTGCATTGATAGGCACTTTCTTATTCGTAGAAAATATTTAATAAATCAGCAATATTAGAGTTCTTAATTTTACGGTTTTTATAAGTCACTTCGTTCCATTCCAATTTGTTGGGAAAGAATTTCTTTAAAACGAATTAAAATCACCAAGTCTTATTGTATTAAACGATTTAGTTAATAAGAAAGCAAAAATATATTTATACATGTTTAGATTTTTTTCGTGACTTAACGAATCTATTGTAATATAAAATGGTGTGTAGAAAGTAATTTCATAATAAAAACACAATTTTTGATTAAAATAATTTATTTTACATTATTATTGTCAATATAAAAACAGGTTCATAAAAATCTAAATTGTTGTTGAATCGTTAAGGTTACATCGAGTTATACATTCTACATTAAAATTATCCAAAAATGTCAACAAGTCGTTATCAACACTCACCGGTGAAAAATTATTTTGATTACTCATACACTCTACATTAAAATTCGTGAAGTCCACATTTATATTCTGAAAGTTGTTCGTTGGTGAGTCATAAATATTACTTTGTGTCAAACATTCAGTATTCATATTTCCAGTAGCAGTGGGTAAAACGTTGTATGCATTTTCATTATTATCCAAAACATTTGATAAGATCACATTTTCACTGGTTGATGAACCGAAAACAATATTTTGATTATCTGAAAAATTCGTTAAGTTCGCATTTGCACTCTCAAAGTTGTTGGTTGGTGAGTCAATATTTTGTGTTATGCGTTCGGTATTCATATTTTCATGATTTAAAAATATTAAAAAATATGTATTGTTATTTTCATCATGAAAGCTTTTGGCTAAAGAATAGGTGTTGGTTAAAAAAGCAGTATTCAAAAAATTCGTTAAGTTCATATTTTCACTGTCAAAGTTGAGAGTATTTCGTTCATTGCATTTTGTACATACGTAAGCAGAAGAATCTTTACGATGATTTTTTCTGTTGTGACGTAATAATTCATACTTATATCGAAAACTTTCGTTGCATTCTACACATAGATATTCAGGTAAAACCTTTCGATGTAGCATTTTTTTATGATTCAATAAATCTTGTTTAGTCCTAAACACTTCACTACATTCATCACAACTGTGATTATGTAAAGTCTTTTTATGAATTTTTGCATTATGTTTTAAAAAATCCCGTTTACGAGTAAAATTTTCCATACAGTATTCACACCCATATCCTATGCGGGGTTTTTCATGAGTTTTTAAGTGTCTTTTATAACCGTACGATCTACTAAATGCTTTCTTACACACATTACAAATATAGGGTTTTGCATCCTTTAAGTGTAAAGTCTCATCTTCGAAACATGATGAAGAAGGTTGTTGATGAACAGAAACTTGCACTTCCTCAGATAGATCCATTATAAATATAATCAAAGTAAAACTTTAAAAATGCTATATGAAGCACGAAAACAAGTCAGCAACTGATTAAATTTTCTTCTGAGCCTGAATTTATACTCTATGTTTAATGCCAAATTAGTATTTATTGCCAAATATATTAAAAAATCTCGCCAAATCTTAGCAGATATGTTATTTTAATAGCCAAATCTTGAAAAATATCCCCAATCCCATTAAAAAATCACGTAAACTATTTTAGTTTATCAACGTGTTAAAACAGATAATTTGTTCATGTCTAATTTCAAGCATGCAGAAAAGTTAAACTTTTAAGCAGGTTAGTATTTCCCTAGACTATATGTTAAATGGTTAATGCTAAAATTGGAAAGTTCATGATTTTTTGATACAATCTCTAAAATTGGTGAGATTATATTTACTATAAAATATCAATTTATTTATGATATAACGTTTTATAAAAATATGTAGTTTTAAAAGCATATTAAAATATATAGTTTTAAAATCATATTAAAAAAATAAATAAATAAATAAAAAATAAAAAATTACTTTGATAAAATAAATATAAAACTTTCTATTTAAACATGTTTACATAAGTGCATTTATTTTAAAAATCCGATTAATAGTTTAAACTTTTACATAAAATTTTTATATGAGATAAATAATTAAAAATACAATTTTTGTACACATACTTTTATTTTTCAAATTATAAGATTTTTACATGCATCATTTTAATACAAAGTTTACAATAATTTTATAAGATTCAACTAACAATTTTCAATATATATATATAAATAGTAAAATCAGATATTACATTTGAAAAGAACCATATTTAGTCATACAAAGTTCTAATTTGAAAATTTCGGTTAATGTCCAACCTGATCCTTGTTCACTAAATTCATCAAAACACTTTTTCATCTTGTTAAAAGCGTTTTCAAGATCATTATTCAAATCATTTATTAAAAGAGTTGTTATACTTTTTGACCTAAAATTTTGAGTAATAAAATCCTTCTCTCCATTTTCATAAATACAACTAAAAATAACTTCTACATTAATATACCATTTCAATGATCCTTGGTCATTTAATTGAAAGTTTAATTCGTTTAAAATGTCAGTTCTTAAATTATTAAAAAATGACGTTAAATCCAAATCTTTGTTTTTATTATCAAATGTGGTTATTGTAAATGTATTAAGAGCATTTTTTCTTTTAAAATGCATAATTTTCTCCTTAAGAAAATCTCGGTCAGAATTTGATATTCCCTTTAATGTTGCTTGCGATAAGGGTTTTCGATGATTTTCTCTAACATGCTCTAAAAGTTTATATTTCTGTCTAAATGTTTCTGCACATTGATCACAGGAATGCGCTGGTAAAGGTTTTCCATGATTTTTTCTAATATGCATCAGCAACTGATACTTACGATTAAAGGATTCATCACATTGCCCACATCTATGTTCAATAGAAGTCTTTTCATGAATTTTTAAATGTCTCTTTAACTCATCTGACCTGGTAAATGCTTTCTGGCATACATTGCAAATAAAAGATTTTTCGTTGAGATGAATTTTCATGTGACGAAGCAAATCCCATTTTCGTTTAAATACCATACTGCAAGAAACACAGCTAAAAGTTTTTGGTACTTTCTTAGTATCCAAGCTTGATGACACCTCATTTGAAATAGGCATTTTTGCAGATAAATCCATCTCTCTCACTAAAAAGTAAAGTGTTATAAAAAAATACAAGTTGATAAATTAAACGTGCGCACTCTTCAAAAATACAGCAGCAACTGACAAAATTTTCTTTGCGAATGCATTTATACTGCAGGTTTACCATCAAATTTGTAATTATTGGCGAAATCACGCCAAATATAAGCTAAATTCATACACCAGGAAAAGCAGCCAAATTCTTTAGAACCCCTATTAATCACACTAAATATATATCATTTTAATACCCAAACTTTTTAATGTAATCTAGTTTATCAACATGTTAAAACAAATAATTTGTGCATCACAGATTTTAAAGCTTGTAGGCTATTCGTTTGAAGTTTTTCATGGTTTTTTCCGAAACTTGTATACTTAAATCACTTAATTTTACAATTATTAAAAATCCATGCTTCTGGTTGGTTCATGGTACTCCTAAATTATTTGAATATGATCAACACTTAATTCCACAAATCACTTAATTTTATAATCATTAAAAATCCATGTGGTTGAAAAAACACCAAAATTATTTGTACACAATCAACACTTAATTCCACAAAGTGCTTAATTTTATAATACTATTCATTAAAAATCCCTGGTTTTGATTGGTTCATGGAACCTCAAAAATATCTGTATATAAAAAACACTTAATTTTATAATACTATTCATTAAAATTCCATGCTTCTGATTGGACGAAAAAAATCACGTGACCCCAAAAAGCCACCATGTTCAATACTAGTGCACCTATTTCTATCTTAAATAGAGTGTATTCCTGTGGTTAAATTTTTTGAAAACTACTATCCCGTGAGAATATTTTGTTTCGCATCACAAAAAGTGCTATATACGCGCATAAAATATAACTATTAAACCTTAATGTATTTCAACATTTTTGCATCATTTATAAGTATCGTTCCTCTAATAAGCTACATAACATCGCAAAAGTACTATATATGCACATAAAATATAACTGTGCAACTATTAAACCTTAATGTACTTCGACATTTTTGCATCATTTATAAGTATTGTTTATCATAAAATATAACTATTAAACCATAATGTGCATCAACATTTTTGCATCATTTATAACTATTGGACATCTAATAAGCTACATTACATCACAAAAGTACTAAATATGCACATAAAATATAACTAAGTAAGTAAGAAATCTTAATGTATTTCAACATTTTTGCATCATTTATAACTATTGCATATCTAATAAGCTACATTACATCACAAAAGTACTAAATATGCACATAAAATATAACTAAGTAAGTAATAAACCTTAATTATTTCAAAAATTTTGCAATATTTATAACTATTGTTCCTCTAATAAGCTACATCCTAATTTCACTCAATATAATTAAGTTTGTAATATTAAATCTTAATCAATTTCGCAATGTACATATGCTTAACTTTAAAATTTCCGTTTTAATCTATTAAGATTAAAAAATAAATAATTAAATTTTTCTATGTGTGCGTGCATAAACTTAAATTACATTTATAATGCGAAATATTTTTTTTTTTTTTCAATCACATTTTAAAATATTACATAACTAAAATACTAAAGGATGCATAAATATACAAATACATAAATATAAGATTAATAAGTGCATGGTTTGATTTTAGCTTATGATAAGTTAAATAAAATCTACTATAACTCTGTTGCGTGGTAAAATGGTATTGGTTGATAGAAGTTAATTTATAAAATAAAGTTCTTAAATTAATATTATTAAATAAATATATCAATGAAAAAATATTTCTAGATAGGTCATTATTTTTCAAGAAGCATATTTTTTAATGAATTAAATAAATGGTAACTCTGTAGTATAGTATTTTCATTTTAAGGTGAATAATTCAAAAAGTTTTTTAACTAGTTTAGTAGAACTATAAAAGATAATCAAACAAAATGAGTTTATCGTAGTATTACGTAGTATCAACATGGTCGATAAGAAATAAGCTTATCACTCATTTGTTTCTTTGGAAGTGTAGAAAACAAGCATATTTTTTAATGAATTAAATAAATGGTAACTCTGTAGTATAGTATTTTCACTTTAAGGTGCATATTTTTAAACAAAAACTACTTATCTATCAATTAAGTACATAAAAATATCTTCTTACATAATTTCTAATACAACTCATTATCTATTTAAAAGTATATAATCAAGATCTCATGTTTAAACATTTCCTGTAATGCAAAGATAAACACAAGTCTTAATCACTATTTCTACATATATCCGAAAATACACACTTACCACATTATTTAAATTGTCCTTCGCAAAATTTCTAAGGCAACTCATTTAGAAGAATCTCTATTAATTTGAAATATAACTATTTTATTATAAAATGGAAGTTCAAAAAAAATTATTTCCGTTTTAATCTATTAAGATTAAAAAATAAATAATTAAATTTTTCTATGTGTGTGCGTGCATAAACTTAAATTACATTTATAATGCAAAAAATTTTAAAATATTACATAACTAAAATACTTAAGGATGCATAAATATACAAAATATGCAAATACATGAATATAAGATTAATAAGTACATGGTTTGATTTTAAAGTTAAATAAAATGTACTATAACTCTGTTGCGTGGTAAAATGTTATTGGTTGCACAAAATCTTAATTAATTTTTCTAATCCTTTATCACTATTTCTGTCTGAATATATTTTTTCTAACTCTCTACTTCAATATTATTATTATTATTATTATTATTATTTTTTTTTTTTCCAAGTTTAAAATTAATTTTAAAATTGATAATTAATGTAAATTCATTTCTCTATGAGCACTAAAATATACAAAATCTTAGTTAATTTTTCTAATCCTTTATTACTAAATGAAATAAATACCTCTATTTCTGCCTGAATATATTTTTTCTAACTCTCTACTTCAATAATATTAATTTTTTTTTCTCTGTTTCAATAAATAATCGCCAGATGGCAGCACATATGGTAATATTTCAGGAAATTCTCTTTTGAGAATTTCACAGAAAAAAAAAAAGTAACTCTTTAGCAGAGTTCTAAAGATTAAATAAAAAAGAAATTTAATATATGTTCACATAGAAAAAAAAATAAATAAAAAATGTTTGAACATATAACAGTAGAAAAATCACATATTTCCACTTATCAAACACACTTGAACGAAAATTTTTAATCACTCAAACACAAGAAAAAATTTCTTAATATTTTATCCCAAATTATCATTAAAATAATAATTATGCACATAAAATCTACGAAAACAATTAAAATATTAATTATGCACTAAAAATCCTCACTAATATTAATACATTCATTTCTTAAATTGGAAAATAACTTACATTTAAAATAAGTTTCATCGCAAAACGATACACTAAGTAATTAAAATTTACGCTATCAACACATGATGGTCGAGTGGATAGCGCGGCGGACTCCCAATCTGCAGATAGCAGGTTCGATCCTAAGTGACGGCAAAGCATCATTTTTGAAAATAAAGGAGTTCAATACTTCCTCAATAGATGTCAGCACTACAGAAAAATAAGTTTGAGAAAAATCAATAATTAAAGTTCTCTTAAAATAATATTCATTATCATTCAAGATAAGATCTTAATTCTAACCCTCCTTATCTTTAACAAGGTCATGTGTCACCGGATGTTGATAAGATAATGGTGCGACAGCAGCACGGCTCGCCCGTGCAGTGGTGCAGCGGGCGCAGAAATGTCAATATTACACTACTCACAATTTAGGTTCTAGATGTCAGATACATGATTTTTTCTCAGTGAACCTATATCTTTAATTTGAAAGTTGTGATCACGTGCATGATTAATTGACTTGCAATAGTAAAAACTTCAAACGCATTTTCAAAAATAGCATCAGGGACTAACAAACGCATAGCAACATAGTACAATTGGAAATAAAAGGTTGTGTTTGACAGAATAGGTACTTTTAGTTACTATGCTTAGGACGTACTAACAAGGGAAGTATGAATGAGTAAAATTCCGATTTAAACCAAATCAAGCTTAAATTAAAGAGCATGATCGAAAACATAGGATAGCATTCAAATTTGCTGCAACAACTCCCCAGGGGGCAAGATATGACCCTTAAACTTTTAGATGCTTTTTATCAAAATTGAAAAAAGAAGACTCCAGCTCACAGAAGAGTGGTGCTGTGGCAAGGTCTTGGATTCGTGTTACGTACCTCCTGCCCCGACAGAGCACTTACCTTTTTTTTTTTCTTTCCCAAATATGCATATACAGATATATTATACGCATACTTTTTTTTTAATAAAATAAAGGGAAAAAATTAAGGAAGATAATTATTAAATTTAATTAAAAAATATATTTAAATGTTTAATTAAAACATTTTTTTTTTCAACTGAAAAAAAAAAAGTAATTTGTCTTTGTAATTTATATAAATGATGAGTTTAAGAGAAAATAAATTTTATTTACACATTTTTTTTTTCTTTCCTAAAGTTTCAGTTAATTTTTTTTATCAATATTTTACGTCAAAGCCGCTAGTAGCAAATGATGATCGTCTGCTTTTAATTTTGTTATTCTTCGTTCATAAAAATGAATAGTATTTCTATTAAATTATTAAAACATTTTACTTCAAGCGAAAAAATGCTTTTAATATTTCTTTCTAAATTAAATAAATAAATAATTCAAAGAAAAATATTACCTTTATTTATTTATTTTTGCTTTATATAAATTCTTAATTAATATTTTTTGCCAATGCTGCTAAAGCATAAAGCGCCTCCAAAAGTTGATCGTCTGCTTTTAATTGAATTATTTTTCATGCGGAAAAAGAAAGAACTTTTACATATAAAGTCGTTATTGTGATACATTTCCGTTTATATGTTGCGCTTATAAATTGAAAAATGCTTATGATTTGATCATTTTTTTAAAATTTCTAATCACAGTCATTATTAACTTGACACTAAATTTGTAAATTTAAGCATATTTATATATATATATATATATATATATATATATATATATATATATATATATATATTTTTTTTTTTTTTTCCGTAAAAGAGATCATTTTACTCTATATTCCTTAATAATATCTTTGTGTAGCGTATATTCATTTTTAATTTCATAATTAAATTTTATAATTATTTTCTCTAAAATTATTCATTTATTTTAATATTTTGTTTTATTTCATTTTTGTATATTAATAATAATTTTTAAAATAAAATAAAAATACGAGCTGTCGACTGGGTTCGATCTCACGACTTTTCGCACTGGAATTGAATACTCTAACCACTGTCCAACACCGTCTTGCTAACGGAGTTTCTTTCGTATGCTTTTACAGATATAACTAAAACTTTTATGGTCGTTTTCTCGCTCCATGGGGGGTTGTTGCAGCAAATTTGTACGCTACCGTGTGTTTTCGACCATGCTCTTTAATTTAAGCTCGGTTTGGTTTAAATCGGAATTTTACTCATTCATACTTCCTTTGTAAGTCTTCTAGCTAGAACTAGTGTTTACACAGATTGGTGGTTTTAATTAATTTTAAAATATTCTTTTCTTATTTAACTTCACTTTAAGAAAAATAATATATTAAGGTTAAACTTTGAAAATCAATTTCTAATAGTTGGTAAAACGCAGGTTCGGTCCGACTTTTTTTTTTATTATCCTAGCCCAAACCATTTTAGCTCTATGTGCATACCTGTCGACAACATTCTTTTTAAAGTTCCGTAGTGTCTTTAGTATCCGCCCTTTTCTCTATGCAACATTCTGAATAAAATAAATTTCTCTAAATAAAATTGTGATTAAATAAAAAGAAAAATATTCCTCAACTGGTATGAAAATCGAGACGGGTATTTACAATGCGATAGAATATTAATTAGAATGTTGGCAGGTATGCCTTTGAAGCATTTAGCTTATACCAACGATTTAAATTTTTACCAGATGTTAGTTAATTTTTTTTTTTTTCAGATGTATATTTAAAAGATTATTTTTATTAAGATAACACTTTTCAACAACTTTAAAAGTGTGTATGACTTTGGTTTCTTTGTCTATCCGTGTCTCTGTCTAAACTTCCGTCTATTTGTCAGTCTGTATGTTATGGTAGCGTGACAGAAAAGAGATAATTACGTAAAATAAAAAGGTGGCTTAAAGTGAAATAAAAACATTGGGCTTACTTTTAGGAACACAATATTAACTTAGTGTCTTCAATATTTACAAAAAATTCCTATTTACAAACTTAGTATTAACCAATATATATATATATATATAGGCATCATGCCTATTCTTTCTTAAATAAGCCGAAAGCCTCTCAACTAGGCCAAAAAGTCTCTGCCAAAAAAAACCTCAAGATCTCCAGTCCTCTTTTCTTTTCTCCCGGCTACTCCTTGACTAATGGGAGAGGGTCGACACAGCATCTCCTATTCGCTCTGGAACAAGGCATTTCAAGTTGTATCCACAAACCGCCTTTTTCTGTGCTGGCGCCAAGCAGACGTACTTGTGACGTCAGGGTGGTCACATGAAAACTTTAAATCCCGCACATGGGTATTTCATGAATAGCTGTCGGTGTCTAAAAGGGTACTCGCTCTTTGTTACTTCCAGCCGTGCCGTCTTCTAAGTCTGTGGAGTCTTGAAACGAAAGTTTAGTAAAGAGAGGTGGACATTACACTGTCTACCCTTTCCTCTCTCTGTCCGTCTGTTTGTTAGTAGGCTTTCTAACTCTAAACTGATATATTTTATTCATTTTCGTATCTATTGGATGTTCTATATTGAAAGTAGTGTAAATACCACAACAGGTTTGTATACATGGACACCCAAAAGTATTCCATATAATTGCGTTAATTCAGGAGTATTTCCATAAATCCTATTTTTATTACTTTACTATGCACAAATCTTAATAAAATTAAATATATTTTTCATATGCACAAAGAAGTGCTCTCTATAGACTATAGTATCATAGCATTAAGATTTACAGGGTCACACAAAACTATTTAAATACAGTATGAACATTTTTTTTTTTTTTTTTTTTTTTTTGTATTCGCTGGAATTTGATTTTCGCTTACATTATGCGTTTTAGACACTTTCTAACAATTTCTAAGAGCAAATATGATTTGAATTAGTTTATCTGCCTTCTTTCTATATATAATTCTTCTCGCCTCCACACTCGTAAATATTATAATTTTTTTTTTTTTTTAAATGATGCATGTTATTCTAATTCACGTTTACGTTTCTAAAATGGCATTTATAGGTCCTGAATAAGTAGATTTTGTACAGAAATATCCATAAAATGACAATGCATTACCTTTTGGGAGAAACAGTTTTATAAATCTTATTTATATAACGCTCTACTACGAAAAACATTATGAAATTTACATTCACTGTTGATATGCTACATTAATGTTTTGTGTAATGCAGTATGCTTCGCATTTAAATTTACAGGGATACTTAGAATACTCAGATGCATTATGTGCTACAATTGGAAACTGTTGGAATTGAATTTTAATTTGTGTTAATCGTTTTTACCATTTCCCAACACTATTTAAGAGTAATTATGACTTCAACTGTTCTATCAACCTGCGTTTAATTTTTTTTTCTGTTTGCCAGTTGTATGATAACGTAGGCGAAGAATATTGAAGTTAAAACGATTCAACGAGTAAGGATAGATATAAAGTATTAATGTCGAATGCGTATTGCATGATATTTCTTTTATATTAATAAACCTTTCAGATTTTATATATGTTTTTTTCTATGCAAAGGCTATGGTAAAAAAAAAAAAATAGGAAACAGGATAAACCCTTATTAATTTCATGTAATGTGAACTGATCGAAAAACAGATAGGCTGTACTGGTGCCTTAGAATCATTTGGTAAGTCTTGCTATTTATCAACTGCTATGAGATAAGTATGACTTAATCAACTTTAAACTAATATTATTAAGGATATATTTCTTCTAATAACCAAAAATGTTATCATGTAAAGTAATAAAAAACAGAAAAATAGTGTAGTATTTAAGAGAAAATATTTGAAGTAAGGCGTAAAACATAAAGAATATGCATCTCAGAAATCATTGTTTAAAAAAAAGGGAAATATTTCACACTAAATTGTTTTTGTTTTATTTTAAAAACTTTCTTACAATATTGATAAATTTTTGCTTTTATTAAACAATTTTGCATACTTTATATATTTATTTAAAAACAAGTTTTAACTCTACATTTCCTTTTTTTTTAGGTGTAAGTAAAGATGAAGCATGGGAGCGTATTTCTAGTTTGAGAAATTTTTTGAAAAATATAAAGAATCAACTTCCCAAAGACATTTCTATTCGTACATAGATGTTGTTGTTTTACAGTTTCTAATAACTTCAAATCATTATATATCAATTTTGCTTTTCATATTAATTGAAATAAAAAAGAACATAAAATAATTATATTTACGTATACAAGGCAATTTAATGTTTTGAAGAAAAACAAAATTATTGAAATTTCTGATTATTCATATTTTTTTCTGATTGCAAGCAATAAATTCGAAGAAATGGATGCACATATTATTTTTAATATAAATGACACAGATTTGTCTTTAAACTATTCTGATACAGCAGAAACTAATTTCTCGTTTCTGAATTCTTCACTGCCTGCTTTGGATTTTCAAGATCATGTTCCTTATTACGGTGAATATTTAACAATCTTTCGCAACGGATATGGTGCTGTTCACGGTTATTTAAGTTTTATTGTTTGTGTTTTTGGAATCACAGCGAATGTTCTTAATATAATTGTTCTTACAAGAAAGAATATGATTTCACCAACAAATGCTATTCTCACAGGACTAGCAGTTGCAGATATGCTTGTGATGTTTTCATATCTTCCATTCACTTACCACAATTATATAAGAGAAGACATTAGTGAGGAAGAAAAGTTTTCATATGGATGGGCTGTTTTCACTCTCTTTCATGCTCATTTCACGGTAGTAAACCATACTATATCCATATGGTTAACTGTAACTGTGGCCATCTGGAGATTTATGGCTGTTAGTTTCCCAGCAAATAGTACCAGTTGGTGTTCTATGCCGAGAGCAAAGTATGCAATTACAGCTACATACGTCACATGTGCGGTATTTTGCATACCAGTTTATATCACATTCACGGTGTCTAAATTCAGAGGTGCTGATGGTGAAATCATGTATAGAGTAGATTTTAGTCAAATTGCACAGCGACATGATCGACTGCTGGAAAAAGTTAATTTCTGGCTTTTCAGTGTTATTACAAAGTTAGTACCTTGTGTAGCCCTCACAGCTCTCAGTCTTGGTCTTATTCGTGTTTTGTACGAAGCCAATAAAAGAAGGCAAAGATTGAAAAATAGAGCAGAAAATGATCGATCTCATGATAGAACAACCAAAATGCTTCTGGCTGTATTGTTGCTATTCTTACTTACAGAATTTCCAGCAGGGTTATTGGCACTTTTAAGCGGAATTCTAGGAATAGAATTTTTCAACAACGTTTATTTGAACTTTGGTGAAACTATGGATGCTCTTGCTTTAATAAACAGTGCAATTAATTTTATAATTTATTGTTCAATGAGCAGACAGTTTAGAGATACATTTGCGTTCTTGTTTATACCAAAATGCATAAATAGACAAGAGATTGCTCCAATAGCAGAACCGTCCAAAACTGTTGCCACAACATGCGTCTAATAAAAAACATACAAAATTAAAGATGTTATATGCAAGTAGTCGTGAAATTTTTTTAACTACATTTTTTGTGAGATTCATTTTAAGAAATCCAGTCAAGAAATTATCTCCTTTAAAAAGCAAAATGTAAACATATACAATACTACATAATATTATATTGAATGGATTTCATAACATTTCACATATTGGATATATATTATCTTTCATCTGAACAACACTTTAATTATAATAAGAAACTGACAAATGTGGATGCTTTTGAAGTCACTTTCTTTGCTCATGATTTGTTAGTTGATGTAGGTTAATACCGCACAAGAACTACAAATTGGATTATCAGGAAGTAGAACCTAAATGGGATCCAGAGACATGTCATCACAATATTGATTCTCTAGTGTGGTATTGATTTCTCTGCTTCGGTTATCCAATACCTGCGTGAGAAGATGATATCTTGATTTAAAAAAAACTTATTAACAAGGACCAGATACTGTGGAACTCGTTTTTCTTCCCACACACATTTCGAAATTGCTCTATCTCTTCTATACATTGTCGGAAAATGCTATACTTTTTTTCCGTAACAGAAGTGTGTGAAGATCGAGTATTTTTCTTTATTTTTGTTATTGTTGGTATAATTACGAATGACACATTACCTTCGCCATTATTTTAACAATATTTTCACTTTATTTAGTAAAAAGTTCAAACAAAGAATAAGCAATGAATCATCCCACTTGTTTATCTTTATGTCCAGTATGTATAAAATGTTTAAAAATCTGGACAATCAAATGACTCGCCTCTGGTAACGGTGGGTATATTTAAACTTGACCCACTTATACTACGATAAAATGCTAAACACTTTAGCTATCTATAATCTAATAGTAACCGATCTTTAACCCACTAGAGTACTAAGAGACCGCTTATTTCCATACATTGCTATACTGCAAGGAAAAAATTTATTTCTCCATTAAAGAACTTCAAAGTCAATAAATCAATCTTAGAAACTGTTACTTTCACGGCGAAAATAAATATAGACACGTTTTTCGACATTATCAGTATATTCTTTTTCTATTTCGTAAAACTTTAATAAATTAATATGTGACACTGATTCCTCAAATCAATGATTCGAAAATGTATCAACGTGACATTCTATCATGTGATATCCTTTAATATTTACAAATTTTCAAATAAATCAAAATAAAGGATAACAGTGCACTGCATTTTTTTCCCATGCACTGATACTATTCCTGCTGATCATTATGTAAAATGACCTCTTACATACAAATATGACCCCCATTTTGCCCAATCACCAACCGTTTTCTCGGGACGCTACCCCATCCCCTGTTCGGTAATTTTACAACAATGAATTTGATTTGAATGGTAGAAACAGATAATTTTAATACTTAAAAATAAGTAAAATATACTGTTTAATAAATGATAATGATACTAACAGATTAATAAACCATAATAAATATAAGTTATAATCTTAGGGGCAAACCCCATTCCCCAAAAATTTCTCCTTCTTACAAATGTTCATGTTTTAGAAATTTTCACCTCTGTAGAACATCGGACGATATTTAACAGTAAAAATAATCCTTTCCCTACTCCAAATAAAATTCATAGCCTTAAAATTACTGAAGAGATGAAAACAGGGCGCGTTCCAAGAAAACAGTAGGTGATGTAGCAAAATCGGCATCATATTTGGATTCAGGACGTGATTTTATATAAGAATTTGAAGGAATGGTGTTGGGGCCTATTTCCATGCAAAGCAGTGCAATTAATCCATTATTCAAACGATAAAATTTGCTTATAGTATATGAATTAGCAAAAACATAGAAATAATTCTCTATAATTCTGAGAATTAATATATATATTTTTTTCCTTTTAAATATTTTAGGTAAAGCAAAATATATTAGCAGAGCTGCCAACCGAATCCGGCAAATTGTTAGTACCGCCCCTTTTTCTACACAACTTAATTTTTAGAATATTTTTCTTCTTAATTCATCGTGGATACGTTTGAAGAGAATTACTCTAAAAATTAAGTGGTGTAGGAAAAGGGGCGGTACTAACAATTTGCCGGATTAGGTTGGCAGCTCTGTATTAGATTAAATTAAATATGTTAAATTTAATTTTAGAAATATATGACGTAAATTTTATATAAAACTATTTCACATTTAATAGCATATTAAATAAAAAAGAATTAATAGCAGATTTAATAACATAAAAGGCCAGATATAATAGCATAATAGAGTATAACAAGGAATATTATGAATCATGTAAATAGTTATTCATTTGCAATAAAACAATTATACGAAACAATATAATATTTTAGATCACAGGAAATGAAATATTCAATGTATAAAAATAATGTTATTTTTTACAGTAAAAGAGATAAATTATATATGAGGAACAACTGAGATAAAAAATATGTATTTCATATATCTACTCCAACTTGTTATTTATAAAGTTAAATTTCTATGATATAAGAGAATATTACTTGTGTAACAAAAATATAGTAAACAAGTTTCACGTTGCTCAATAATTTTATCTATGAATATATCAACGATAGCTACAAAAACTATGTATAAATGAATAATATGTTATGCATTTGAATATGCAATTAATTAATATTTGTAATATTAGTGTGAAATTGTGTAAAAATATTTATGGATATTAAACTTATAACTGTTATAAAACTGACTTTAGTCACTAAATTTTTACTTTACTTATTACATGATCAAAAAGATTTTATTTCTAATCCAAACTAATTTCAGAATTTTTAAGAGGATTTCATACTTTTTTTTTTTTTTTTTTTTTTTTTCACAAATAACTAGAAACTCGATTTCAGACATTTTTTTTAATAATCTGAAAAAAAAAAAAAAAAAAAAAAAAAATCTGGTGTGAAACAACCACACGACTTCCATTACCCACTATTACACGTATTATATGCATTTTTGAGAGATAATGTGATCAGAAAACATAAAAGGGACCTAAAGGGAAAATCGTTAGACCCATTTTTGAGATACCAATATTTACAAAAAATCAATTATTGACAGGAAAACAATAATTACATACAAAAGCATATTAAAACGTGAGTTAAAATGGCAAGTTTGAAAAAAAACCGTACAGCTGTTTTTAAAGGAACGCCCTTGGGAGACCTGAAATTGAGCTATTTATACAGGACGCGTATCAATTTTCCTGAACTAACCAACTATATCATTCGAAAGGACATCTAATAGAGTGTTTATATAGCAAATTTGAAGAAAATCGTTAGAGCCGTTTTTGAGATACGGACTTACGGTCCCACTTCCGGTTTCCGATGTCCCACTTCCGGTTAAACTCAATTATTGACAGGAAAACAATAATTACATACAAAAGCATATTTAAAAGTGAGTTAAAATGGCGAGTTTGAAAAAAATCCGTACAATCGTTTTTAAAGGAACGCCTTTGCGGGGCCTGAAATTGAACTATTTATGCAGGACGCCTATCAATTTTCCTGAACTAACCAACTATATCATTCGAAAGGACATCTAACAGAGTGTTTATATAGCAAGTTTGAAGAAAATCGTTAGAGCCGTTTTTGAGATACGGACTTACGGTCCCACTTCCGGTTTCCGATGTCCCACTTCCGGTTTTTCAATTTTCACCAAAATTTGGAAATTTCATCTGTACACCAGACGTATTTCAATTCTAAAATTTCGTAGCTCTATCTTTATTAGTTTCTGAGCTATAGTAGCCAGAAGATTCTCCACATACACACACACACACACACACACACACACATACATACACACTGACCAATTGCCAAAAACCACTTTTTTGGACTCAGGGGACCTTAAAACGTGTAAATCAGGTGAAAACCCGATATCGAATTTTCAGACCGAATACAATACTTCCATTACCTACGGTAGTAGGGTAATGGAAGTAAAATAATAATAATGGTTGCTTGGTTAGTTGGTTGGTTGGATTTCACGTCACACTAGTACTGCGCAGTAGGCAATTGGCGATGGTTTAAAAAATATATAATAATAATTAATTAATTTGAAGATTTGAACGTGTAAAGAAAATATTATACCTCATATATTTCACCAATAATTTTGCACCAAAATTAAAAAAAGAGAACTAGAAAAAAAATTAAAAAATAAACAAAATCTTGGGAATCAACTTTAAAAAGTAGCATTTGAAATGCGTTTTGGACGTATCATGTAAATATGCGGCTTTTTTCTAATTATATGTTTACATTTATATGAAAAAACAAAAAGTAAAAAGAAAGAAATATTTTAGTATTATAACATGCAGGTTGCTGAATGCAAGGCAATGGTATTTTAAGGAAATATTGCATACTATATTGGGCATAACATTCAGAAATCAGAACATCAAAATATTAAATATAAAGTGAGATATAGACATATTTATTAAATAATTTTTAACTACGTAGCATTTAATTAATTTTCACTTGCATACCTTATTAGCAGAATGGATTGAGCTACTTCTATGAAAACACAAAGCAAATATCGAGGAAATTCAAAATGTTATCATTGTTAGAATGAACTGATTTCCAATCCATCTATAAAAGAGTAAATGTTATGGGGTTTATCGATATTTATTTACAATCAAGTAACACTATATTGCCATTCAATGAATCGATGTAGAACTTGAAAAAAAAAAAAAAAACTTATTTTCGTAATGATCTGTATGTATAATCAAATAAGTGATTTTTTTTTTCACATTTGAAGAAACTTGTATATATCTATCAATATATGCACCAATTTCATTCAAATGAATGCAGATAATTTGAAGAATTCTCATAATCACATTCTACAGCCAGAACGTAATTCAAATATTACTTACACAGACTGATCACAAACCTTTTGATTTTTCTTTAATGGCAGTATTTTTTAAGAAACATTTTATGAATACCGGATTCATTGTTGAATCTATAACTGTTATTCTTTTATTTTTTTTATATAATTACGGACTTATTAATTACAGACATATTTTTTAATGTATGATATTTTAAATTAATAAAAAAAAATGAATTTTTTATCTAAAATTATAATTATGTAAATAAAGAATCACTTTATGCTCAGTTTCATGATAAAGTTTCAACAGTTAAAATCATAACTTATTAAAATGCTATTTTTTTATGCATGCAATGTAAGAGAATATTTAAAATAACTAGTGTATTTTTCAAAATTAATATTTTCATATATATATATATATATATTTTAACCTTAAACAAATTTGTGCTATAAGTGATTGTCAATAATGTGTATAGAAAATTTAACAAAAACAAACACATTCGAAATATAGGGTAGGATAACATTTCTGCCAAATTTTCAACTTCAATATGAAATCAAGTAGCCGGCGTACGAGAGTGCAATTTGATAAAAAATACTTCTTACAATAAAAAAGTTTGCTTAATATATACACACACACACATATACATACATATATATATATATATATATATATATATATATAAATTCTATAATAGGTAACATAGTACTTTATAAAAAGCAAAGAAATACATTAAAAATGTAAGGAAAATTTTAAAGAGTATTTATTATTTCTTTCGTATACGTTTGTGTTATATTTTCTATAATATTTCAACAGGTCCTTTGAAATAGATAACCGTTATCATGTGGTTTGAGTTATAAAAGGCGCATATATTGAGATATTGTAATGTATAACACAAAATGAAATATTTTTAATATCTGGCCATGCGTTTGTAATATTTTTAATGATTTTATTCAAATAAATGTACTGAGCTATCTCTGTTCAAAATTTGGCACTAACTGATTATATATATTTATAAAACTTTTCTGATGAAAGAAGCATTCTAATAAAAACTGCATTCTCCTAAGTGAATTACACGATTTTGTGTTGAAGTTAGAGAGTCCTTTTGCATAGCCCATAATTTATATGTTAAAAAATCTGACATGATCAATTTTGCCAAAATTTAATGCATAAGAAATGCTACATACACAAATACAAAATTGGCTATAAAATACTATATTCGTGAGTTGAATTCTTAGAGTCGTCACCAGGTTAAAATTTTAGCAAGAATTTAAGAATGCCATATACATATATATATATATATATATATATATATATATATATATATATATATATATATATATATATATATATACGTACAGTCGGTAACAAAAGTGTCCGAACTCTAGCAAAAATTCCTATATAAAAAATGTACACTTCATACGGTAGTGTTAATCAAATCCTTATCGAATCATGTTCTTACACTGACTAAGAACAGGATTCGACAAGGATTTATTTAACAAAACCGTATGAAGTGTACTTATTTTACATAGTAATTTTTGATAGTGTACGGACACTTTTGTTACCGACTGCATGTGTGTGTGTATAAGCCTAGACATATCAATTATCGATTTATTTTTTTAAAAAGTCGATAATTCACATGTCTACGTTTATTCCACAGACATATAACAATAACGCGATTTAAGTAATAATAATAATAATAATAAATCAATATTCTATCTGACAAACACGACCTTGAAATTTTTATTATTATTATTATTATTATTAGTATTTATAAAATAAGTAATTTTTAACTGAGTTATCAAACTTTTCTACTTTGAATAAATTACACACAGTTTTTAGTTTTTGTTAAATCTGGATAAAATTTCGTTTTAAAAAATGAAAATCTATTTTTTACTTCAATCTATAACTTATGTGATTTTTCTTAATCAAACATTTTGAAGAGTACGAGCTTTCTTTTTTCCACGGAGATTACAAATAAAGAGCCACGATGAATCACACCGAACATTAAAAAAAAAAAAAAAAAAAAAAAAAAAAAACAGCGTTGGTAAATTAAAAAAAAAAATAAAAATATCCGTCTTCATTTCATTGTATCAGAAATCGGTTCGTTGTAACAATAGTTGTGGTGCTCCAAATACTCATAGAAGAGCACGTTCGAAATCAGTGTTGCTAGATCTGTTAAATTTTTATTCAGTATTCACCAATAATTACTTTCCGAACACTATAGTGAGAAAAGTATTGTAATCATGTCAAGAATCTGAATTTCAGATTTTGATGTTTCTATACGTTTCGAGGTCCCTGAGTCCGTTTTCACTATTTTTACGATGATGTATGTATGTATGTGTGTATGTATGTGTGTATGTATGTATGTATATGTGTATGAATGTGTGTGGATATCTGTGGATGAACACGCTAGCGTCGAAACGCTTTGTTCGAATAAGCTAAAAGTCGGTACGTATATTGTAAGTAACCATAGTACGAACCCTATTGATTTTGGGGAATTTAACACGTATAGTTTTATTACAGGGACACCAGGAAAAGTTCTTTATCATTATGGCCTATGGGGCCAAATTTTTAAAAGTACGATAGCGTCTAAACGCTTTATTAATCTGAGCAAAAAAATTTACACATGTTATAGGTCACAGTTACACGAACTGTATAGATTTTGGTGAATTTAGCACATACAATTTTTTACAGAGGCACAAAGAAAATTCTTTATCATTATGGCCTACGGGATAAAATTTTTAAAAACGTGATAGCGTCTAAACGCCTTATTAATCTGAGTAAAAAAATGTACACATGTTATAGGTCACAGTTGCACCAACTGTATAGATTTTAGTGAATTTAGCATTCATAGTTGTTTTAGAGGGACACAAAGAGAAATCATTTATCGTTATGGCCTATGGGATCAAATTTTTAAAAGTGCGATAGCATGTAAACGCCTTATTCCGTTGAGCTGAAAATTTATATGGATATTATAAATCACTGTTGCACTAACTATATATATTTTGGTGAATCTGGCATTTATAGGTTTTTACAGGGACACAAGGAAAAATCCTTTATCATTATGATCTATGGGCTCAAAGTTCAGTAGCCTTAAATTAAATATCGTGTAATATATGGAGAAAAATACTCAAACACTCTATTATGTTTTTCTCTCTTTTGTTTGTTTATCCACTCCTTTTTCTTTACTTTATCTACAAAACTGTTAATTACTCAATGTTCTGAAAGTCGAGTGGAGTCACTCGAGTGGAGATTTTTTTTAATTGTGGTGTTTGATTAATCACTTAGGAGATTGATAGTCTATTATGTATATCAAATATCACTTCTCAAAACTATTGGTGATTATTGAATAAAAATCCACCAGATCTGGCAACACTGTCCGGAAATAAATCCTCATTTCCTTCTCATAAGTAGCCGTGTATGAACGATAGATGTTATATTATTATTATTGTGTACAATATACATTGTAATAATATACAAATTAAATTCTGATATAATATATATATACATATATATATATATTGATAGATAACAGACTGAAATATTTCATTGTCATATTGACAGTACAATCCCCCTTTTGAATGTTAAATAGATTAAATTTAATATTTAGTAGAACAAGTAAAATGGTGATGCAAGTAGACTTCGAGATAGGGTTGAAAATTGACAATCTGTACGTCTAATAGTCATAAAATTTGCAAATGTGATAGTTTAAAAAATGCAAGAAAATGAAAAGCACTTTATACAACAAATAGCTAAATACCTGTGTGATGGTTAAGTTATAAACATTATAAACAATCAGATAAATTCCCATTTTCCTGGAAATTGAAGACTGCGGGCATATCAATTAATTATCATTATGAAACTATCTATAACACATGTCTCAAAATCTTTTGAGATGTTATCGTCGACATCGATACAGATTGTGAATTATAATTCTATTGTGATGACACTGTTTCGATAATTAATCTATAGAGAAAACAAGTTATAATAATAATTTTTTTTAATGATAATATATTGTCTCGCTAATGATTGAGATATTCCAGATGTGTGTGCAGGAATAGGCAATATTTTTATATTTATACATATTTTGCCCCATCAATCAGATCAAAATTCTTAAAATCACATCAATGAACCCAAAAATATAATAATCGACAACTAAATGTCGACGTTTAAAAAAAAAAAAAATATTTATAAAATGAATATCAAAACATAAAAATCGACAACTAAATGTTGAGGTTTTTAAAAAGCCTTTTTATAGGTTATTGACCAATTCTTACCCATATGTCTTAATGAATGAATCCCATCTATTATCTGGCAATATTTCTCATATATAGCACACCTTCGTATTTAAAAAAAAATGCATAGTTAAAAAATATTTTTCCTCAGACAATTTATACTGTAGTAGAATACTATAAAATTCACTTGTTACATAACAGCAATATATTCTACGATCCAAGGCCGCGGTAATCTTCATGGAGGTAGTGTTAAGCTCATAATTGGATAATTGAGGGTTCGATACCCAAGTCGGTCGAAATCAGTCATGCACGTAAATGGTGGCTAGTGAGCATCAAACCCATCGTGCCGCAATGCCCTTTATGTTCTCAAATTAATACATTTTTGAAATGCCCAAGCGGAGTAGTCACAGGATCTGACGGGAATAACAAGCCTTTGGATTCGATCCAGATGGAGCAAAATTTATTATATTTCACATTTTTATATTAAAGTAAATGTTTATATTAAACACGGATTAATCATTAATGTACAATATATTTAATAATTGCTTACCTGTTGTACTTCTTCTTTCATTCGCCAACAAACACAGTCGTATAATGCAAAGTCGTAAACCTTTTTTTGAATTCGGGATACTTTAAAAAGATGTAAATTTCGAAATACATTTACCCCAAAAGCAAAGTATTCGCTTGTATATATTTCTGAAAAATCAGACATATTTTTGAATGGGATAATACATTAGAATTAATATATACACACTGAAAACGAAATTACAGCACCTTCTTAAATATCAATATCGAGTGTTCTCTCACTTTTTGTGTTATAGTCCGGTCAATCTAGACATTCGGTGATACGTAAATTTACAACAAGCTGATAATCAGTAAAATTGTTCAAAATATAATTATAAATAAAATTTTGAAATTCCCCACCATTCCGGCGTATGGGAAAAATTTTACTCAAGGTCAAAGGTAAAAAAAATGAGTTTTTCGCAATTTTCAGCAAAACGGTAAGTTTTATCATAAAAATACCTCAGACAAAAATTGTAGATCATAAAATTATCTACAAAAAATGTATCAATACTTTTTTTCCTACGAGCCACCGTTTCTGAGATATTGCGATCCAAAAAGTTGTAAAAGTTGTAATCGTTATAATATGCACACGTTTCCACGCCACCTATGAGGTAGTGTACTTAGCGCGTTTTTTTTAACGTGGTTTCCCCAGTAGGCCTATTCCACGAGTCAATTATGATCCTGTTTAATTTGTAACTATTGCTAAATAACGGAAATTAGCAAAGATTGTAATAAATAAAAGCGATGTCAATTAAAAAAAAAGTAATGAGCTTATTCGTCTGATTCAAATTCTTCTTGTTCTTCTTCTTGATCTTCTTCTGGTTCTTGTTCTTGTTCTTGTTCTTCTTCCTCCTCTTCTTCATCTTCATTTTGAGAGAGATAAATTGCGTTAATAGCGACGTATCGCATGTCATCTCGTTAGAATCAAACGAATCCTCCACTGTTGGTGATTCAACATTAGAACACGACCGGCCTTGACAATTTGTACATGCCAAAGAACAAAACAGTCCAACTTTTTTGCAACCACATTTAGCGCTGCATCCCTTTTTGCAGTTGCAAAAAAATGTGTTCAGCAGTTTTTCCGGCGCAGGTGGGAGTAAAGTTTGAACTGATTCTAATGTATTGTTGACCAACTGCCAACCCCACTTTGTAGGGTCTAGCTGATAACCAAGCCACACTTGAACTTGATAATATACCCGAAAAAGATGTTGATGAGCAGAATGTGAGGTTGGAGGAAGACAAGCTAATTGAACTTGTTTTTTATTTTTAGTATTTTTAACGAAACATGCATATCGATACTTATCTAAGCAGGTAGTTTTTTTAGGAGCTCCGTACATAGAAAGAAGAAAGCGAATGCCATTTGTGATGACTTCTTGTTGAGTTGAATTACTGTTTTTAAAAACTTGAGCACATTGAAATAAATCTTGTTTTTCAAACATTTTGAAAACTGTTGTTTTACCTCTCCTGTAAATTACAGATGCCGTATCACAGCCAGTTATTGCGTGTAAAAATAGTACATGATTTTGACCCTTTGCAAAAGTAGATAAACTTTTTGAAGAAAATATTTCCGATTAATGTTGAGCTTTTCCAGGTTTTAAGAAGAAAATAGTTTTTGTAGTTGGAGTTCGAGCAGTGAGTAATACGAGTAAGTCTACATCTTCACCAACAACAACAGTTATATTTGTCACATTGAATTGCTCTATTGCTGTTTCAATAATCAGTACATCAGCATCATTATTAGATTGTTTTCCCAATATATTTTCAGCAGTAAACTTTTCTTTCAACATTGAAATGAACCGAGACTTGTTGTGAGTATTTGTGAGAAATTTCTGTTGACTGGTTGGAACTGTCATGAATTCATCAAATATAAAATCTTTTTGTAAAAAAATAGAACCGACTCCAAAAAGGAACTACTATTCAAACAACTAAAAATGAAAGAAAATTGGCAAAAAATGGAATTGCAGATTGCGCCTAAAAGTATAAAATAATTTCCTTCGCCAAACAGCCTATAACACTACAATTAATCATAACTTTTGAAGTCGGCGCAAAATTAAATAAAATTAAATTAGTTTTTAAAGGTTTGTCTTTAGATCGGTAGCAACAAATGCTGTTGTCTCGAATGATCCATTTTCAAGTTTCCTTTATTATTTTATCACTGTGTACAATTGGTCCATTAGTAGCATCTACATAGAACAGTGTACATTCTTCACAATGCGGTATTTATGTTTCTACGAAGTTAGATCATCCTTGATGGCTTTTGAATTTGGCGATAAAAACGTAAAGCAAAAATATACACGCAAGATGTATATTTTCATAATATATATTGTACGATGTGTTGTTTCATATTCTTGATTACTCTCTTGATATACCTTATTAAAATAATCATGATATCCCAAAGAAATTAAATATGTTTGCCAGATAATTTTGCGATTTTTCGTTCACCAAGGACGTCAGATACCAGCATCTTCGCCAACTTTTGCTGCTTACGAAATCTTATTTGTTTTCTTGAATCAAAGTAGTTTTCGGCTGCGTTTTGCAGGTAACATGTGAGACGTGTATTTTGATTAGGATTTGATTTTTGTATTGAATAAAGGTATCAATTTTCATTTAATTTTGCGCCGACTTCAAAAGTTATGATTAATTGTAGTGTTATAGGTTGTTTGGCGAAGGAAATTATTTTATACTTTTAGGCGCAATCTGCAATTCCATTTTCTGCCAATTTTCTTTCATTTCTAGTTGTTTGAATAGTAGTTCCTTTTTGGAGTCGGTTCTATTTTTTTACAAAAAGATTTTATTTTTGTCTTTTCAGTGAAAACTTATTTATATAGCAGAGCATCAGAAGACGTTCGACGGAAGTTTCACAAATCACAACTTCCAAGAAAAGTGACATTACTCAAAAAATGGTTTATGTCACTGAAAAATACATTAAATGCACCCAATGTGAACAAAAAAGTTACATCTCCATCTAGAAAGTTATCCACTCGAGGGACAGTTGTGCCAGTTTTATTCTAGTCAAGTTATTTTTAAGTTGATTTTTTTCAAATGCTGCATTTTTCAATTGTGTCACTTTTTTTGCCTTGATCGGGTATGACCAAAAAACTATCTATTGAACGAACATACCTTAAATTAAAAACTGTTTAGAAATGTAAAGAAAGGATACGCTGTATTCGTAACCGAAAATTCTGTTAGGCATATATACTGAACTTTACAGTAAATACGTGTCACCCGCTGCGCTGGAAATTGCGCAGCGTAAAGTTCAAACAAAGAGCAAAATATGCATTGCAGCTAACGGACAGAAGTTTCAACATTGATACTTACACACTGCTTTTACCATTGTAGCTGCTTGCGTTCAGCAGTTAGAGTGAGAAGAGACTTTTGTGAGTATCCTGTAATTTGTTTATATCTTAATGAAATCCTAATGAAACTTATTTCAGGCCAAGATCATTACGACAACAAAAAAAGTATTAAAATTAAATCATCTCTTACGAAGTTATAAGCTAACAAATTTCAACAACAACAACGAGAAACATGGTTTGTATTGAGAACCTCTTCCTTTCTGAAGTCGGCTTAAAACGCCTATGCGTTAATCGATGTGACCGCTTACAATAACCATACTTTGAATTTTACATAGCATAAATGTCACCCGCTATGCTACAACATATGCAATGTTGAACAAACAAATGCACGTTTTAAGCGTTCTGTTTTTAGCATTAATGTCTAAACTATCTTTGCGTACTACATCGATGATGCTCTGCAATGTTATAATTCACTTTTTTCCCTTGTCTTGAAACGTTTCCGAGATAGGATCGCTAACTCTACTCTTTTCCACCAGGTGGCGCTTTAGGCGGTTGAATCGCGTAGCACATGTCCACTTTACTGTACCTACATACCACTTCTATGACTCTAGCTGCAGCTGTTCAGCAGTTAAGAGTCGGGACTGACTTTTTTGGGCACCCTGTATTTTCTTTTGATCGTAAAGATCTTACAATTGGACCTATTTCAGACCAAGACCTTTACAATAAAACAAAAAGCATCAAATTCGGATCATCCGTTCAGAAGTTATGAGCTAACAAACAAAAAAAAAAACAAAAAAAAAACATACGCTTTGAATTGGGAACCTCCTCCTTTTTGAAGTCGGTTAATTAGAGCATTTCTTATGAAGTTATAAGCTTACAAACACCAACAACGCATAGCAAGAATTAAGAACACCCTCCTTTCTGAAGTTGGTTGAAAACGACTTTGCGCTAATCGATGTGACCGCTTACAGTAACAGTACTTTGAACCACAGAGTATACGTGTCATCCGCTACGCTGTAAAGCGTGCAACGTAGTTCAAGTGTGCACAGTGTAGGAAATTGCGAACAAACAATTGCACGTTTTAAGCGTTCTATATTTAGCAATAATGTCTAAAAACTGTCTTTTCGTAGTAAATCGATGATACTCTACAACTTCGTAATTAACTTTTCTCCCATCTTGAACCGTTTTTGAGATAGGAGCGCTAATGCCACTGTTTTTCACCAGATGGCGCTTTATTTTCTTTAGATTGTAAAGATGTTATAATGGAACCTACTTCAGACCAAGATCTCTACAACAAAGCAAAAAGTATCAAGTAACCGTATTTTGAACTATATAGCGTATGTCTCACCAGCTACGCTACTACATGAGCAATGTAGCTCAAGTGTGTATAGTGTAAGAAATTGCGAACAAAAAAAGGCACGTTTTTAGCCTTGTACTTTTAGCATCAATGTTAAAACTATCTTTTCGTACTAAATCGATGATGCTCTGCAATTTTATAATTCACTTTTTTCCCCTGTCTTGAACCGTTTCCGAGATAGAAACGCTAGCATGAATGCCTAAACTATCTTTTTGTACTAAATCGATGATAATCTTCAACTTTCTAATTCACTTTTTTTCTCTATAACCGTTTTTGAGATAAGAACACTAACTCCACTATTTTCCACCAGTTGGCGCAGCAAGCGGTTTAACCTTGTACTGCAGGGCCACTTTACTATACTTACATACCATTTTTATCACTATAGCTGCAGCCGTTTAGCAGTTAAAAGAGTTGGGACTGATTTTTTTGGGCACCCTGTATTTTCTTTAGATCGTAAAGATATTACAATGGGACCTATTGCAGACCAAGACCTTTTCAACAAAACAAAAAGTATCAAAATCGGAGCATTCGTTCAGAAGTTATGAGCTAACAAACATAAAAAAAACATACGGTTTGAATTGAGAACCTTCCTTCTTTTTTTGAAGTCGGTTAAAAATATCAGAAGATGAAGATGTTGCTGACGTTGTTCTGCAGCTTTGATATTTCTCGTGTAATAATTGTAGCCATCAAATACGACAGTAACTCTGGAACCAAAATGTCAACGTACATACTGAACGTATTTATCTAAGATTACGTTGAATGTTTCTTCGCTATCGCACATAACATGTAGTAAATATCCTCCGTCAATGATGTATGTCGCATTAGTGTTGTTAATATCAATATTTACATTTTCAAAACAATCGTAAGTGACAGACGTCTGTGTTTTACGCATTCCGATCTCATCAAACAACGTTAAAGGTAAGGAGCTAATTCATATTCAAAATATGTTTCTATTTCATCTTCAAATGCTGCAGTAATACTCTTGCGTTGGAACAATAATACAGGATCAACAGTTATTTTCTCTTCATGAACTTTTAGGGTACTAGTCATAGCTAAAAGAGAAACAACTTTGTCAGCGCGTTTTAATTTAATATTATTGAATGTCAGTCTTGTCATTTTTGCTATAGAAGCAAGTCCAACTTCACGAGCTCAAACCCCTCCCCCCCGCCCGAAATTTTAAAGATTTGTGGAAAACTTTAGAGTTTTATACACCATTTTTAACAATCAACATTATGTATAATAAAAATGCACCAGAGGGCTAGCGTTAAAACGAAATATGCAAAAAATCTTTCAACTTCGACTCGAAAGAAAACATGACCCTTCGTCAAGCGAACAAAGCAGACACGAGTGCTGCAGACAACAGCAGTGACAGACACCACTGTGTTGCCGCTTTATCAGCAGCACTCGTGCCTAATTTGTTCAACTGATACATTTTTTGTAGAAAATTTTATGATCTACAATTTTTGTCTGAGGTATTTTTATGATAAAACTTACCGTTTTGCTGAAAATCGCAAAAAACTCATTTTTTTTACATTTGACCTTGAGTAAAATTTTTTCCATACACCGGAATGGTGGGGAATTTCAAAATTTTATTTATAATTATATTTTGAACAATTTTACTGATTATCAGCTTGTTGTAACTTTATGTATCTTCACTCTTATTTTTTGGTCTAATTTGACCGTACTATTATCTGAACTTCTAAACATTTGAATGATTGCATTCGTGACATCAGGCTTGTAACTTGCCACACAGATAAGAAAAAAAAAATAACCGGGATAAATGAAGTTATAAGGAAAAATAAAAAATAAAAAATAAATAATCTTGTGTGTCACTCACACGGTTTTCTCTTAACCTGAAATTTAGTTAGTTCTGTGTGAGGGGGGCTACCGCCCTCCTCAACCCCCCATTTCATTGCTGCACCTATTAGCTTAAATATTTTTTGAAAATTAAAAGTTCACTTAATATTATTCAGACACCTTTCACGCGCAACATTCCTTGAAACTTGTCAGACTTTATTATTTTTTCCAGTAACAAATTTACATTAATTTGAAAATACAACTTTTGGATCTCCTGGAATTATTCGTTTTTAAGTTTCTCTACGAGACAGAGACAAAAATTAAACTTTAAAAAACTTGATTTTTGTAAACAGGAAGCTTCAAAACGTATAAAAACACAAAAACAAACAATGAATATTTAGATTAAAAAAATACATTATTTATCATATGTCTATGAGGAATCCATTTCCATTCCTGAGCAGCTTCCCTGGACATGTTAAAATATTATAGTAAAACACTTCCTCTAACAATAAAAAGGAATGTTAACGCTTAAATATTTGCAACCCTCTATATTTTTTGAAGAATATGTACAAACCACATAGTGCACCTAAATATAATCGTATAGTAATAATATACGGCACAACCTGAAATATCTTCCCATCAATTTTCAGTTATTATCGCACTATAATCTAGTTCTTTTGTGCAACCCTGTAAATGAGCAGTGAATGATTTCCCTGCCATATTCTACATGAGGCATGTTTTTATGCATATCAAAAATATATATTCATTTCATTTGGTTTAGTGCAGTCTATAGGTGTTAAACTGTACCTACCAGCAATTTCCCCCATAGACGTAATGTATTTGAATACTCTTGAGTGTCTCTGTACACGAACATTTTGCTTCATCTCAACGAAAAGCTTAGTGTTACATCCCTATATGACACGCATTTAGAATACCATGTTTAGAATCTTTTCTGCAATTTGTTCTTAAGATATCCTGATAACAGACAGATACGTTACCACAGATAAAAAATAAAGTCTGCGATAAATAATTGCCAACCTTGTTGAATACATTTCCGTTACGTTTGTGCATTATTTGTTTATTATTTGTTTGTTTGTGTAACATACTTTGTTTGACATGTTAGTTTTCTGCCTAAAGAGTAAATTATATTGTAACTGGTAGCACATAAAATATGCTATTTTGCATGAAAATATAAACATGAAAAACAACATTAAAATACCCCATACTTATGTAAAAAAAACTTGAGTGTTCTCTTATATTTTGTATTATGTGAACTTTTAAACTATTTAATAATCTAATTTAAAACGTCCCTGCTTATAAGTGGTTAAAGTAAATGCTTTATTGATGGTTAGGAAAAAACTTTAAATGCTATGAATAAGTAAATAAATATCATCATTGTCTATAGTTAGCCATGAATATCTTCAGATCAATAAAAAAAATACCGATAATGCTCTAAACAAATTACATAAGGTACAATCTCGCGAATATCAGAAAAATCAAACATTTTAAATATATTATATAAAGTGTACAAAGCAGAAAATAAAGATATAAATAGTAATTTTTACAATAAAGGTATACAAAGCAGAAAACAGTTTTAAAATGCCAACAGAAGCATTTTAAATAAACAAAATAATTGACAGAAATCGGGAAAATAGTTTTAAAAAATGCAGAGTTTCCAATGTTAAAAATGTAATGAAGTAAATATATGGAATAATGAACTTTTTGCGTTAATACTTCGAACCAAATTACAACCTATTAATCAATTTCATTTAACAAATGCTATTTCCATAGTATCATCAGTGCCAGTAAGCAACATGAACTTCATAAATTCTGGTTAAACATGCTTCGTGGGATCCGTTGAGAATGTCTTCCGTATAAATACAGTCTATAGTAAGAGTTATTCTGGAGAACCATTGAAACTCACCAGTTCACTGGCAAAATAATTAAAAACTGTAACTAACAAAAAGTAAGAGCACAATGAATTTATTTTTTTAGCAAAAGTCACGTTATGGCCATTACGAATTAATAGCAATGTCTAATAATAGAAATGCCATACTTCGGATAGGTTCAAAGATTTCAGCGCATACTCAGGTACACCCATTTTGGTTTTATACTATCTGTAATAATATGAATAACCTTCTTTGGATTGGTTCCTGGCTTTCAGCGCATGCTCAGACACTCCCTACTCCAATTTTGGTCTTAAAAAGAGAAGCTTATGTTTTAATATATAGGACTGCTACAGTTTCAATCCAAAGAATAAAACTACTTATTTATTTATTTTTTCTACTTTGAAAATTATAAAGAAAGCAAAACATGGTTCGATTTAAATAGATCGAAATACTGTCACAGCAACCGGAACTGCCAAATCTAGAGCATTGCGTTTCACTTCAAATTAAAACTATGTTTCAAAATATATATGTCCTAGCGATCATGTCCTGTTTTTAATGGCACTTTTGTTAAGGACTCATATTCCGTGAAAAGGTTTATTTTTTTTCTTATGTGTAAATATATTGTATATAATAATTATACCCAGAAACGCTATACAGGACGATTCTAAATTCACGGTGCAAACTTGGATGGTTCTAAATTCATGGTGCAAACTTGAATGGCAGGTAGAGAATAAGGATACGAATAATATTTACAAGGGTACTCGGGTCGCAATTCATTTCTTTAAATATAAATACCGGGTGTCTCACTTCAACTGAAATTATTTTGTTTCCAACATCAATACTAAAGAAAATATTTTATTTAAATTTATGATAGATTTAGATTCATTTTAAACAATCATTTATTATATAGAAATGTATGGACGCATGTGTTGCAGTGAGACGCAAACACAGGAAATTAGTAGTGCAGCTCTGGCGTTACCGTTTGCCAGGCGTTACATGTAATATTTGTTTGCATTTTCCGGAATTCTTAAAGTTTCCTATCACTGACAATAGCTCAATCAAGAACATAATCTTACCCTAATTAAAATGCATAATATGTAGAAGGATGAGTCGCCACATATTGTTCTCTACCGGCAATGGAACAAACCAATAGCTCCATTTATCTTCCCTTTGATGTAATTTTCCGTGTTCGCCTCACTGCGTGTCTTGTGCACATTCATTCCTATACAGTTACTAATTGTTTCAAAGAAATGTACCATCTTTTCAATTTCCGTTAAAATATCTTGAATAGTGTAGAAGTTAGAAACAAAATATCTTATTTCACATGAAGTGAGACATCCTGTATATATCACTAAAGAAATGGATTACGAATTAAGTTTCCTATGCGAACATTATTCGTGTGTTAGGTTCTCTAACTTACCTTCAAATTTGTACCAGAAATTTAGAATCATCTTTTAGAGGAACTGTGGAGAATCATACATACATTATACAATAAAACAATGTCGGTATTTTAATAGAAGCAATTAAGTGTAACTTTTGCAATAAATGCTTTTCACCGAAACACGTCTTTTTTATAAACTGAGATCATGCTAACTACTCTACAATTTTATATTCTGTGTTACTCTGAAGGTTTTGAAAAATGGCATTATATATATATATATGTGCGTGTGCGAGCGTGGGTGAATTTGTATATATAGTATATATATATATATACACTCCTCATATTTATAAGGACACTTTATGTTTTGAAATACCTAATATAAAAATAATTGTGAACAAGATTATACTAAGTGCACTTAATATATCTAGTATTCTAAAAACAAAAACTGATATAACTTTTTTAATATGAAACAAAATTAATAAAAACTTATGCAAAATATTTTTTTGTCCATGTTTTTAGATGTTCATAATTATAAGGAGAATCAAGATTTTTTCGTTTTAATGAACTTACTAGCGGATAAATTACAGTTGACAAGCGAAATTGTTAACTACTGGGCTAGATTAATCCATATATAAGCCTTCAAGCTTTCTTGGACGGACATTACTGATAATTCCTCGTAAAAAAGAACGTTGATGTAGGGAAGTATGATAAATGTGTTTTTTAAGTGGAAGGATAATTTCAATCCGCCGAATTTCTAATGATATTCGAAGATCTAAAATTGCTGAAGGAAATGCGATCAAACGTTGAACTGCTGGTTCGATAAGAGAGAGATCTGATGCAAAATCTGAGTTGTTTTACAGAGATCGAAGACTCATAATTCCTCTTACTGTTCTACTCATAATGACTGCTGCTGAATTTGTTCGTAATTTTTAACGAAAGGTTGGGGTCCACAATTTATGCATGTTTAAAATAAGTAATAATATGTTAAAATGAATAAAAAATCTGTAATAATCAATAAGCATTTAATGGGGGAAAGAACGTCTGTGTTAAAGCTGAATAAAGACAATATTAAATGGTAAAATGTTGCATTTTCGGATGAAAAACATTTTATTCTTGATTAACCAAATGGTTTTAAAAATTAATGGCACGATCTGAAGATAACGAAAGACAGAGCAGATTTTTTAAAGGCAGATATGAATCGGGCATTTTAAAGGTGGATCTATGGTTCTCTGGGGAGCTGTTTTCACTGAAGGCAGAATGAATTTAGTAATTCTTTCTATTATTATGAACATCAAGAGAAAATCCGAAAAGTTTAAACGTGGAATTCTCAGATTCTTGTTAGATTTTGGGGGGTAATAATATTTTTTTCAACGAAACTTACATTTTTGCTCTACTTCTACAGCAATAGGAAATAGTTTGAAGAAAGAAACTTTTGTATTATTGCCTTTCCCGTGGCCTAAAAGTTGAAAAAAAACCTTAACTTATGATATTAGAAAAGTGCATGAAAGTGGAAAGCAATTTTAAGTAGTTTAAATGTGTATTCAGAATATGATCTATGCTGTATGAAATGGTATTGAAACTGAATATTAATATATATATATATATATATATATATATATATTATTTTATCTGAATTAAATTTAAAATTATGATTTTCCTCCCAGCAATGTTTAGAAATAGCCAATTTATTGGTTTCTTGTTTGCGGACGTAATTCATATGTTCTTTTAGACAAAATTTAAGACTGCGGTTAGTTTGGCCAATATATGATAAACCACACTGACAGGAAATACTATAAACTAGCGAGCTTCGCCCGCTAGCGGGTCAGTATTTTCAAATGAATCACTAAAATTAATGAATCACTGACAGTAACTTTTAGTGTTAAGAAAAGAATTTTAAAAATATATATATATCATTTATGATTGGGTAAAAAGTCGGCCCGGGTCCCCACTGCCATCGGCAGAGCAATAATGTACCTTTCAGGCCTTCTTAATTAACCTACGTATACCAATTTTGAACGATCTAACTCATTTGGCTTAGATGCCAAAGAAAACGTAATCAGGACACCTCAAAAAGTGTAAATCTGGTGAAAACTTTCGATAATTTAAAAGAACTTTAAAATATCTTTCGAATGATGTATTAAAAATAATTTTATCATAATTAGAAATTGAAATATTGAAATTTGAATATATTACAGCGCCATCTGGCGGTAGAAATTTCTGTATTCCACTGTTCTATTCCAATTCAAAAAAGCTTTCTAATGATGTATTACTTATGAAATTATTTTAATTAGTAGCTGAGATACAAAAAAAAAACTAATTCAGGAAACCTCAAAACTTGTAAATCCGGTGAGAACTTTCGATGTGCACGCCTATTTCTTCTCTACCCTTTCAGACCTTCTTAATTAACCTGCGTATACCAATTTTGAAAGATCTAACTCATTTGGCTGAGATGCAAAAGAAAACGTTTTCAGGACACCTCAAAACGTGTAAATCTGGTGAAAACTTTCGATAATTGAAAAGAACTTAAAAATATCTTTCGAATGATGTATTAAAAAAATTTAATCATAATTAGAAATTGAAATATTGAAATTTGAAAATATTACAGCGCCATAAAAGAAAATTGATTCAGGAGACCTCAAAACGTATAAATCTGGTGAAAATTTTCGATAATTTAAAAGAACTTTAAAATATCTTTCGAATGATGCATAAAAAATAAATTAATCATAATTAGAAATTGAAATACGCGTATTCGAATATTGCAATTTTTAATCGCAGTACGAAAACACATGACCTCGTTAAATACCAAATGTTTATCGCTGTTTCTTTTTTTCTTTTCTTAGCTTCCGTCGAGAAATGAACCTCTTTGAACAGGTTGCCATGGTGATGCAACGGACGTTTGCATTATTTGATTACGGTATTCATTTTCGAAAGTACGGCATTTTCAATGCTTTAAAGGCTAAAATTAAAAAAAATTATAACTCATTCAGTTTTTGAAATTTTCTCTCAATCTTTTGGGAATTCAAATGTTTAAGCGAGATCTATATACAAAAAAAAAGAAATGATTTATCTCTAAACGCTTTTGAGTTATAAAATGTTTTGCGAAAAAATCGATGTTTCGTAAAATCTAAAAATGTGGATCGCTAATCCGTATTTTGTAAAAATGTTTATATGGTTCGAAAGAGAATTAAATGGCCTTTCTTTATATATCAGCTGTTAAGAAATGGAAGGGTTACTCGGTCGTACAGGGCGTTTCAAAAAAGTCGACCGCGAAAAAGAGAAATTTTCGACCCTTTTTAAAACTTTTTTTAAAAATATAAAAAATCCGTATTTTTAAAAAACAATTGTACCGTAAGAATCGGTAATAAATGCTCTTTCTTTTGGTATAGGTGTATTTTCGATATGTCGAACCGTTCAAACAGGATCGCTTAACAAAAACCCCCGAAATTTTCTCTCTTTGCTTTTTCTTTCGAGGTAGGCTGTTCTGTAACTAAATGGCGGTCGCTCGCGATTTCGAATCGTTTTTTCGTTAGACAATGGTCGACATTTTAATTAATATCTCCGCTAATTAGGGTCGCATCGTTTAGCAAATTTGATAACCCAGATCTGCGATAAATTCTCTGTCCATCGGTACCTGTTCGAAGTCCGTGCGACCGTTAGCGGCCGAGCTTTTGCTGCGTCAAGCCGTTTCTCACAGACACACACACACACACAGACACACGCGTGCAGATTTTAATAATATAAGAGATACCCCAAGAATTATGCATATGAATGGGATCTTTTAAGCTGTCTTAAAAGATGCGCTACTTTTTTTTTTTTTTTTTTTTTTTTTCTCACGTGAAAGCATATTTTATTTTATGTAAAAAAATAAAATAAATAAATAAATAAATAAATAATACCTCGTAAAACTTTTTGGCAGCAATTAAAAACTTAAATGGCTTATATTAAGCCAATTACCAGATTATTATATTCATATTTTAATTAATATTAAGAAATCTAATCATTCCGGTATAAATAGTAGCCTATGCCCTATTTCAGACTATTATCTATCTTTGTACCAAATTTCATCCAGATCCGTTTAGGCGTTGTGGCGTGATTGAGTAACAAACATCCATACATACATCCAAACTTTCACATTTATAATATTAGTATAGATAAATCACGACTCACTTTAAGATTAAAATTAAATATGTGTATATTCATCATTTATTTTGAAGAAAAACAATAAAACTGAAACTATATGCATTAAAATTATTACAATTGAGTCTCCTGTGACAGTGAATTACATCGAATCAAATACGGAAATTATTAGAACACATATAAGAAAAAGATTATTAAAAAAAAAAAAAAAAATAAGAAGAATTTATAAATGCAGAGGTAGACATTTTTCATAAAATGAAAATTCAATTTATTGATTTTATAATCATTTCTTGCTTTTTCTATTATTTTCTATGATTCCTATTACTTTCTCGGAACATTTTTATCACATTTAAGACATAGTACTGATTAAAAAGGGAAAAAAAAAAAAAAAAAAAAAAAAAAAAACGTATTTTTTTCGCAACGAATTGGAATTCTTAAAGTACTTTAAAAATTCTGATTGTCAAGGAATACGATTTTTTTTTCACTATCCTAAATTACTGCATTTTGAAATGAAATTTATAACGGTGTAATTTAAAAAGTACTTTTACACTTCGACTTGATATGCATTAATATATTACCACAAAATATTTGATATTAATTAGATAAAATAATTGGAACTGTCAGAAATTTTAAATGACTTAGTACTTAATGTTTTCGACATTTGTACATAAAAATTAATTTATTCCCCCCAAAACAAATATACAAAATATATATGTAAATGTATATGTACAAATATATAAGTACAAAGTATATTTGTAAATGCATGTTATGTCTTTAAGGCAAAAAGTGGTATAACACAATAATGAAAAAAAAAAAAAAAAAGATGTTAGTGATTGCATGGAAAAATAAATCTTGAAATGCTGCGTAGACATAGAATATCATTACAATGCTTCTTTTGATTATTTGTATTTATTTCTACGAGAATATAATGATTATAAATTATATAATCATACTTTTTTTTTTTCAAATAATATCGACTTTTTATTTATTTCCTATTTATATGGAACATACGCAGTTCCAAACTAATTGCAATAAGATTTTTAGACAGTATATTAGACTCAAAATATTGAAATCAATAAGTAAAAGTAGTAAATTTTTAGAAAGATATTAAAACTTCTTCACACACCATAAATTTTAAGTCAGCACAACCGGTTTCGAAAGGACGTAGCCTTTCTTCATCAGGTGCAAACACGTTCTACTGTCTTGGAGGCAAAAGCAAGACTGAATTTTTGTAAAAAAAAATTAAATTTTTGTAATTTTTGTAATTTTTGATTAAATTTTTGTGAAAATACGAGTGTTTTAACCCCTTAACAATCTCCTAATTAAATATATATATCCACTTTTTTTTTCAAAAAAATTCTATAGTATAAAGTATATGAACAATATATGTACTCATTTTAATTTTTTTAATTTTTTTAGCTTGAAATCAGGTATATTTAATTCTACAGTAAGCTAACGAGTAGGGTTTTTATGATTGAATGTTGGTTTTCGAGTAAGTAGAAAAAATAAGAGATATTTGTTTTAAACATTAAAACCGAATTTTATGTAAAGAATTTTACGTATAATACACTGTTCTCATATTCGCTATCCGAACTTTCATAAATATCACTTATTTCCGAATCACTCTCAAATGAATTTATATTGGAATTAGAATTCGAGTCACTTTGTGATTCTGATTATATATTTCAAACAATATATATAATACCCCATAGGGTAGGTGCTCCAGTGATTGGCATGCTCCAGTAATTGACATATATCCTGAAATAATTTATAAATAAGAAATATAATAAAATCATATATATATTACATATAATAATTTTAACGTTTTATGTCAAACACTGGAGCATAGGTTGCTAATAACTGGTAAAATTAATAACTAGCAGTGTCAAACACTGGAGCATAGGGTGCTAATTGCTAATAAAATGAAAAACTGGCAGTGTCTATTACTGGAACAAACAAACAACACAACACAACCCATCAAAAACAAAGAAAAAAAGAAAGCAGAAAAAGGAAGATTTTTTCTATTTAAAATATAAAAAACAAAACCAGCTAAAATCCAATTTCTAGAAATTAAAAAATTTAGCCCACTTGGAAAAGGGGCAAAACTTTATTTCACAAAAGCAAAATGAGATTTCACATGTATCTCAAACAAACTAAGATAGATATACAAGTGTATATAAGATGTATGTATATAAGATTTTGCATTTAAATATAGAAAATAGAAACATTTAAAAGCCAACTTTGGCAATTTTAGAAATTCGGCCCAAAATGGAATTGGACAAAACATGATTTTGCATAATCCTCCTCCAACTCGCCCCAGAGTTTTAAAATATCTCTCCCAAAAGGGGAGCGGAGGGGAAAAAAGGTGATTTCACATAATCTTTCAACTACACATATAAAAGAGTGCATCCACCTACCTCACTGTAAAAAATATTTCCTAATTGCTGCCAGAAATTCTCTGTAATTTGAGAAAATACGTTCTGACAACGTAATTTTCTGACAACGTAATTACGCGTATTTTCTGAAATTACAGAGAATTTCTGGCAACAAATAGGACATATTTTTTACAGTGCTTCGACAAAGGTGTGAAGGGTGGTTCTAGATTCCTCACACGCACCATGTGAAAATTTCCCTTTTTACTTTGTGGGAGTAGGCGGTAAAAACACGTTTGCCAGCATAGCTCAGTTCCAAATTACTTCACGGTGAAGAAATTGCACATGAGATATTACACTCGAGTACAAAAAAAAAAAAAAAAAAAAATAATAATAATAATTATTATTATTATTATTATTATTACTATGTAAAGAACTATTTGCAAGCTTTGTAAATATACTTTTATTTAGTACGAAAAAACTTATTTTATTCTATTCTTCCATATAAAGGCATGAAGTAACTATAATTTCTTCCCTAGTATCGGTTATTATATTCATTTCTTAAAATTACTTTGGTATAGCTTTAGCTTAGTCAAAGAGGGTCCTCTTGGAGGCTTTTGGTAGCTTGGAGCCTCTTGACGACATCTTGGTGGCTTTTAAATTTTTATTGTTGTCTCGGCAATGAATTAAAATTGCTATCTTAATTGCTTAATTAAAGTTATTGGCTAGGAAAGTCCGAGCTAATTAGGAGCCAAATTGCATATTTCGAAAAGGGTTTCAATACTGAAGCCGTTTTATTTCTTTAGCACGATTTTCTCAATTTTATTTCAATTAAAAAAAAAAAAAAAAAATGTTTATTATTTTTTAAATCAATTATTTAATTGAACTAAAAAATACAGTGTTAGATGGATTTTGTCCATATTGGTAAATGTACCAATTTTTGATAAAATCTAATATTTCTGACACATATAATGACATCTTTCAGCTTTATATATTTTAAATAATGTTTCCATTTTAATTCAAAGAGTAATAAAATTAATGACGTCAACGCAAAAACACCGTCTGGAAAAAATAGTATATATACAAAAAAAAAAAAAAAAAAAAAAAAAAACTTTGATTTGATTTATTTATTTATTTATTTTTAAGAGAAAAGGTGCGTTTTCTTAAATGTATTTCGAAAAAAAAAAAAAAAAAAAACATTTTATATATTTTACAATCTTTATTGTGGGTTGCGTAGATTTATGATGATGCAAATTCGAAAGCTCCTTTTGCGTTAAATTTTGCTGAGAAATATATGGGAGCTACATTCGGAATTTTCGGTGTGAGAGTTGGTTAATTGCCTCAAACAACAATTCTGACGGGATTTTGCGAAATTCCCAACTTTTTTTTTTCTCTCACTGTGAGAGCGTTTGTGTGTGTGAGGGGATATATTTTCCACTATAATTTTTTTCCAAAGTATCTCAAAAGCATAATTTTTTGGTATATGTGCATGCTATGTTTAACTTACACGTACAATAAAGCGATTTTGAGAAATGTCCCCTTGGCCCCTTTTGGGTTCCGGATTGGGGGGGGGGGTTATATTTTATGTGCCTACCTCCTTTAGGCAACTAACATGTTTCGAAGCACAGGTCGTACAATGCACTGCCGCAGGCAACGGGGACTTCGACTCAGCTAATTGAGGACAGGAAATCCGCTAATAAAGTTGCTAAATATTCCCTAAAAACACTTCTCACTAATTAAAAGTCAGCGGACTGTATCAGACATTTTTTCACTCTCGTAAAATCTCTTAACATCACAACATTCTGATTATACTCTCGCAACCAGAGGCAAAAGAAAATTTAAACAACATATTTTTTCTCGTGCAAGAATAATACAAAAATCACGGAGATAAAACTCAATGTACGCATTTAACAATTCTCGCAAACCAGAGAAGCAAGATGCAACAAAAGTCAACGGGAAACCAAATTGAAGTTTTGTCTGATTTCAATTATTATTATTATTTACTTATTTTTTCTTGAGATGTTTATATGAATAATTAATTTGGAATTTTGAAAATTCATTTAAATATAGTAACCAGCTAAGCGGGCAAAGCTTTCTAGTGTTTATAAATTCATCATCATAATGATCAAAAACTGGGAAGAAAAATTTTTAAATACTGAGATATCAACAAAATATGGAAAATTCTTAATGAAATAAGGAACTTTAAAAATAATAATGTGTTATAAATAAGTAACTGTAAAACTTCTATATGTTTACCAAGAAAAATTACAGCAGTAAGAATAAATCATATAGGAGAGATAAAGCATATGAGGTATTATGAGATGTGTTTTATGGTATAATATATGATATCATATAAAATTACTACTATTGTCTAACAATTCACAATTTTGTCAGCAATGAATTAACAAGTGAAAAATATAATAATAAATATGAGAAAAGTTGTAAGCGTTTTTCAGCCACATTTTGCAGGAATTTCAAAATTTTCGACATTTCGAGGATGATTTTCTTAGTTCGGATGTTTTTATCCGTTGAAGTAAAATATTAGACTGAATTGTATAAGGTTCTTATGGCAGTTGTAGTGGGAGTTATATAAAGTCCAGCTTTCATGAAGTTTTCGTGTACCGCTGATTCCAAAGGTTTTTTTAAAGTAAGTTTAATATACCAGATATTTATAGTGACACACCAAGAATGACCTATCTCTGCAGTGTGATATTCAAATTAAAGGAGTTCAGATCTAGTGAGTCCATTTGAGTTCCAGAGAATCTCTGAAGAATTTAAGAACTTCTTTGTCGGGGAGCTGTTTCATTCTTTTATGAGAGGATTTCTGTATGCAAGCTACTTTAAACAAAGTGATATAATTTAGTCAACAGAATGACAAAAAAAAAAAAAAAAAGACCAAACAAAATTCATTTGTTCTTCAAGGTGCGTATACGGGTATTGCATCTATGAGTCGAGTTGCGTCAATAACTATATTTTTTATCAGCGTGATAATTAGTTAAATATCACATATAGTAAAAAAGGTAAAATTAAGAATTCAATATAATTTTTGAAGTTTGCAATTTAATATATAACTTACAATCTTAAAATATAAATACATTCTTAAAAGATATAATATACTTATAGAAGATTATAAGATTGAATAATTTAAAATGAATGATACGTTTAAGGAAAATAGTAGACATTTTACTTTTAATAAAAATCTGCACAGAGAATGATTTTTATACTTCATACTATTTAAAATTTAATTAACAATGATTGATTTTTAACAGAAATTATATTATAACGCCCTATATAATAATAGAAATATTTATTTTTATCTGGTATTTATATGTTCCTGCAATCAATTTATATTATGTTTTAAAACTATTTCACGTAATTCATTAAACAATTAATAATAATACGAATTTAAATAAATTATAATTATTTTATTTTAATGTATTTTAAATATTTCTTGCCTTTACTTGTATATTAAATCAATCTCTTTAATTTTCGAAATGTATATAAGTAAAAATAAAATATCATTGGAAATATAAGAGCAAGTTAAAATTTAGTAATTGAAATGATAAATATTACCTTTTAAAGTATAACGCAAACAGAAAAAAAAGCCTACATATGCGTATAATAAATGGGCATAACATTTATGAAGAATACTGATGCATTACATTTATTATGATTAGCCTGTAAAATAAAAAATAAATAATTAAAAAAAAAAGCCGAGAAAGACGTCGGTTAATTGAAATATTTCTGTATGTAAAAAAAAAAAAAAAAAAAAAAAAAAACTTGAGTATTCACATATTCATATTATAATTGATTTTACGATCGATTTTTCCAGCTCACTTTAACATTACTGAAAGACTTTGATAATCCCTTCTTTTCGAAGAATTCTTTCGCTTTATTCACAATTAACGAATTCTCCCAAAATTAAGAAAACTAAAATATGCTTTGTTGTAATCAAACATGTTACCAAATGTCCAATCAAGCACGACTTTGCACAGAAAAGTTATTCTTTAAAAAAAGTACAAACTCATTTCGTTGCATATTTTATTTTATTTTTATTTTATTTATTTATTTATATATTTTTTTTTTTTACTTCTCGCAGAAAATATTCATTTAAATAGATATTCCAAAAGTTATTAATCAGCATATAAAATATTCGATTGTTTCAATATTTTGTGATTGTTAACATCTTGATTCTATAGATTTATTTTTTCTTTCAACGTCATCAAATTCTGTAAATTTTTAACATTTTTTTTAAATTCTAGAAGATTAAACAAGATACTGTGAGTTGAAAGTGAATTTAAATTAAAAAATCTGGAGAGACTCCACTCGACTTTCCGAACGTTAAGTAATTAACGATTGATTAAATAAATGAAGGTAAGAGGTCGTTAAATAAACAAAAAAGAAAATTATAGCAGGGAATTTGAGTACTTATCATCTTATAATACGTTGTTTAATTTAATTCAGTGGCATTATAAATTATTTGAGCAAATATGACATAATGATAAGGAACTTTTCTTTGTATCAAAAACTATGAATGCTAGATTCACTAAAATGTATACATTTTGTGAAAATGTGATCTACACATGTATATAAAATTTTAGCTGAATTGAATAAGGCTTGTAGACGCTATCACACTTTGAATAATGTGAGACCCAAGCCGATAATGATAAACGATTTTTCTTTGTGTACCTTAAAACCAGTGTTGTGCACGAACGCGTTCATTTGAACGCGTTCGTGAGCGTAGCTCAAAATTTTTGAGTCTTGAGTTGAACTTCGCTCGTTTTTTAAATTATGAACTTGAGTTGAGCGTAGTTCGTTTTTTACACGAACTTGAGCGTGAAAAAGCAATTCAAACTCAAACTCATTTTAAATATTTCTGTCTGAAATATAAAAAGGAAAATAGAAGAAGAAAAGGACAGAAAGGAGAATAACTGTGCAAAATGGATTTCGGAAAAAAGGGCACTTGAAAAAAAAGGCACTGGTAAAAAGGGACCCAGAAAAAAGGGCCCCAGAAAAAAGGGCACCCGGAAAAAAGGTCACCGGGAAAAAGGACACTTTTGCAATTTGCAAATCTCAAAAACAACAAACATCAAAAAATGAATTTAAAGAATGATTTTCATAATACACTTTTAGAAATTTCAATCAATTAAATTGATACCACTTTTACTTAGCATATATACCTGGGGGAGGGGAGGCTAGGAGCGGATTGAAAGAAAATAATTGTTTTTAAATCACTTTTTTACTGATTTTAATAAAACTTTGTCTTTCACTTGCTGTTTATGACAAAAATACAGTGTCACATATACTTCGGAGGCTGAAGTGTGGGGGAGGGGGCCAAAGGAAGTAATTGTTTGTATATCACCTCGTTACCGATTTTAACGATATTCTGTGTAGCATAGGCGCCGACTTAACGGGGGCAGCGGGGGCGAAAGTATCTTTTCGCACCCGTGCTTCCAGCGGGTAGAAATTTCAAACGCGAAAATAATATAAATTTGAATATTTATGAAAATTTTCACATTGTTGAATTTTTTTGTTTTTTTCTCTCCTTCTTTCTTCATTCACTGACAGATTAGTAGAAAACAGGATGTATACTTTATACAATTCTCTTTTTGCGCGAGAGAAGCTGAATGAGCTTGAGATAACCCCTTTTCAAGGTCAGTCCCTGTCCCTCGTCCCTCTGTAGTCTAAGATAAATTGAAGCAGAAAGAGAAAGACTATTGTTCATGTTCATTGGTCATGGCCATTTGAAGTCGAGAGTCCCAGTGCTGAAGAAAGTGTTTATACTGCCAAGCATTAAATAGAAAAGCTTTTGTTCTGAATATTTGCTATTCATAACACAAAAATTCATTCTCAATGAATTTTTTAATTCACGAGAAAATACTAATAAGTAAAAGGAAGCAGACTGATAATGCTGTTAAAAATACAGATTTTTATTTTTGCATTTAATTTAAATTTATAGGTATTTCTTGTATATGTTTCTTCCTTTTTTAAAAATCTTTGAATTTATTATTATTGATTATTAACAATCTTGCACGAGAAAGTGAGAAGAAGAAGGTTTGTGGATAGATTTAAGGTCGATTGACTACACTAGAGTTCTATGCTTATAGGTGGAATGCCTTCCGTGGAATTCTTTTTATGAGGTCCCAGCCCGTATTTAAACGATTTTTGTAGAAAACCATGGAAAACTCCGAAAGGCTTGGTCATTGAGCGCGACCTGGGATCCAACATCAAACTCAGCACGTCCCGTTTACCACCTTTGAGAGCAGAATCGCTTGGCCACTGGTGGGGCCAGGGATAAGGAATAATTGTTAAAAATGATAATTAATAGATTAAAAACAGTTGTCTTAGAGGAACTGATCTCATAGTTAATGTTTTTTTAGCGGACAAGTAGATAAGGCACATTTCTACAAAGCGTCTTAGATAATAAATTCATGAATTTAATAAATATATTGGAATATGTCACAAAAATCAATAATATCTAAGTTGATTTAAATACTCTTAATTTAATATTTTTAAATACTTGTAGATTAAGTTGTTCACATATTATTATATATATGAACAATTTCAATTTTATTTTCTCTGTTTTTGTATATTTTCGATGTAAGTAACAACAACATCCGTTTTTAAAGAAACATTAATAAGAAATCTCATTACAAATTCAGTAAATGAAATGAGAGAACGCAGTACAATTTAAAGAATTCACTTCTGGAAAAGTTTTTAAAAAATGTTCTAAAAAAATCCTTTGAAAACTATCTTGAAAAAAGACTAAAAGGTTCAGCTTTTAAAAGGAAAGAGTAATAATAACATAACATTTAATTTAAGAGTAAATTTTTATCTTTTGAAAGTGAAGACGGAATATATAAGTAATTTTTGCTTTCTCTCTCTCTCTCTCTCTCTCTCTCTTTTTTTTTTTTTTTTTTTTTTTTTTTTTTTTGATTTTTCTATACATAGGCATAAGAATATATTCGATTTGTGAGAATTTTCACCCTTCAGTTTTTGAAGTATTTAGATGTTTTGTTTTGGGATTTTCTGAGTCTAAACTACAAACACTATTTGGCCATTTTTCGAAAATGTCTGTGTGCTTTTCTTGTGTATATCGAAAATTTTGTAGTTGGTTAGCGTATCTCCCGAACGAATGGACGAAATTTAACCAAATTTCATATTTATTTGGATTTTAACTTAAACTAGTGTTTTTAACTGAATTAGATTAAACTGAATTTAAAACGAATTTGGGAATCAATCGCTTAATAAATGGTTATCCTTTCTTCTTTTTCTTTTTCCGCTTTTTTTTTTTTTTTTTTTTTTTTTTTTTGTTTAATGGCAATATAGGAAAACGTTTCGAATAAATTTACTTAATAAAATTTCCTTTAACTTTTCAATATCAGGGATGGAACACGGGCGCAGAATTCATACCACTATCAGTGTAAGAAAATTTTCAACTTCTTAAATTAACGATATTATAGGTTCATAAACAGATTCTGGTATGAATTCTACGCCGGTGTTCCATCCCTGCAATATAAAATTTTATATATGATAGTAATAATTAAACAACAAAAATTTTTTCTTTGTGTGGAGGTATCGTATCCGATTTCCCTCGGGGGCGTAAATTTTTAACATTGATATCCTTCAAAAGGACTTACCAATACATTTAAAACAATAATTGTTTAATCGTATATCGGTGATAATTTAAAACAATTTTATTTATTTATTTTTTTTAATCTTTAGATATTAGCAAAAAATTTATTTCTTTCGATATTTTGTGTTATACTCCTTTGAGATGAAAATCGTCTGCATTCATCATGGAAAATAAATTTAATAAATAATCTTTACTACATGAATTGGTATAGAAAAGTACAGAAGAAAATTTTGAGCTGTTTGCAATATATTAATAGTTATTTTTTTTTCTTTTTAACTACAGATAAAGCACAAGAATAGTAGTGAAATAAAGTTGTTTTAATGACAGATTTTATTAGGCCTCATATTCATAAAGTATATATATATGTATTTAATTAGTAAATCTATAGAAATTAAATAATGAATTTAGAAAGACAATTACAACTTAGAAAGAAATTACAAAGATGCCTACAGTACGGGATTTTATAAAGTCGATCAAAAATTTAACGGGATTTAATTTCATGATTTCAAAATTTTAATTTTTATACTGCCATGAAACAAGAAAATTTTTAGTGATTCTATATATATATATATATATATATCATGCTTTCCGTTTACTCTACCCTCTTTTTTTTTCTTTTGTTTCAGGATATTTTTTAAGCAGAACTTTCAATAGTGATATATATAATATGTACAAGTCAAAATGACAGCTGTGATGCTTGAAAAAATGAATTTACTGAGAATTATTTTGTTTTATTATATATTATTATTATTATTTTGCTAAAAACTGACACCTAAAATAACAATAGCCCATAGGTATTTTATTTTATTTTGTTGTTGTTTTGTTGTAAAGAAATAAACATGTTTGTTTTAAATATATATAATATATATCGTCTTTTCTTTCTTTCAATAGTTACAATGAAATTTAATTTTAAATTCATATAACTCTATATATTCTTCTTATCTGCACTTTTAGTTATTTATTTTCAAACTGTGCGGCATGTAAATCTAAACTTAAAAAAACTGAAAAAAGAAAAAGAGGAAGTAGGACATTCCTTTTCTCAAAGGGTGCATCCACGATCCATTGACCTTTTTGGAATGCGCAATGTGCCTGTTAGAAATTTGAAAAGCAACGCTAAACTTGGGATTTTGTAAAGGGCTTATGTTTTCTCGGACACAACGTGTTGAGAATTTAACCATTTTTCAAATTCAAGGCTTGATCTCACCGCAAAATAGAGCAGGCGACACCGCGACCGACAGGCTTTTAAAAATAAGTCTGCTACAGTTTGTTCAAGTTCAACTTATAACAAAAGTAAACAATAAATAACATATGTGATTTGATGCCCTGAAAAATATCTCCGATCGGCGCCAGCCAGCTATCTTTCTTTTTGTTAACTTTGAATTTCTGTAACTATGGGTTATTATTTGTGAAGTACAAGTTTTTATCGTAAACCCAACAACACAAAAGAATGGG